>OX352774.1:157175694-157500777 GCA_947095535.1 Poecilobothrus nobilitatus | reverse complement strand
GAAAGCTTTGAAGATCAAGGTCCTGGGTATCTCATTTTAGATCCACTCATGAACTTAAATTTAGTGACGGTTGGGATGAAATTTCTAATGTTTTTCAAAGTAATTCTGGAGGTAGTTATTTATAATGAATTTTTTGTTTCATTTATTATAAACTATTTTTATTTTACGTCTATAGGACGTAACTTTTGTTTTGCAGTACAGACACTTTTTGTTTAACAGTTACCCATGTTAGATTATCCGCTGGTAGTGGTAGAAATAGCTAAAATTGAAAAATTTATTGAATATGAAATAATTCGAAAAAACATAGGAAAACTTCAAACTTTAACAACTTTAAAATTATTAAAAACATCAAAAATAACAATTCCATCTGAAGGTGAAATTCGTGAATTGAATCAATTTCAAAAATTTTTCCATAAACACAAAATTGTTGTATATAAATAATGGAACAAGGGGTGCAGAAGTAATATTTGAAGAATTTAATAATGGAAAAAAATTAACTTGCTAAACCGTAATAATCATTATAATGTAATAACTTCACTCACAGCTGCTTTTTGCACAGCATTTTATTGTGAAAAATATCTTATTCCGAATTCTAAGAAAAATAAACAAAGGTGTTCGAAAAGTTGCCCTTGAAGAAGAAATTGAGTGAAGAAATTAGGAAATGCAAATCTTGTTTTAAAGTTCATGTAAGTTGTAGGACTCATATAAATGGAGAATATTTTTGTAAAATTTGCGATAATCATGTTCCTGAAAACCATAAATGCTTCATTCAGCAAGACAAAAGAAAAGTAAATTTTGGAAATTGCATTTACGTATTTTATGATTTGAAAACAAGACAAGAAGAAATTAACTCTACAAAAATAAAAGAACACTAGGGCCCCTGTTAATGTGTAGTGAAATTTTATGTTGAATCCCAATTCATATAATAGACAGTTGCAGTTTAGAAAAATAGAATTTATGGAAAAAGTACAATCCGTAAAAATTCAGAAAGCAAAACCAAATTCGTCAAAACACTAACTGAAATTATTTTTAAAATAACGCCAAAATAGAATTAAATTGTATAAAGAGCCTGTAGTTGGTGTACGTATATTTAGAATTTAGATTATTTGGTATTGTGAGTTAGGACTATTATGTCTATTTATTTATCGAGTTCGAAATAAATGTTTTAAAGGTACGTGGTGAAAACAGAATAGGTATCCGTAAAACATTCGGAAAATGCACAAACAAAGGTTGGAGCAAAATACAGTTATATTTTTTTAATGAGCAACGTTGTCTGTAACAATATTGCCGTTGTTCGTTTTACCTTGCCCTAATGTGAAAAATTTAAAATATAAAATGACGCTATAGGTATTTGCCGTACAATCCTTGATTAAGATTGTACATGTAACATATGGTACAGAGGGCGAGAAAACCGTACATTTGGTACAGAGGGCGAGAAAACCGTAATATTTATTACCACAATTGTACAAATGGTAACCCTGCATAAAATTGACATACAAAATATTTAAAAATAAAAAATTATTCAAATTTAATTTTGGTTATAAGAACTGGTGTATACTCAAATTTAAGTATATGAGAAGAAATTGAATTCAAAAAAGAATACAATTAGAAAATCGCTTCAAATAATATACAAACATTCATACATAAATGCAACAATTTAATAGAAAAGTAAAAAACCAAAACAATTATATATTTGAATTTTAAAGAAACTCGTCCGCTGGTTATTCATAAGTACATACTTAGATACGTATTGATTATTAATATCAGATTAATATCATTCATCATTATTTAAAATTTCAATAAATATTGTGATAAATGACGATTTTTATCAATTTTTAAATTTTTTTCTTTACACATGCATAAGTTAAGTACATTACATACATATAGCCAAAGAATAGTTGAGCTGTTGAGGTTGAGTCGTGTCGAGTCGAGACTCGTGACTCGAGAGGAAAAAAAGAATACACAATTTTAAAGAGAGTAAGTGAGAATGTCTCTTATAATTTTGTTTTTTTTTTTCGTTATTCTGTTTTGTTGTGTACGTTTTGTTACTACATACTACCGACTATCGTAGGTACCATACTACTGTAAAATATATAAATATGAAATGTGTTGTTTGTTTTTTATTATTAATATTATGTATAGGTTTTATAGTAGAAAAATCGTAAAAAATATGTAGTTACTGATGTTCAAAGCTTGAAACGGAATTCATAATACGTAGTGTGTGGCTGAAAACTACTAAATTATAATTATAGATGTTCCAAGTTTATGTGTGGCTGAACTGAGATGCTCTAAATGTATAAACATTGATTCTCTATACTGCTGTCAAAAATGTAAATCAAGAGAAAGAATTTTTAAAACGAAAAATGTGATAGAGGATTTCATGGAATTTATTTTAAAATTAAAGAATGAATACAAAAGATTATCATAAATGGACAGGCGTTTGACCATCAGTTTATTCTGAATTATATACTCAATAAAACTATACTTGAAGCAAAGTTAATTATGCGAGGTACAAAAATTATTGTTAAATTATTATTATGGTGTTAAATTATTATGATAATTGATAATATTAAATTTATTGAAAATTATTAATTTTAATTTTTAATTTATCGATCAATTTGAAAAAGGGTTATTTTCCACATCTATTTAATAAATTGGAAAATTACATTGGCTCACTTCCAGGAATTAAATACTATAACTCCAATACAATGAAAGCAAATGAGCGTAATGAATTTTTAATGCGGTATGAACAAAATAGAAACTCAGAGTTTAATATGGAGAAATATATTTTAGAGTACTGTAAAAATGATGTTGAAATTCTAACTAAAGTATGTCTGGTTTTCAGAAAATTTTTTTTGGAAGAATGTAAAGTTGAACCGTTTTTAGAAACAACAACAATAGTTTACGCCTCTAATCTTGTATATAGAAGAAACTTCCTCAAATCGAATGCTATAGATATATACCAAGAAAAGGATATAGGATGGTAGACAAGCAGTCAAAAATTGCCATGCAATGGTTTTTGGGGAAAAAGATTTGAGAAAAATTGATTTGAAATGTGCATTTAATGAAACAAAAAAACAAACTGACTATCCAATTTTGGAAAGTCAATTGATGGATTTTGCGAAGAGACTAAAGAAATATTTGAATTTTACGGTTGCTATTATCATGGACATCCAAAATATTTAACAAACCAGAGGGATATACCATTACATGTTAACTCTGGCGATCCTTTGAATCTACGATATGAAAAAACATTAGTGAGATCAAAGTTTATAAAATCATGTGGATATAAAGTTATTGGGATGTGGGAATGTGAATTCCGGGAGCTAATGAGACACAATGAAAATATGAGATATTTAGAAAATCATTCATTAATTAATTTAGTTCCTTTAAATCCTCGTGATGCATTTTATGGCAGAAGAACGGTTTACGTTTACATTTATAATACACATATTATAAATGTAAACAAGGAGGAAAAATTAAATACATAGATGTATGTTTCTTATACCCATATGTTTGCAAACGAGGGAAATTTTCCATAAACCATCCTAAGATTTATGTTGAAGAAGATGCCTGCCAAGTTAAACAGAATGACTATTAACGGTATTATTCAATGTAAAATCTTACCACCAACAAATCTATTGCTCCCCGTGTTATCTGTCAAACAAAATAATAAATTGATGTTCTCACTATATAACACTTGTAGTGAACAATAATATCAAGGAAAATACTGTGAACATACAGACGATGAAAGAGCATTAGTAGCGTTCCAAGTTCCAATTGATGAAATTTAAAAAGCAATTGAAAAAGGGTATAAACTTTTAAATATTTATGAAATTTGGGTACGAAATATAAATATGAAAATGGGTACGAATATACGAAACAGTAAAATATGAGAATTGCAATGGTTTGATGGTTTATTCCCTAAAATGATGAACAAATTTAAGTCATCTATTTTTGTATTAAAGTTATTAAAGTATTATGTCATATTGTAAGAATTAAAGTTTTGTTACGAATTTAAGTATTGTTTTCTATTTAATGTTAATGTTAAAAAAGAAAAAAGTAAAAATAGATAAATAATTTAATTTTTAAATTTTTTTTTTTTGTTTTTTAAGTTAAGTTAAGCTAAGTTATGTTTTTATTTTCTTTTTTTGTGTATTATATCATTGTTAAAAAAAAGAAAAAAAAATAATTGGATTCATATAATATATACATATCTTGTTTGGTATTTATAATAAAAGAAAAATTTGTATTTGTATCAGACATTTGCTTAAACCAAGAATCAGTTTTGTTGTGATTATCACATAGTGAACTATCACAATTAACTGAAAAAGTCTTCATTTACAAGGGCTAGTATGTTAGTGTATTAGTATAGTATGTTAGTAAATGATGATACTGAGATATTTAACTTGTTATTACCACTGTTAGTAACTACTAATTAATGTTAGTAATGATGTTAATGGTAATAAGAAACAAGAAAAAATGCAAAGAAACTAACATGCAAGTTAGATTAAGAATGACAGACTAATCATGCAGACTTCGAAAATTAACCATGCTCGCGTAAAGTCTGGCTGTCAGTATTAATTTGTTAACGCTAATATCGAAGAGCTCAGACCTTGAGTTAGTCTCTCGTAACATACACGGAATAGACTCAAATTTGCCATAGTCTGTAGAATGGTGTGACACATTAAAAAGCTCGAGCGATCTCAAATTATTCAGATTTTCTCTAAACCTCATTTGTTCGCGGATAGAGGGCGAGTTGATATCACCGCGAACTATCTGCTGAACGAATATGATATTCGCTACTAGACGGCATGACTGAAGAGAGTACAAATTAATTAAAAAAAAGTCGAGCTTCATATGAAGGTTGAGTAAAACGAAACGAAGAAATCGTTTTTGGACCGATTCAATACGTGAAATATCTATATCACGATATGGAGACCATACTTGGCTCGAGTATTCAAGCATAGGTCTTACATAAGTAGTAAAAACTTGCTTAGTGATATAGGGATCAGAAAATTCTTTTGACCAACGTATAATAAATCCAAGAGTTGAGTTAGCTTTATTTATTATGGAGTTGTAGTGACTGTTGAAATCTAACCTACTATCAAAAATCAGTCTCAAATTAGAAGTACAATCTGTTCTTTTAATAAGTTTATCGTTGAGGATGTAATCATAATTGATTGTTGAGTTAGCTCGTAACCTTGAAAACTCATAATTAGGCATTTGCTAACATTTAGTTTGAGATTGTTGTTTCTGCACTATAAACTAAATTGGTTAAGATCATATTGCAACAACTCACAATCAAGAGTGGAAGTTATAGTTTTGCAGATTTTGGTATCATCAGCGAAACTAAGAAGACGTGAGTGGGATAAACATAGAGGACTGTCATAGGTCGACACTACGAAAAATAAAGGACATAGATGGCTGCCTTGCGGCACTCCTGAATTTGCAACGTAAGGTGCAGAAATGGTAGGTCTAAAATGGAACCTGGTATAACCTATATGACAAATAACACGATGACTATTTAAGGCTATGACTTGAAAATCCTACTGCTTTATGCTTTTCAAGGATAATTTTATAGGGAATTAGATCAAAAGCCTTACTGATATCTGTGAATACCACATCAACTTGTTTTTTTAGATTCCATTGTATTCAAAATATCAGAGACGAATTTAGTCATATTAGTAACTGTGGATCTACCCCTTGGGAAACGATGCTGTTCTGGTGGAATAAATGGTTGACAATAATCAACAAAATACGAGCACATTATTTTTTCAAATAATTTGGAAATAGTTGACAGTTTAACAATGAGTTTATAATTGCTTACATCGCAACGAGCCCCTTTCTTATGTATCGGGTTAATAAATGAAAGTTTCCAGGGCCCATTCTGGTAAGTACTGGAGAAGAATGTGGCAAAAAAGTTGGAAACAGTCTGCGAGTTATCTGATGTTGTTTCTTCGTAACGCAAAGCAGATGGGTGTTACATCAGTACTACGTTTAAAATTAACAAAAGCATAAAAACGTCGCGGATTGGAATAAAATTGCGATTTAATTCTGTCAATATAATTTTTATATAAAGTATCAGATATAATTTTGAATCAATTATAGATATCATGAAAGGTGTTATAATGGGCAATGGAAATACTTTCCATATATTTTTTCCATGAAGTATTACGTTTGTTCCTCAGAGAACGCAATTCTTTAGATGACCATGGCGCTGAGTAGTTAGAGTATTCATGAAATTTTGTAGGAATTGCTAAGCGAAAACATGTTGTTAGCATCTCATAAAACCGTTTAAGGCTGATGTTCAGTTTTGATGAAGAAAAAATTTATTCCACATTGAGTGAGCCTATAAGTGAGTTTAAATATGTGAAATTAGTTTTGGCAAAATCATACTTTAGATAATTCTCAGAAATAGAGGATCATTGGAGGAGTTAACATTGAGAAATATATCAATTGGAGGGTGATATTGTCTATATTAGTGAAAGTTAATTCACTGGGGGATGCCCAACAGTTGTCATGATCTGAAGAAAAGACAAGATCTTATTGTCTGCCTAAGTTGTTTGTGACAGAACTAATTTGTTGTAGATCAAGGCTATTTAAGTCATCAATAAAAATTGATTCAAAGTTCTGTGAAATATTATCTGCAATCAAGAAATTATTTGTATCAGACCATAACCACTTAACATTTGGAAGATTGAAATGACCTAGAACTAGAAGACTATAAAAAGCAGCAAGTTTACGGTAAATATTGTTTACCGAAATAATGAGCTCATTATAGCTCTTAATTTTGTTAGAATTGCTAGGTGAAATATACACAACATAAAAATAAAAATTTATAAAGATTAAACAAGAAGTTTCTGAATGACCAATAAAAAGTCAGATTCAAAAAAAAGGATATTGATAGATTTTTTGCAAAAGAGGAAATTAAATTAGAATACGATAAAGTAGTTAATAACCTTAGTTTAAGATCTTTTGCTAAGATTACTTTAAACTTATTCTGGGGAAAATTTGGGCAAAAAGAAAAACAACAAACCACCATTATAAATCAACCTTTTAAACTTAACGAGTTAATAACAAAACCCCTCTGTAGAAGTATGTCACATATTAACAGTAAATGAAGAGAACATAGTGGTTAGCTGGAAATATAAAGAAGAAGCAGTAACTTCCTTATCTGCAGTCAATGTAAGTATCGCTGCTTATACAACAACACATGCTCGTCTTCAACTTTACAGTTATCTAGAGAAGCTGGATAGTAGAGTATTATATTATGACACCGATTCAGTGTTGTATATTAGCCGAGAATGAGAATATGAACCAGAAATAGGTGAATTTATAGGAGACCTGACTGATGAATTAGAATGTTATGGTATAGGAAGTTATATTACAGAATTTGTAAGTGGTGGTCCCAAGAACTACGCCTACAAAATTTAGTGTACAAAAGATAATGCAGAAAAAATGTTTTGTAAAGCTAGAGCGATCTCCCTTAGTTATGGAGCTTCTCTAAAAATTAATTTTAATTGAATAAAGAAAGCAGTTTTAAATTCATTGAATAGTGCAGATATATACTTCATTTCAGAAAATATTCTTCGAAATAAAAATCATGATGTACTTACAATTCCCGAAATAAAAAAATATCAACCAAAACCGAAAAAACCAAAATTTAATGAAGATGGTAGAAGGTCTTTACCGTATGGATATAACAAAAAGAGCACGTGTTGATAAGTATATCAAAATAGTATTCATTCAAATTTGTACATTTTTTTTTGTATTGTAAAAATATTTGTTTGTATATTAATTTAAAATTTTTAAGAATTTTTCAAATTCGCCAAACTAAGACGGTGTGGAATATTTCTTTTTTCCATGCATGATTTATATATAACACCCATGCGTTAATAATCGTCAAATCTGTTAAGTGGTAAAAGATTTTTATATACCATTTTCTTTATTTCAATTTAATTTTAGTGTATCCAATGAAGCTATCCATTAGATCGACCCCTCCCATGTGTCGATTATACTATTTTACAACAGCTGGACAATCAATATTATCTTTTTTCTTAACTTTTTTATCAAATCTTTCTATTTTGTCAATAAGATTAACACCAATGTGTTAATGACAAAATGTTAATTTGACAAAAAAAAACTAATTTGTTATCTTTCTACACTACTTAGGAAATATTAATGTTATTTATTGTGCTAACAAACTAGATTGATAGATGTATAATAATTATCGAAATAAATTCTATGATTTTTATTTCTCGGTACATCTTTTAACAAACGGTTCCCAGGTTTTTCGATACTTTGCAAAATTCTCTTGTCCAGTGTATATTTCATATTTATGTACAAATTCTCTGTTGCTGCTCACAACAAACAATTTGAAACCCCATTTATGGGTCTTGTTTGACATAAACTGCTTCAAAAAAGATTTGACTTTGCTGGAATACATTTTTTCGTCAAATGATTGATAATGCGTCGCAATTTATGTAACCGATTAACATTTTCGTAAATGTAAATTTTGTTTTATGATATAAAATCTTGTTCTAGGCATATTCTTATAAATTAAATCGGTTTTAAAAGCCTGACCCCAATATGAACGTAGATTTGGTAATAATCTAGAAGTATATAAAATTACACCTATAAAAATCTCGATTTCCGCTTTTTTTATATTTGGTACGTTATTTACACTTCGTTGTGCAGCATATAAGATGCTTTCTTTTACAATTTGCTCTATTAGTTCATTATCAAAAAAAAAAAACTAGAAAAATTAAAGCGGTGTGACAGTTTCATTGATTTCACCCGGAAATTCTGTAGAAGTAAATTGTAAACGCTCTTCATTTACCAACACATTTCTCTTTCGCCACAAAACATTTTTAATTTTTTCAAATCGACTTGTTCTCCTAAACTTTGTTCGTCAAAATTGTTGTGACTCCACATTTTCGTTTTCAATTTCGTCTACTTCTATATCTTCTAATATACCATATGACAGATTCTCAATATCAAAATCTTCAACGGAAATATCTAATTCGTCTTCACTTTGTGACCAGTAATCCAAAATTTGTTCTATATGCGACGGACACAAACCACTAGTATTTTCCATCCTTAACGATCAATGCATCATATAAAATACAAACGAATTTTGTTTCCTAGTATAAATGTTATAATATTATGATATTCTTAAGTAAAAATATTTTATTTTCAATAAAATATGAATTACTATAAATCGCTTATAATATTTTTATAAGCACAAAAACCTTAAAATATATAAAAAAAAATAATTTATTTCAAGCAATGATGTGAATTTCAGACATGCCAGCTTTCAACTGATAGTTTTGCTAACAACACACAAAAACAACAACACAAAATGTCATGAATGAATACATTTTTTTTAATAGAATCAATTCTATCAATATGAGATTGATAGAAAGGAAACCATACTGGACTAGCATATTGAAGATTTGGTCTAACGAGACATGTGTATAAAGATTTAAGTATGTAAGGATCAGTAAATTCCTTTGACCATTTTTTAACAAAGCCAAGCATTGAATTAGATTTATAAAGTATGCTTTCATAGTGGTCCTTAAAAGTTAATTTACTGTCGAAGATAATATCTAAATCTTTTATTGAATTAGTTTAGGCAAACTTGATTTGTTAATAGAGTATTGAAAATTAATATTATTGAGTCGGTTAGAAATACTCATGAATGTACATTTACTGACATTAAGAAGAAGATTATTTATGTTACACCAATAGAAGATTGTTCCGTACATATAAATCTTCAGATAAACTTTTAAATTCGTTGAATAATATTGAAAAATTGCTATAATCAACACTTCTTTTTGATTTTAAATATTTTCGCCAGCATTTTTTTTTTTTGTTTCTCAACTATTTAAGGTCGCGTGGGAAACAAGTAGGACAAGAGCTCATTGAATTATCTCTCATCATAGGTATAAACTGCCTAAAACTACCAAAGATAATTGCATAAAGCTTACTTGTTATTTCATTAAGGTCTATATTATTTAATATAAAGATAAATCGTAAGAATTTCGAAAATTATTTATAACCTCATAGTTTACTTTCTAAGATTGAATTGGTATACATTTTCTATTTCAGGACAACAAGGTGCATTAACACAATAAGAAAAACATATAGGAGGGTGGAAGAGATCAACGTTGATCAAAGGAAATGGAAAATTTATAGTTATTAGATTGTTTCAATCTGAGGTAAAGATTAGGTCAAGTTGTTTACCTTGAAAATTGAGTATAGTAGAAATTTGTTGCATGTAATTTATATTGATATTATCAATAAATGAGCTTTCCAATTCATTATTAAAAGTATCAGGACTCATAAATGATTCTTCGTCATGATTAATCCATTTTATATTTGGGAGATTGAAATCTTCAGATGTAAGAATTTCGTCAGATTCCTCTAGATTGTTACTAATAAAATTAATTGCATTATTAACTTGATTATAAATCTCAGCTTTACTGTTAGGAGCAATATGGCAGGAGACAATGAATAAACTTTTATAATTAAATTCAATTTAAACACACAAAATCGCTAGTTGAGTAGAGTCAACAATTGTAACAAGATTAGAGTTAAATTTATTTTTAATTGCTGTAGGAACTCCTCCTTCTTTGAGTATACTGTCATTATTAGGAAGATAAGATGAATATCTATCTTTACTGTAAACAGTGTATGTCTTATTAAAGAGTTCTAAATTATTAATGAATTGATGTAACCGGGTTTCTGTTAAAATGAAACAATCATAATCAAGAATTGTTAAATTTGAAAAAAGAAATTTGGTTTTAATTCTAACGCCACGAACATTTTGGTAGTATATTGAAAAATTATTTAATTTATCAATGTCATTTTTTTTTGTAAAGTTTTTACTGGGATAAGGTTATAAGTTTTTGTTATTTTTGTTGTTTAGATTTGGAAGTGGATGAAAAAATTGATTATGGTTTTCTCTTGTTTTTTGAAGATAGTTAGTTCTTTATGAAGATATATGGGAACCAATGATTTAAGATTCGATGAACTTTCTCAGAAGTTAAACCAAAGGTTTCATTAAAACTATCAAATAACGAGGAAGAATACAGTTGCCTTTGTCAACTCTTACCCGTACGAACCGTTAGTATGTTCACAGCCTGTCACTTTGCTTACAATATTATTTTTTTAATATTTTAGTATTTTAAAATATTTTGGGTGAATTTTATAATTTCTAGAATTATGGGTTGTACATATATTCAAACTATATGTTTATACATTCTTCAAAAGCAGATTTTAACCTTCCACATAACGATTATTAATCCAAAACTTTTTCAAATATTCTATAGTACCATTTAATACTAAGCGGTAAATGTATATTAAATTTACTTAGTACAAAATAGTAAATATCATTTTAAGTATTATATTATATTATATTTAAATATTCCATTGACAGAATAATTTCTTATAAGTACATTAAAATACATATATGTATGTAAATACGGCGCTATATAATATACATCTATACTCTTATCATTCATTCACTAGTGACATATACCATATGTAAATAAACATGATATTATATAAGTATGTATATATATCAATATCATATAAATAAAAATTCTTTAAGCAACCGTTATGTTGTTTATTTATTTACATTTTTTTGTACTACGCATTATATCCTCAGCAATTTCAAATTATCGAGTAAAACAAAATGGAACAAATTCGTTAAAGAAATTTGTTAGAAAATTTGAAAAAATCAAGTAACACTTTCGTCAATTAACCCTATATTATTAATAATATAGTAACCCTATATTATTAAAAACAGTTGTTAACAGAAATAAAAGAATAATGTTGAAGCTTTAATTTTTGTGTATTACTTCAAAAAAATTTTAACAGGTGTTTAAAAATAGGAAATTTTTAGTTTTTGACCCCTTACAGCTCCTAAACGGGGAGTGATACAAAAATTTCTGAAATGACTCATACTTATTTTTAAAGATCTAACTTCTTCAAGTTTTCAACTTAAACCGTTTAGAAGATAGAAGGGTTAAAGGATTTTGCAAAATTTGAGTTTCGCATAACGGTAAATTAAGGTAATTAACGGTAACACCGTATGCCACAAATATATATTTATTGTATATATACTTTTAAAGTAAAGCGTTTGGCGTTTTCACAATGAAGATATACCTTATACAACTTGTGCTATAACAATTTAAATATAGAGCTTTTTTGAAGCTTTGGGGAGCTGTGTCTCCGTAACAGAATATTTTGTGTAAATTTCAAGATTCTAGCTTTTTTAGTTTTTGAGTTAGCGTGCTGACGGACGGACGGACGGACGGACATGGCTCAAAAGTCTTAGAATTTTTTTCTGATCCGATCCATACTTTTGAAGGTATATCTAGCTCGCTTATTTCGAGGTGTTACAAACGGAGGAGTAATTTTATTATACCCAATCCTATCGCACGGGTATAAAAATCTAAGTTCTACCAAGTCAGCTATGCAAGAAAAATTTTTTTGTTAGTTTAACAATAGGTGGAATTAGTGAATCAAGAAAAGAGGGAGATTTGGATACAGAGCTAATATACGAAGAGGTTGAAAGCGTATCTGAATAGATGAATTTGACAGGAATGATGTAGTAATGTTCTTGCGATTTTTATTAATATCAAAGGTGCTTTTAACGAAAGTTGATAACCATTTAGTATTTACTGTTTTAGGTGCGCTTTTTATAAATAAATTCATGAGTAAAGTTTTATTGTTATTTTTTTTTATCTTTTTCTTCTTCTTTATTATTGCATTCTAGCTTTCTTACACGCTTAGTCCACCTGTCAGCTGACCAAGTGGTACCAAATCTGAGAATTGATTGGCTGCCGTTTTTGTTTAATATTGTTCCATTCATGCAATCCTTAGTTGATTTGGAATCAATTTGGTTGGCCTTAAAATTAGATAAATCTTGCATAATTCTTACGCAAAACGGTTTTTTTTTTAGCTGTAAGTATTATTTAGGCGGACTACTTGATCATTGTTTTCAAGATACAATTTGAATAACTTCAATTGTAAGTCAAAAAAGTGAAGTTTAGAAAGTTTATAGTAGCGTTAATGAACACAATCAAATGCTTTTTTAAGACATAGAAAACTCAACCCGCATATTTTTTATTATGCATATTTTTCGAGATGAAATAGGCAAATATAGACAAGATGTTGTTCTATTGGATCTTTTTTCAAAACCAACCTGTCCTTCACTTAAAACATCTTTGGAATTCACAAAAATGTTCAATCTATTTTTAATAATATTTTCAATATTTTTTCAAAACGCTGGTAAGACGGAAATAAAATTGAAATTAGAAATTAGACGGGAAAAGGCCTTTTTAAATTAGACGGGAAAAGGCCTGTTTGCAAACAGAGTAACAATCGTTTTGTAAATTTCAAAGATATACTCCATCGCAGCCGGTCTCTGTTGTCAAGTTTAAAGAATTAATTGAAACCTGAACTTCATCAATATTGGTCAAAGTTAATTGAAAATTCAAATAAATTGAAATTCGAATAAATTTTTTAAATAATTGAAATCAATATCAACTTTGTAGATTAGATATCATTAGTTACATTAATAAAATAAATATCTGCATCTGCTCTAAGATTTCATTTGGAGATTGTAATGTTTTGTTATTATAGGCAAAAAGCCTTTAATTGAATTTTTTTTCAGCATTTTGCTTTTCATTGAACATTATTTCTTTAATAAATTTTAAAATTTTTTTATTATCACAGTTTTGTGCTATTTTTCCAGAGGTGTATTTTTTTAGCCTCGACTGTTAACATTTTACATTATCTGAATCTTGCAAATTTAAATTGTTAATTTGATTGTCATCTGTATATTTGTTTTATAGGTAATGAGTTTCTAATTTTTATTTTTGATAAAATTTGTTTTGTGAACCGTTTATTTTTTTTTTTACTGGTGTTTGTTGTGTATTGTTTCTAATAATTCAGCTAAGATCGGAAACAATTTCTCTAAAGTCAGTGTACGATTATTTCTATTATTATTTGCAACATTTTCAAAGTTTAATATTGTTTTATATTGGGGTCTTGTGCTTATTGTGGGTTTGTAAATTATACTAATAAATAGCATTTGATGATCAGAAAGGCTTTCGATGATTATATGGAAGTAATATTTCTGTTTTTCTAAGTTTGTAATAAAATGGTCGATTAGTATTTGGAGTGCGTACCGATTCTGGTAGCATATTTTTCGGAAATATAATTAAAAATTATATATCCGTTGCTAAGCACCGTTTTGCGACCACTTCCGAGACCACAAGGCTAATAATAGGGCTATATTAATATTTATTTTAGATCCATTTCGTTGCGTTCAGAAACCTTACCATTCCTGCAGGTTGCTTAACTGCTAGATCAATAAGATCGTTGAGTTGATGGCCACCCAGAGTTGCTCTTCTGGCTCTAGCCAGCGCTGGGCACTTACAGGTGAATTGTGTGATGGATTCTTTCTCATTCTGTTCACCACAGCTGCGACATGATGAATTGAATGAGATACCTAGTCTGGCCGCATGTTCACCAATTGGCCAGTGGCCCGTGAACACAAATATTCTCCTGGCTATATTCCGGTGGGATAGCTTCAATAGATTTTCGGTTCTTTTTTTATCATACGATGGCCAGACTTTCCTGTCCGTACATCATGTGGCTAGTTCATTCCACCTACAATTTGCTAAGAGCAAAAAGTGAGGGAAGATATCTCTCTTAACGCTGTTTAGCGTTCTACTTGTTTCGCCTGTGAAGCATTTAGGGTGGAAACTCTCCTTGCTAACTCATCAGCGTGTAAATTACCTACGATGTTCCTATGTCCCGGAACCCACAGTAATGTAACATTGTATTGATTACTTTCATTCTTAAGCTCGTCGAAGCTTGTTCTGAGGAGCTTAGATGTTATTATTGCAGATTTGAGAGCCGCAATTACTGCTTGGTTGTCTGTAACTATTGCAATCCTTCCTCCCAGAGAAGTATTGTTCCCCAGTATTTGGCATGCTTTCCAGATTCCTAGCATTTCAGCTAGAAATACACTCGCTTCATCTGGAAGTCGGAAAGCATGTTCTATTTTTAGTTATTCAGAATAGACACAGAGATATATTCTCTTATAATATTGCTATTTTCTTTTAAAAATTTTACACCTATCATATTACTATTTTCCAACTCATCACTAAAGATTAGATTACTATCTATGTATACCATTACTTATCTAAATAGGAACCTCGCCATATATATCATTTCTATAGATAAAGTATGAGATAAAATTATTGACTATATTTCAAACTAAAAATTTCAAACTCAAAATACAATTTCAACTAATAGTAATAAATACCTATTGTAATTTTATTCAGGGAGATACATTGGTACCGACTTCTAGCAATCCATTACTTAATAATAGCTCAAATACTAGCAATAGAAAAAATAATGTTAAAATTTATATTAAAATCAAGAAAAAAATTAAAGGAACAATAATATTGATAAAATAATATTAATAACAATAATAATAATTATAATTATAATAAAAACTATAATGATAATGGTAATAATAATAATAATCTTAGTCTCCACAAAATCAGAATTCTATTAACACAACTACTACGTCAGTGACGAGTGTAGTGGTTTTAGAGTTTGACTCTTTTAATGTTAAGAGGAGAATAATGTCAAAGAAAAACAACATGAAGAAGAGATTGAATGCTGCTATTTTGGGTGAGCAGTTTAAAAACATCAACATTTATATAAATGATTCACTCAGTTATTATATGAGAAGCTTACTAAAAAAAGCGAAAGAGATAAAAATGGAAAAAAGGTATAAATTTTTATGGGTAAGAAATTCTTCGTTATTCTTAAGAAAAAGGGAGGATGATAGGGTAATTAAAATTATATCATTTGATGATTTAAATAAAATCATTTAATTATTTTAAATTCTTCTTACATTCTTAAACATTCATTTACATAATGTTTAATTCTAGTAACTACTATTATAATGCAAATGATATAAATAATCAGTTTGGTTGGTCACATCCGTTTTTTTATATAACTCACCAAAACATTAGAAGTATGCGCAAAAATGTTGATGGATATCTGTGTCTTTTATCAACTCTTAATAAACTACCGGAATTAATTTTTCTTACTGAAACTTGTATTTATTCAAACGAAATTAATGATTATAGTATTCCTGGTTTTAAATTTTTTGCTAAGTGTAATGACAATTGCTCCTCTGGTAGTGTTGCTGTGTTTGCAAATATCAATATTGTCTGTGAGTATAGTTGTGTAAATATGTCTTCAGCTGAAGCTTTAAAAATTGTTTGTGAAATTGAGAGTGAGTAATTTTGTTTTCTATGCATCTACAGGTTACATGATTATAATATTAATTTTTTTTTGAGTGAATTCAGAAATATTTTGAATAGTATTGGTATTGTATAATTTTAGTATTATAGAAATTAGTAGTATAGAAATTGTATAATTTTAGGTGATCTTAATATTGACATCTTAAACAATTCAAAAGAAAGTAATGAATATGTTTTTATGTTATCTTCTTTTGGCTTTGTCTTCACTCATAATTCTCCTAATCGTATTTCTTCTGTATCATCTTCTTGTTTGGATCATATTTTTGTAGAAATCAAATGAAATCAAATTTCGATTTTAGTAGTTATTTACATGATACTAGAATATCAAATCATCTCATGACCGGTTTAATTTTTAATAATATTCCTGCTCTTTCTGATAAAACTTGTAATAAGATAAGTTATAATTATAAAAAAATAAATTACGTTAAACTAAACAATTGTTTAAGAGAAGAATCATGGAATGATATTTATTAAACAATAAATATCATTCATGTATAAATATACATCTATACATGACCCTAACCTATAGTATTTGATAAATTCATTTCAACTTTATTAAACTATGTAGAAAAGTGCTCGTTTAGTGTTCATGTTCCAAAAAAATCGAAAAAGCTTAAACCATGGATTTAGGATAATTTACTGGATAAAATAAATTGGAAAAATAAATTACATTTTAAATTGAAAAAACATCCAGGTAATTTAAATATGAAAAAAGCATATGATAAACTATGCAAAGAATTAAAATATGAGTGTATTAGTAATAAAGAATCATATTTTGTAAACAAATTTAATACCCACAAAGGGAAAAGTGGAGTGGAGTATTGTAAATAATTTATTAAATAAAAATGTAATAAAAAATGAAATAATTTTAAATGTGAATGACATGGTTATCTCTGATCCAGCTGTCATTGCGAGTGAATTCAATAAGTTTTTTATTAATATCGCATCACAGTGTTCTGCATCTTCTAATTATATATCTGATGGTACTTTAATACTAATTTCTTTCCAAAGTAGTAGCTTTGTTTTTTATCCAATTTCCGCCTATGAATTACATAAGATAATAATTTCTTTAAAAAAATCGAATGCTACATATGTTGATGGATGCTCTTCTAATTTAATTAAAAATATTTCTTTTCAAATAGTTGATATACTGGCACATATTTTTAATTTAAGTGTCTTTAAAAGTAAGTTTTCTGATATTCTAAAAATTGCGGAGGTTATACCTCTCTTCAAAAAAGGAAATGTACATGATTTAAATAATTACAGGCCTATTTCACTCTTGCCTTCCTTTGCAAAAATTTTTGAGAAAGTGATTAAAAATAGATTTTTAGTTTTTTTATTCAAAACAAATTTTTTTAGCCCATGTCAATATGGCTTTTTAAAAGGTAAGTCTACTGAAGAAGCAATGCTTAAATTATGCAAAGAAATCGTACAAGGTTTAAATTTGAGTAAAGTCACAGCAGCTTTATTCATAGATATATCGAAAGCGTTTGATACAGTCGACCATAAAATTTTTGCTGGATAAACTTTATAAAGTTGGTTTTAGAGGTTTTGTTTTAAAATGGTTTCACTCTTAAATACAAAATCACAAACAAAAAGTAAAAGTGGAAGGTGCAATAAGTGATGAGTTGATATTAAACTGTGGAGTACCACAAGGATCAGTCTTGGGTCCGCTCTTATTTCTAATATATATTAACTGTCTTTTTTCCCAGCCGCTTTTAGGAATTCCAATTGCATTTGCGGATGACACTGCTTTTGCGTATAATTGCAAAAATCAGCTGGATCTAATTTTTAAGTTAAATCATGATTTGAATATTATCAGTCATTGGTTTAGCAAAAACAAGCTAGTGATAAGTTGTAAAACGAAATATATGATTTTTAATATTTACAATACCTCGAATTTAAATTTTAATCTCTTTTATCATGATCGTACATGTTGTAAAATTTCTGATAATACAGTTTCAGATAAGTTTTTGTGTTCTGATAATTATTTTTTAAAAAATAAAAAAATTTAAATATCTTGGGCTTGTTTTAGACTGTAAAATGTCTTGGTTTGATCACACCAACATATCTAAAAAATTATTTACTTAATGTAATTAGACAACTTTATCTCATATGACAATACAGTACTGCTAAAGTTACAACTATCGCATTTTATGCACTATTTAAATCAAAGTTACAATATGGTATAGTTTGCTGGGGTGGTGCATATTTTAATAAATTGCATAATCTTCTAGTAGCACAAAAACACGCCATTAAAATTATATTTAAAAAAAGGAAATATGATAGCAACTTTTACTTATTTCAAATGTTAAATATTCTGCCTATTAGAAATTTGTTTTATTTAAGACGTTGAAATTATTTTTTTTAAGATCAGGTCACTTAAATGTGAGATTTACAGAAAGATACAATCTTAGGATTAATAGCAGAAGTTTTACTAATGTGCCTTCGTTTAAAAAAGTTCTCTACATTTTTTCAAAATCGTAGCACCCAGAGTTTTCAATAAAGTATCAGATGAACTTAGGAATACTAGAATTTACTCAGAATTTATTAAAAAATTAAAAGTTTGGTTACTAGGTTTTAATTTTGAACAAATTGAAAATTTATTAAGAGTTGTAACTTAATTTTGCGTTTTCTCAAATGTTTTGTTGTCTTACTACTTACTCATATATCTCTCCTGTTCTTCTGCTTTTTTTAGTATTTGAATTAGCTGTAATAAATTTTTTTTTTTGCTATAATAACTATAAAATTTTTTGAGTACCTACATGTTTCTTAGAAGGAAATCTATTATATTCTGATTTATATTAAATTTAATTTTTTGAATTTTTTGTTCTTAGTATATTTATATTTGTTTTCTTTTCTTTTGCTTACCCCATAAGCATTTATACAATGTAAAAATTTGTAATGAAAATTTTTTGAAATCATAAATTGTTAATTAGCCATTTGATACTTGTCCTATAGGCAACAAAATGACTGAATAGTTTTATTAGTTTGTATATCTGAAATGAAATGTAATATGTACTAACAAAACATATTTTTTTATGAATTATGTAAATTATGAAAATAGTAAATAAATAAATAAATAATAAATAAAAATAAATAAATAATATAAATAATAATATCAATAATAACGATAATAATATTAATAAAAATAACAACAATAATAATAGTAATAAGAATAACAATAATAATGTCAATAATATCAATAACAATAATAACAAGAATAATAATAATTATTATTAGTGTTAGTGTTATCATTATAATTATTATTACTATTATTATTATTATTATTATTATTATTATTATTATCAGTATTATTATTATCAGTAATAATGATAATAATAATAATAACAACAATAAAAATGTTACTAATAATAATAATAATCTAAATAATAAACTTTTGGTATCACAAGATCTACTTATAACTCCAATCGTTAGAACGAGAAAGCAAATATTTAATGGAAGATTATAAATACTCACTGTCTAGAATTCAAAGATGAGCGAATTCTTTATAACATGAGATTTTCCCTGCTTATTTACTTAATAATTCGTATAATCGTGTCATAGAAGGAAAAACTAGGATTCCTTATCAGTTCTTATTCACAATGTGGGCCTGTCATCTAATTATAAAGCTTTATGTAGTCTTTATCTCAGATATCATGAAACAGAGTCTACACCGCTAAAGAAGTCTAAGAGGACCTTAAGACTTATCGTAGTCATTGTAATAGTAACTACAATCTACCAACAATATCAATAACATTAAAATGTTTTATCATAATTGTAGTGGCATGTGAGGCAAGCTCAAATTTGTAAATCACAAATTTGTCTTTCTCAAAATGATATTCTTGAAGCAGTTTTGAATCTGGATATGAGAAAAGGTGCTGGTCTTGATCTATTCCCCCAATCTTTTTACTTAACTGTGCTCAAAATCTAATTATCTGTTTTCATTTAATTTTTAATAAGTCGCTTTTGTATGGTATTTTTCCACAAGTGTGGAAATCCTCCCAATTAACTCCCATTTTGAGAAAATGTGGCAGAGCGTCATTAGTAAACTATCTGGTATAGCCATTCTATCGACTATTCCCAAACTATTTAAAAAAAATTGTCCTTGATAGAATTACTCCTATCATCAATACTAAACTCAATGAACAACAACATGGCTTCGTGGAATGGTCGTTCCACTACCACTAATCGTATGATATAACCTAATGGAAAAAATTAACAAAATAATAATAATTATTGCATTTAAAAAAAAATTTTTTTCCTTTTTCTTTCTTTATTTTAAATATCATTTTTACAGTATAGTTTACAATTTACATATGTATATAAATTTGTAATTTGAATAATTAAGACGTTAGCCTAAGCTGTGTGGTAGTATAATTTAGTAGATGCATATTATAAATATTTTTTCAACAATTCTTAAAGTATGTCAACAATTCTTAAAGTATACATTTCTTTACTTATCTTTACATTTCTTTACTTATCTACTTATGTTCTTTACTTTACTTAGTACAATCAATACAAAATGTATACACATATATTCTCTTTTTTTTCTTTAATTAAACAAAAATTGGTCACTAATCCTTTTTTTAAATAAACTAGTTAGTTTATGAATTAATGTTTTTAAATTCGTTAGGTAAATTATTATAAGCATTTAAACTGGTGTACACACAATTAGTTTTCTGTTTACCAGTTTTAAACAAGGAGAGATAAAAGTTTGACTTATTTCTAGTATTATAGCTATGTATTTCAATATTACGATTAAGTAGAAAATTGTGTTTTATTAAATTATTAATTATCTTATACGCTAGAAAAAGACGTTCTCTTTTGCAAATAACAGTAAAATTTTAGTTTTTACAATATTTAAGCACATTTTATTTTTAATTAGGCATTTCTCAATTACTTTTAAATCCTGTACAATTGATTCCCTTAATTCGTTTTCGCTATCCATAGAATTGAGATTACTGATTTTATTGAGCTAATAGTAGATTTAACCTCTTCTATGTTTGTGGATGTCAGAGTAAAACGTTCGTATACATTTTTTTGAAAAGAACTTAGATAAATAGGATCAAGAAAATCTGTGGATATATTTAGAGTTTTTGTTACGTCAATGAAGTATGAATCCATAATGTTTGAAATTTGTTGTGAATTAGTTGTAATAGTATTGTTGTATTTAATTTCTCTTAAACTATTTGTATTCTCTGTATTACTCTTATTGTACATAATTCTCTTATAAAGTGCCAAAAATTTTCTGCTATTATTAGCATCGCTCGATACTGTTTTGTTACAAAAGTTGCATTTAGCCTTTTTTATTTCCCTTTTTACTATATAGATTTGTATTTGTCATAGAGTTCCTAAATTTTTTTATCATTAGGATATTTTTTTTGTATTTAAGAAAAGAATCACGAATTTTCATATTACAGATGATATTGTTATTCATCCACTCATGTTCCTTTTTGACGGTTTTTAGTGGGATAACTTCAGTATATATTTGTATTTTCTCAGCAAAAGCTAAAATGAAATCATCAAAGGTATTATAAGTTTCTAGATTTTGCCAAAAGATATCATCAGAAAGCTTTACATAATTTAAGATTGTTTTTTCCCCTTTAATAATTCTTAGAATTGTACTTACAAAAAGCAATTTATGATCTGACAGGGATGTATTAACAACGTGCAGATTATATTTGTAATTAATTACATCAGTTCAAAAATGGTCAATTATAGTTTTAGAAGTAGTTCGTACTCTAGTTGCAAAGCTGGGATTTATGTTATTATTGAGTATAAAACCATTGCATAGCAAGATATTCACATAGTCCTTAACATCGGAGTTATTTTCGTCTAGTAAGTTAATATTGAAGTCTTCCAAAATTAGTAAATTTTTATAGGTGCTCATTATTTCATCTAATTTGTCAATAAAATCAATTCATTTTGTCTGACGCGCCCTATAAAAACATATTATGTTAAGATTTAGGTTTAATAATTTGACAATAAGAATATTTGAATTACTAAAGTTTTGTTCAAATAATAAATTACTATTAATCTCATTTGATATATACATAGCTGCTCCACCGTAAGCAACTTCAAGATTAGAAAAAAAAGCTGTAAACCCTGGAATATTAAAGAACTCATTTTCGTGTTTTAAAAGCCAGATTTCTGTTAAGACAATTGAACATCATGAACATCACATTGTACAGAATTAATTAATAATTCTAAATTACTCAATTTGTTCCTAAGACTTGCAATATTCAAATGCATTATGTTAAAATTATTGATATATAATTTTCGTTCGATTTTCGTGGAAAAATCGTTCTTCTTCATCTAACCTTATGGATATCAAGTTGATGCAATTTACACTAATTTTAACAAAGCTTTCGATAGAGTAAATCATTTTATTTTGCTAAATAAGCTACAATTTTTGGAATTTCTGATTATTTTCTTTCGTGGCTTAACCCTTATCTATTGAAAACCCCAAAACGTCAAATTTAAATTTTTGTTCTTCTACTACTCTATTAATATTACTTCTGGTGTATCACAAGAAACTCATTTTGGACCGCTTCTGTTAAACGTATTTATTTATCACCTTCCGGAATATTTGGGCGTCATACCTCACATTGTTTCTGCTGATGAGCTAAAAATATATTAAGTTGTAAAAGATAATTCTGATGGAGCTACAATTCAATCAAACTTATCAGTTTTACAAACTTGGGGCACGTCAAATAAATTGGGACTCAACATACCGAAATGTAATGTTATTAGCTTTACCTGAAAACGATTTTCTTTAGTATACGACTATAAAATACATAACGTAAGTCTTGAAAGGGTTTTTAGAATTACTGATTTAGCAATTCTGCCCGATAATAAACTTAATTATAATCTTCGCTATGACCAATTAGTTTCTAAGGCAAATAAAATGTTATCAGCCACTATTTTTAAAAAAATTAGCCATCTTTATTCTACATTCGGATATACTTCCGCAGAGGAGTGATCATCGATGTAGATGACATCATCATATAACGGTGCTTTATATCTCCAAGTTTCCGAATATATCTGCCATTAGTACCGATGCAGCCATCTGGTGGCCGAAAAAAGCATTAAAAAATGTTCTTGACATTTTGTACTATTTTAATTAAACCGTTATATTTTTCCCGTAAGACAATAAACTGGAACCTGGAGCATAATACTGTC
The DNA here is from genome assembly GCA_947095535.1 of Poecilobothrus nobilitatus. Lineage (NCBI taxonomy): Eukaryota > Metazoa > Arthropoda > Insecta > Diptera > Dolichopodidae > Poecilobothrus > Poecilobothrus nobilitatus. The sequence goes on along the minus strand of OX352774.1, from coordinate 157,477,228 downwards.
GTAAATATACATCTTGTTTAATCTTAATCGATATTACCGTTTCTGAGATTTTCCAGTTAAAAGTGGGAATTTTTGAAAAAAAAAAAATAATTCATACTTTTAAAAAAAAGCACTAAACATGTGAAATTTTCAAAGACACCCTATATTTATTATTATACCATTAGATAGGGATCATCACACCCTTTTCAACGGTACATAATAAGTATGGTATATATTGACAAATAGTCACAGAAGAGGACCCATATGCAAAATGAATTGTCTACTAATTATAAATTAGTTATATAATTATCTTTAATTATATAACTAAATAATTATCTTTATTTTATATAATTATATAAATTATCTTTAATTACATTATAATATAATTATATAATTATCTTTAATTACAGAAATTAAAATATAAAAACAAAGATATATTATTTGGATTTAGCATTATTTAAAATACATTATTGCAATATCGGTAACCTTATTTGCTATCACAAATTTTAAACCAGTTATAAAATCTCTCCCTATTCAGAATCTGGTATATTCATGTATATATAATTACAATTCATCGTAAGCAATGCATCGCGCGATTGTTCTGCCTACCAGAGTTAAATAATTAAATAAAATAATAAATTGAGTTAAATATTCAAATAAATATAAATTAAACATAACGAAATTTATTGTGTATACAAAAAATAAAAAATGAAAAAAAAAACAATATTATAGTAATAAAGTTCTAATTATTGACATCATCATAAATTTTTAGGAGTTTTTTTTCCTAATTCTTTACCATAAAAAAAGAACATATTATTATTACGTGTATACAAAAATAAAAAATAAAATGAAAAAATGTAAGATTAATAGGGATTAAGTTTTTAGTTATTGACATCATCATACATTTTTGTGACCCTTCCAATATCAAAATTATGAGCCATGCTTCTCAAGAATATAACTAGTTTCAATTTTTCAAAATTTTCTATTGCATTTTTGCAACGTACCGAGCTATCTCTATAACGCTTACATTTTGACTCTGTACTATCTTCAGCAATATGTTGTTCTCTTTGCATTTCATTTTGTGATTGTTCACTAATTAAAGTTGTAATAAAGAGCCACATATGTGGATGATCAATTTGAATTATATTTTGGAATTTATTGTTCCAACCTTCACATCGATTATTTGTTTTGTCCGCGTTATTTTTAACAGCTTCGAAAACGTTCCAATATGAAATTGCATATCTTGATGGTCTACGAATTCCTCCTAAACACATCTTGCCTATATAGGTTTCCTCCAAATAATTGAGAAATGAAGTTGCCTCTTCCGATAAAATTTTTTCTTGAATAAGTATATCAAAATACTTAATAACCTTATCATGTAGAACAAACGCCAAAGAAATCAAATGTTTCACTTTTAACGCAAAAGAAGGATCAGTGTCATATTTTGTTTTAAGTTCAATAGTACATAATTTACGATACACAGCTTTTTTAAACTGAAAGAAGCATAATTGAAACTGAATCTTTGGATATATTATTTTGAAGGCAGATATGGCACCTCTTTCGAAGTCCATGTGCACCTTCAATGGGTTCATATATGGAAACTCTGATTTCAAGGCAACTAGCAGTCTTACATATGTTGACTGCATTTTATTTGGCAAAAGCGCAAATACAAGTGGAATCGGATGACTACAAATAAACCCATGAATTGCATACAGTTTTGTAAATAAAAGTGGGCATACAGAAAATGTACCATCGATATACCACTCGGAAGATTTGGTTAAAATTTCCACATTTTCTTTAGTACCAAAAATTATTATGCGATTATTTCCTGAACTATACTCGGCAATGCTGTCAAAAAAAAAGAATCTTTCCTTTTAGACAATTTAGCAGTTAAACAATTTTTTTCTGGAATACAAAAATCCTTATTGGTTGGTATTGGTTCATATTTATCACCAGCAGCATCATTTCTTCTAGATGCTCGAATACGTCTTTTTATAGAATGATTTTGTGGCAGTAAGACTGCAACAGAAATGGATATAGTTTCAAATTCTTTTGATAAAATTCTTTGTGTGGTGCCTGGTAATGATTTTTTCGCTTCATTTCTTATATTTTTCATATGGCGTGCTACTTCGACTTTTGCTGCTTCTCCAGCATGGTTATGCTTGGATGGTGGTACAGGAATCACATGCTTTACTATATGCAATCGTGCTTTACATTTTATTTTAAAATAGCTTACGCATTTCCATATAGATTTCTCGTTAGTCACGCGCTCCTTGTTGTAAACAAAACCATCAAGAAGAACTTGTTGTTTACCTTTCTCACTTTCTACGTATCAAAATTCAAACTCCATTTAAGTATCTCTATTTTTATTCAGCTTTATTCTGAATAATTTTTGATTTTTGAAATTAGAAAATATATTTGACAAATATTACCAATTAAGACTGCTAGATTTTTTTTTTGGAAAATACAAAGTGAATATTTCATTAGGTATATGAATTCATTAGGTATTGGATATTCATCGCCATAAACTTCGCAATGAATATTTTGAGATAAATTGCTTGCGATGAATTGCTTACGATGAATTGCGGGCGATGAACTTTGCTATGAATTTGTTATTGCGATAAACTTGCCGGATACCGTTTTTTATTTAGATCATATTTTTTCATTCTTTATACTTTTTATAATTTGTTACTAATGCTTTTAGGTATCTAATAATAAAGCAAAATTTATATTTTTTTTTTACTTCTACATACTTTTAATATGCTACAAATGCTTTATTTTAGCATAAACGTGTAGTAAGTATAAATAACTTATATCTAGTGTATACCAAAATTAAAAAAGCTAATTTAAAGATTTTAAAATTTACTTATTAATATGACTTTGAATAAAAGTGATGTCGTTAAAATTTTGTATTTGATATACCTTTTTAAATCTTTTACATGTTGGTTTCACGTATAAATATGGTGGCTTCTTTGACTCAAAGATATTTGAATTCATTTGATAATTTGACTGCTTTGCCTATTGTGTATATAATATACTTTGAAACGAGATGAGATGGTGTCTAAAAATCAGCTTGTTCCCATTATCACTAAAGCCAAACACAGTATTAAAGGGATGTTTATGGAGTTATTTTGTTATTTAATAGTTCAGTTTTATTATTTTATGATTTAAACTGTACCAAATATAAAGCATCTTTGAATTCTTTGAGTATTCTTTCAACCTGAACCTGAACACCTGTAATTGCCGTGGGAGGCCAGCAATTACGACACTATTTCATTTTTTTTGTTGTTGAAATCGATATATTTGTGATTGCATTTTTTTACGAATTGTTTTAGCTTTATATTTCTTTATTTCGTGTACTTGATTTTTTCCTTTAGTGCATTATTTTCTTCTAACATTCATTCATTTTGTAAAATTAGATCATCAATTTTTGTATTGAAGAAAGATTGTGATAAATAAATATCTTTTACTGCACTTATTATTTGCCGCAAACAATTGTTCAAGTTTCATTCTTTCAGTGTTTCACTAACATATTTATTCAACTTTATATTGGACCAAACAAAATCCAGGTTCAAACCAGTTCTCAGGTCCAAAATTCTCATTTTCTTTTTCATGCTTTTGAATAGTTTCATCCATATGATCTTCTCCGTATGATCTTCATCCAGTATGACAATGATTCATTGCTAGTACCAGGATAGGTTACACATTTTCAGGTATTTTTACCTGCCTGTATTGCAGCAGAAACCTCTTCAGCTATAGCATCAAATTTAATATGAAATTCTTTTTAACATACTCACTACACTGGATTTTTTTGTTCTTTTTACTAAATCCTCTTTGACAAGTAAAACTTCGCTTAGTAATTTTTATGGTTTTTAAAAAAAATTTTGTGCCAAACTGGGAATATGGCTGATTTTATATTAAAAAAAAAAATGTATTTTTGTTTTCTATTTTTTAGTGATTATTTGCAATAATTTTGCAATAATTTTTAATCGGATATGTATCTTCAAAATTAGTTAAATTTTCTTTAATCCTTTTTAATTTATTATTTTCATTACATTTTTTAAATTTGGGTATTTGAAAACAGTTTTTATATTGATTTGATGCTTTGACAGTCCTATCAGTTTTTCAATCTCAACGCGTCAAACGGCAGAACATACAGGGTGTTCGTTTAGGTTTCGTTTATATATTTTTTTTATTCATATTATAAAATATACAAAATGTAATTTTTTTTACACTGAGTATAGAAAATAATGTCACTTATATGACCCCCGTTTTCAGCTTCTCAATGATGGGCTTGTTTTAGAGCATTTTCCATAACATCTTTCAAAATTTGTGGCTATAGCGTTCGAATTTCAGCAACAATGTTGGCCTTGAATTCAAAGATTGTCTCGGACTTGTTCACATATATTTTAAAAATAGTAAATAACAACAATATTTTTCTTTTCAATAACAATAATTATGAATTAATCATAAAATATATGTTATGTACATACATACATATATGTATATCTACATCGTCTAGAAAAAGCAAAATAATTTTTTTTTAATTCAAAAACATTAGCATTTAGAAGTAAGCAATTTAATATATTCTCAATTACATACTTTTAAAACCAAACATGTACAAAAATCGTATGCATATTTTTATGTGTGCTGTACTACTAAAAATCTGCTAACACAGTCACACCAAATACCCAAATTCCCAACTATTATTATTTACTTGATTTATCGATTTATTATTTTTTAATATATAGGCAACAGTTATATTTATATGAATGGATGGTAAACATAAACGAACAAAAAAAAATTTTATGTATGCATATGAATGGACGGTTAAGATAAACGAACAAAAAAAAAAATCAGAATGTTCTGTAGCTAATAATTTCTATTTTTGAAATAGACTGTATGCATAAATTTAATATTAAAATCAAAAAAATAAGTTATATTAATATTAAAATGATATGATTTTAAAAGAAAGAAACATACGTTTGATATTTCCGTACATAACAGATAAAAAAAAAAATATTAAAATGTTATGTTATGAAAAGAAAGAAAAAACAAGGCAGTGTATGAATCAAAGTTTTTAAAGGGTCGCATTTTAAGTGGAAATAAAGAACATTATAAAATTGCAATATTTTTATTTAAATTTTGTATTTAGCTATGCAACTTTTTCTTAATTTTTTAAAAATTTTGCCGCATTATGGTATAATGCAACACTGAGAAGTTCAGCTCATAATATAGATACATATGTATATGAATGAATATATGGCTATTTATGTATGTAGTTATAGATTTATTAATTTTTAATATGTAGGCAACAGTTATATTTATATGAATGGACGGTAAACATAAACGAAAAAAAAAAATTCAGAATGTTCTATAGGTTATAATTTATATTTTTTAAATAGAATTCATGTATAAATTAAACATTTAAAAAAAAAAAAGAAATACTTAGCGTACCTAAATAACAGAAAACAAAAAAAAGGAAAATGTAATACTGGAAGAAAAATAAAAACGAATAGAAAAAAAGAGAACAAAAAATGTTACTTTGATTGTTTTTAAATATTGTTAAAGGCTACTTCTTATGTATATGTGCACATCTGATATTTACACACATAACAAATAGAAAAAAAGAAATATTAAAATGTCATGCTATAAAAGAAAGAAAAAACAAGGCAGTATATAAATCAAAGTTTTCAAAGGGTCGCATTTTTAAGTGGAAATAAAGAACATTATAAAATTGCAATATTTTTATTTAAATTTTGAATTTAGTTATCTTAATAAAATTCGATAAACGTTTTCTTAATTTTTTAAAAATTTTGCCACAATAAATTAATAATAAAAAAATTCAATATATTCTATATTATAACAGGTAATAATATAATTATAGACTGTAAGGGCAACTGTAAAAATTTAAAATTAAACAAGGAAAAAAAAAAATATCAATTTAATACTTATATTTGTCGTTACTAAAAAGAATAAAATAAAATATATAAAAAAACATTTTAAAAAAAACTGCTTTTTTGAACTAAAAAGTAGAAAATAAATTTGTAATAGCAAAATTTTTTAATTTTTCTGTAATTTTCTAAACTATATTGTTACAATCGAGATTTCTTTGTAACAGTTTATTTCAATATGTCAAATATATATATAAATATAAGTATATATAAGTTTTAAAATCTGTGAAATTAATATAAAAGCTGGAGGCAAAATTTAAAATATAAGTTTATAGTTATGTGTTTGTTGCCTCCAGCTTTTATTTTAATTAACGAGAACTTAAATATTTATGACACGATCTACCCATGAAATTTTTAGTATTCTTCTATAGAGCCACATTTAAAAGGCTTCAACTTTATTCATATGGGTGGTTGTCAAAGTCCAAGTCTCTACTCCATATAATAGAACCGACCATACATAGCATTTCAAAAAACGTAAACGAAGATCTAAATTCAGATCTGTGCAGCAAAAAACTTTTTTGCACTTAATAAATGCACCTCCCGCTATTTCAATACGACATCTTATTTCTTGTTCACATTTCCACTGCTCATTTAGCCAATATCCAAGATACTTGCAGCTAGAAACAGGTTCGATTGGAAGATAGTCGACTGTAACTGTAGCTGTGGTATTTGGTGTTTTACATCTACTTATGATCATGAACTTAGTTTTTATTGCATTGATTTTTAGACCAAGGTTTATACTATGATGATTAACTTTACCAATTAAATCTTGTAAATCACTTAAATTATCTGCCAAAAGGGTTGTGTCATCAGGATATCTGATTTTATTAAAGTACCGTTTACTTTGATACCTATTTCAACTGATTCTAATGCTTTTTGGAAGATATTCTCTGCATACAGATTGAAAAGCAGAAGTGATAAGATACAATATTGTCGAACTCCACGCTTCATTAAAATGTTTTCGGTTAGCCCATCTGAAGTTTTTATGTTGGCTGTCTGATGCCCGTACAAATTTTTAATGCATCTAATAGTTTTATCATGAATATCTATCGTGCTCAATATTTCCATAAGTTTATGATGTTGGACTTTATCAAACGTTTATCATAGTAAAACATCTTTCTTGACATCACAACAATTTTGTACGAATATTTAAACCTAAAAGAGAACTTCTCTTGTGCCCGTTCCTCCTTTAAACCCAAATTATGTCATTCCCATATGTATTTCAGCTTTTGAGTACATGCGATTGTGAATGCGATTTTGAGTGCATGATTCATTAAACTTATCAGTCTATGATCACTGCATGATTTATCGTTAACTTTCTTCGGTAAGGCGATAAATGTTGATAAAAGCCAATCTGAAGGAAAAATACCGGTATCATATACTTTGTTGAAGATTTTGTGCAACACATCTATGTTTTGGTCATCAATTAATTTAATTATTTCTGATGGTACGTCATCGGATATTTGCTTTTTTGTTTTTTGCATTTTGCAATGCTTTTAAAATTTCGTCTTTGGGGCCTGACGATTCATTAGTATTCTGTGGGCTGGTCGAGTCTGAAAATAAGTTTTCAATACATTCCTCCCATACCTTTTTCCTTTCTTCGCTATCCAAGATGATTTGATCATTATCATTGAGTAGTGAAGCGAAATTTGTTTTCCTATATGCTCCTGATACTTCTTTAATTTTTTTGTGAAGGTTGAAGTCATCATGAGACTGTTGAAGGTTTTCTATTTCGTTACACTAATTTTTAAGCCATTTTAGTTTATCTAATCTTATCTCATCACTTTCAAGATTTCATCTGTCATTCACTTTTGCTTTGGGGCATTTTTCTTTTCTCCTAATATATTTTTGGATGTTTCGAGAAAAATTTGTTTTCTTCGATGCCATAATATATCCTCTTCTGTCCTACTAAAGTTTTAAAATTGCTAAATGCTAATTGCAATCGTATTATAACATAACATTATACAATCGTATTAAAGAATCGTATTATAACATCGTCGAATTTTAATATTATACTTACATCGTATATAAACAAATTAAGTTTAAAATTGGAGATAATTCGCGAACTTTATAGTTTAAATCGAGAATCGCATCATAAATCGAATTTAAAACAAGCTTAAAATCAAATTGCAAATTGTAGTAATAGAAACTGAAATTACAATGTTTGAAAAGTACTGATTAGTTATAATATTAAAGAGATATTAAAGAGATATTAAATTATTATAGATATAAGGCTAATATAATAAAATCAAATAAAACAAAAATATTCTGGTGGACGACTTGATGGGTCGACTGCTGGCTGAAATTGGATATCCAGGTAATGTTTTGCATTTAGTTGTTACTAATGTGAAGAAGTGTGGTCACATTTTTAGGTTTCACTATTCAATATTACACTCGGCCATCCTGTTTATCGTCTGACTCAGACGTATATGAAAAAGTGCTGTCTTCAAAGTTAGATTCTTAAGCAATCCCCGGTTACATGAAATCGGCAGCTGTAGTAGTCGTGTTAGACCCATCATGATTTCCAATGAAGTAGTATCGGTTGTCTTGTTTTTTTTCGTTACTTTGTATGGTCCTAACAATTTTGAGTACATTTTTATTCCGTTTCCAAATTATGTTCGTTGTATTGCTACTAGGTCGTGTATTTTATAATTTCTTGCTATTTTTCTTTTTTTATTGTAGTTTCTCCTTTTGTTCTTGAATATTTGTTCTTGAATTTTTTTTATATTTTCTCGTGCTTTGTTATGTATTTAATTTCATTCTGCATAATATGTTTCAATAAATAATGTTTCTATCCAGCCATCCTTTAATTTGAGTTTCGACTGCTTCTTGCTCTGTTAATGGTAATTTGCTATCTCTTGTGTAAACTATCTCTATCTCTTTGGTGGAATATCCTCTTGAAGCGCTGTTTTTATTTGCACACATGACTTTATGTTTTTATTTTGCTCGTTTATAGTGACCAAATCCAGTACTGTTTTTGTTGCTTCTGCATTTTTTGAATTTACATTTATATCCTTATCAGCTTTCTGTAAGACCTCGACACTGACATTGCAAAGTTCATTTTCTTTTAAGTTTTCGTACACTTCACTTCTTCTGGTTGATTCTGTGGTTGCTTTGTTTTCTTCTATGGCTACTTTACCTTGGTCGATAATTACTGTAACATTTTGTAAAAAATTCTGCCCTAAAATAATATTAAGTATATATAATATAATAATATATCGGCCGTAGGAACAGCTTCAAACCTAACTTTGTACAGTGTTGATTTGACTTTGATTTTCGCTTCGCAAGTACCCAATGTTGAGCACGTGTTTTTTCCGAATCCTCTTAGTGTAGTGCGTTGTTTTTATTTATTTGCACGCCAACTTTTTGCTGCACTGTGCTTTGCATAAGAAATACACCACTGTCATCATCAATAAATGCTGTAAAACCCTTATCATAAATTTTGACTGGAACTAAATTCTCTTGATTTATCCTTAGCTGGCGATATTCTTATTAGTTGGATGATCTATTATAAATTTAGGCTATATCTGTCCAAATTAGTTGCGGTTGAAACATCTTTTATCTTTACTTTTGCTTGTACAATTTTTGGATATGTGTGACAATGCTCCAAAATTTTTACATCTGCCTTTTTGTTGATTATTGGTATTAAAATTTTTTTGATTTTGGCATAGTGTTTGGGCATCCTTTATATTCTTGTAAGCTATAAATTTTGTTTTTACTCCACTTATCGTTCTGGCGTTTTATAGTACAGATTTGTTGCTTACACTGTCATTAATACCATTCACAATATACGCAACCAATGAGTCCTCGTCCAAATTATCGTTGTTTGCTATACATTGCATTTCATACAAATATTCTAGTTGGCTTTCAGTTGGCTTCTTTTTCCATTTTTCCAACATCCTGTGAATTTCAATGCTAGATGTTTTTTTTTTCAAATTCGGTTTTTAGAAAAGTTTTCAACTTATCGCAGGAAGCAATGCCGGTATTTGTTTCAACTGCTAATTTTGCAGCTCCTTGCAGCAATCTTCTTGAATATAAATACTTCTGGATGTTGTTCCAGCCACATACCTCCGCTATTTTTTCGAACTCTTTAATCCATGATTCAAAATTATTTCCTGGCTCGCCATTAAATTTTTCTAGCGAGTCTTCCACATCTCTAGAAACGAAATTGTTGATTTTGTAGTATATCTTGACTTGCTCACAAAATCATTTCCATAATTGTAATTCAACATTACCAAAATAATTTTAAATTAAAATTAAATAAAATAAAATTGCTGACCTAACACTTTGTGTGATCACTCTTTCAATTGCAAACATCTGTTTGTTTTTATATAGTACAATATCAAGTTTATTTATTTCCATACAATACATTCAATAAAGAAGAAGATCAAATTACATCTTTCGTTGAGATTTATAAACGTTATGACTTGTAAATGATTCCTTTTTGGATGCAATTATATTTTTGGTAATATTTTGGTTAATTATCACATATGGAAATTGTATTGTAGAAATGTACTAGGTCAATAAAATATATTGCATTTTGTCCCAAATAATTTCTGTGTAACAAGCAATAAATTGTTATAATTTATTGACTTTGATAATTTTAGTATTAAGATAATGTAAATTAAAATAGTGTAATTATTATATAGCTTTGCTTGTTTAATTTACTTTTATTAATTTAAATTAAAAGGTTTGTCTTAGCATTAAAATAAGGAAACGGCAAATGAGTTTGCCTAATTGATCAGCGGTTACTGCGCTGGATAAATATACGGTAAATTGTATGTGTGCCATTAGGAAAGACTTATAACAGCACGTTAGCCGCATACATACAATTAGTTAGGGAAAGACATAAATATAACATCAAATTTATTACATGGCGACCCTGAACTTGCCTGGAGTATAGTGCAGTGAACATCATATCAACTAAGTTCACACCAGGTGCTGAGGTATGGAGATAATAATTAAAAACAACGTTAGAAAACAACATATTAGCAGAAATTAAAAAGTTAAAAGGGCAATAAAAATAGTATGGGACAATTTCCAGGCGAAGCATCAGCCACCGGTGTGAACACAGGCAAATTTGTCATCATTTATGATATAGCGAAACACTACATCGATAAAAGGGCAAAAGGAAAAGCAAGACAAGCACAACTACCAGGTATATAAAATATTAAAAATACTACATTAAAGAAAATTACAATTATATATATATATATATAACTATTTTTTTTAATAGTTTTATATATATACATTATATAAAACTATGCAAAAAAAAAAAAAAAATTATATTAAATTCAAAAATAATAAATATAAAAAAAAATATATATGTAAATTAAACTAACTGAATATTAAATACTATAAAATAAAGTAAATTAAACTAACTAAATATTAAATACTATAAATTAAAATTATATTTCACTATATTAAATGTTAACTCTAAATATAAATAATTAAAAAAAAATAATCTTTTTTTTAATTCTGTTACCAATTTGAATGGACTTAGACCAACTGAAAAGATTAAAAAAACTGTTAAAGAATCTAAAGAAAAATCCAAGTTGAACCTATTCTCAACAATATATTGAAGAAAGAAATAAAGAGATCGAAGCAGTTTGGAGATACTATAATCAAAACACAAGTGGAGAATTACAACTTGAATTGAGTTTAAAATTAAGAGAAATAACTGCACAAATAAAAAAATTATTAAGAGTTAAAAAAAAAAGACGACACAAGCCCAAATTTTGAGCTAACAACAGCAATCAAAGTGATGCCACAAGTCGAAGGAAACATTAAAGATGCATCGAATTTCTTAGGACTAATCAATTTTTATGCTGAAACTTTAAAGGACGCAACTGAAAAAACGAAATTAATTAAATTTATATTAGCCACAAAACTAGCGGATAAAGTCAAAAATAGGCTAATAACAGTCAAAAATAGGCTAAAAACAAAAATAGGAAATAACTACATTAGAAAAATTTAAAAATGCAATATCAACAAATTTTAAGTCAAACAAAAATTCAGCTACACAATAACAACAGATTTTTCAACACTCAATCGAAACAACAGGAAAACTTCATCGGCCCCGGCCGAAGAAATCTGGGGCATGTGAACAACATGCAGAGGGGTGCTCAAAATCAATTCAACAGAAGACAATAAGCAGCGTTAGCAATGATAAAAGCTGCAACAATATTATAAAAGTAAGAATAAAAAACGAAAAAAGAACATCTGACTCTATTAATAGATACAGGAGCAGATATATCTATAATTAAAAGTAACGTATTAAACCAGCTAACATTAGAATATGAAATCTGCCAAATAAATGGCATAACAGATAGAAATATTTTTACAATGGGTGTAATAAATTTGAAACTATTAATTGAAGAACAATTAATCAATTATATATTCCATGTGATTGAAGAAGAAATAAATATAACAGCAAACGGTATTTTAGGTAGAGATTTTTTATTTAACAACAGATGCATAAATGAAACATGTACATTGGTAATACCTCAACTAGAAGAAGATATAATATTGACAATGAGTATAAGCACTAAGACGATATCAAATATCACTGTTCGAATATCAAATATCACTGCTCAACCTCGAACAAAAGCTATAGTAAAAATGGATTTAGCTATAAAAGAAGATAGCATAATATTAAGCAAAGAAATGATAAAAGGTGTATTCATAGCAGATACAATAATTCCAGCAAATGGATTAAAACATTTAAAGGTGTTAAATACTAGGGACACACATGTAAACATAACAATAACAGAAATTGAAATTCAGCCTCTAAAAAATTATCAGATACTATCATTCAAGAATAAAAATTTCTCAAAAACAATGTTTGAATAATACAATAATATTAATACAATAAATTGTAAAAACATCAGTAAGACCCTCGGCTACAAAGGCCATTTTGAGCCTGGCTAATAAGTTTTTAATACATTTCATTATGTTACTTACATTATATTATTTACAATAGTATTGACATTATTTTTATATTCCACTTATCCTATATTTTAATTTCATTTTAGTTAGTTAAACATTGTAATTTTATTTTTGTAAATTTTATTTTAATTTTAATTTAATTACCCTTTCCTCTTTTTATTATAAGCAACTAAATAGTTAAATAAATAATCCTAATCTAATTCTAGCTACTTTCTCACCTAAGTTTCTGTTACATATAGTATAGACAGAAGGACCATTCGCCTCGGGCCAATGACTATTTAGAAAACCATTGGATGAATTCCACTTTGTTTGTCTAATATTTTGAATAACATTTTTTGCTTCCTTAATTTTAGAACTAAATGACGTATTTGCAAAGGTAAATGCCGGTGTTTTAATACCCAGTTTGGCCTCCGTATCCGCTAGCTCATTGCCACTTATACCACAGTGCCCTTCAACCCATAGAAGTTTAATTTCTTTGTTGGTGCTACACAGCATATTTCTAATTGTTTTATTCAAGCGTTGTTTATTCGAATAGTTTTTAACAGCGTTTAAAGCACTTAAGCTATCGAAGCATACTAAGATAGTCTCATCTAGTCTCTTTTGATACATCAGTAAAAATTTTAAGTGTAGGGTTGAAATTCTGAGCTATGTTTTCGAATGTTTTTCTATAAATAATTCTTTTGTTTTACTCAACGGGATAGCAAATTGAATATTGTTTTCGGTAGAAAAATTTATAACTTTAACTTAGCTTGATTCCTGGGGATTTATTATATCATTTTTAACCAATGCTAATTTATTTAGCGGCATGGAGAGATCTGTGAGTTGTTTTTGCACAAATTTAGTCGATATTAGTTCTCTTCTTTTTTCGAAAGTTGGGAATCCGGACTCCACCATCAGACTGCCAACATTCGTTGTTTTTAAAGCACCTAACACTATTCTAGCTGTTTGGTTAATCTGTGTTTGAAGATTCTTAGTTTGTACCTTATTACAGTGTCCATATATAGAAATACCGTAATCTATTTTGACTATTGCTCTTGACTATTTGTATTGCTGTATTTATAGGTGGACCACATTTATTTCTGCAAATTATTTTAAGAAAATTGATTGTTTTTTTAATTTTTTAATTAGTTTGTTAATATGGGGATCAAATTTTTTTGTAAAATAAAAGCCTAACATAGCTATTTCGTTAACATCTTGTATGATCTGATTTCTATTGATAATTGTTTAGACCTTGTTTAGACAAGTTCTCCTCCTGCATATATGAATTGTTTCCATTTTGGTTATTGGAAAGTTTACGCCATTCAACTCTGCCCATAGCATTAGCGAGTTCAAATGATTTTGAATAGTGTTAGATATCGTGTTGTCTTTGCGTACAGATATTAACAATAGTTATAGATTTGCAATGATTTGGAATGTTCAGTTTGACAGCACTTATTTGGAAATTTATGTTTAGATCTAATTCTTGGTAGTTTAGCTCTTTGTTGATTAGAAAATCTGTCCCTCCAGAAGCTTGATTTTCTAAATTAGGTGTAAAGTAACAATTATAATTTAAAAAAGTTGAGTATATTTCGTTTTACCTTATGCGTATTTCTTGCAATGCTATAATGTATGGTTTATAATCTTTTATTATTAATTCTAATTGTCCTTTTTAGCTGGGAAAGATTGAATATTCCATTGCATGATATATTAAATTCTTTTAATATTTTTTACAGTTAAATATTGACTCATCACTTAGACTCATAACTAATTATAATACATTAAAGAAAAAAAGAACATTTTGTTTGAAAAAATGAAAAATAACTAAAAAGCAAGAATATGCAAAAATATAAAACAATTCATAAAAAGATATCAGAAAATGTATATTGAAGATAAATTAACCAAAAAATTTAAAATCAAAAATGAAAAGCAAAAATGTTACAAATTGGGTTTGCTTGTTTATATAAAGTTTCAAAATTAGTGAGAGAAAAAAGAAAGAAGTATATATTATATTGTATCAACATCAGATAGTGAATCATTGATACCATTAATTGGGTAAAAATGGTTGTTGTTGATTATTGTTTGATTTATAGTATTGTGTTTATTTTTTGTAGGACCTAAGTTTATATAACTATCATGACAATTCGGATCGTCTTGCAAATTATTAATATTATCAATTTTATTTGTATTAGTGTTTAAATTTGAAAATTGAAAAGAATTATTAAATTTATTACGTGTTATTAAGATACCTATTTCAACTGATTCTAATGCTTTTTGCAAGATATTCTCTGCGTACAGATTGAAAAGCAGAAGTGATAAGATACAACCCTGTCGAACTCCACGCTTGATTAAAATGTTTTCGGTTAGCTCATCTGAAGTTTTTATGTTGGCTGTCTGATGCCCAAACAAATTTTCAATGCATCTAATAGTTTTATCATGAATATCTATAGTGCTCAATATTTCCATAAGTTTATGATGTTGGACTTTATCAAACGCTTTCTCATAGTCAAGAAAACATAGTAAAACATTTTTCTTGACATCACAACAATTTTGTACGAATATCTAAACCCAAAAGAGAACTTCTCTTGTGCCTGTTCCTCCTTTAAACCCAAATTATGTCTTTCCCATATGTATTTCAGCTTTTGAGTATCAGTCTATGATCACTGCATGATTTATCGTTAACTTTCTTCGGTAAAGCGATAAATGTTGATAAAAGCCAATCTGAAGGAAAAATACCGGTATCATATACTTTGTTGAAGATTTTGTGCAACACATCTATGTTTTGGTCATCAATTAATTTAATTAGTTCTGATGGTACGTCATCAGACATTTGCTTTTTTGTTTTTTGCATTTTGCAATGCTTTTAAAATTTCGTCTTTGGTTATGATGGGGCCTGACGATTCATTATTATTCAGTGGGCTGGTCTAGTTTGAAAATGATACTTCTCCTGATACTTCTTTAATTTTTTTGTGAAGGTTGAAGTCATCTTGAGACTGTTGAAGGTTTTCTATTTCGTTACACTAATTTTTAAGCCATTTTAGTTTATCTAATCTTATTATCTAATCTTATCTCATCATTTTCAAGATTTCATCTGTCATTTACTTTTGCTTTGGGGCATTTTTCTTTTCTCCTAATATATTTTTGGATGTTTCGAGAAAAATTTGTTTTCTTCGATGCCATAATATATCCTCTTCTGTCCTACTAAAGTTTTAAAATTGCTAAATGCTCATTGCAATCGTATTATAACATAACATTATACAATCGTATTAAAAAATCGTGTTATAACATCATCGAATTTTAATATTATACTTACATCGTATATAAACAAATTAAGTTTAAAATTGGAGATAATTCTCGAACTTTCTAGCTTAAATCAAGAATCGCATCATAAATCGAATTTAAAACAAGCTTAAAATCAAATTGCAAATTGTACTAATAGAAACTGAAATTACAATGTTTGAAAAGTACTGATTAGTTATAATGTTGTCAAAACTAAAGGTTTGACAATTGATCATTAAATAAAAAAAAAATTAACAAAGCAAAGGTAAAAAAAAACGTTTACTCTTTGAAAATAAAACAAAAGAGTTATTAAATTATTATAGATATAAGGCTAAAATAAAATCAAATAAAACAAAAATATTCTGATGGACGACTTGATGGGTCGACTGCTGGCTGAAATTGGATATCCAGGTAATGTTTTCCATTTCGTTGTTACTAAAGTGAATAAGTATGGTCACATTTTTAGGTTTTACTATTCAATATTGCAGTCGGCCATCCTGTTTATCGTCTGACCCAAACGAATATGAAAAAGTGTTGTCTTCAAAGTTAGATTCTTAAGCAATCCCCGGTTACATGAAATCGGCAGCTGTAGTAGTCGTGTTAGACCCATCATGATTTCCAATGAAGTAGTATCGGTTGTCTTGTTTTTTTTCGTTACTTTGTATGGTCCTAGCAATTTTGAGTACATTTTTATTCCGTTTCCAAATTATGTTCGTTGTATTGCTATTAGGTCGTGTATTTTATAATTTCTTGCTATTTTTCTTTTCTTATTGTAGTTTCTCCTTTTGTTCTTGAATATTTGTTCTTGAATTTTTTGGATATTTTCTCGTGCTTTGGTTATGTATTTAATTTCATTCTGCATAATATGTTTCAATAAATAATGTTTCTATCCAGCCATCCTTTAATTTGAGTTTTAACTGCTTCTTGCTCTGTTAGTGGTAATTTCCTAGCTCTTTCGTAAACTGGGATATCCTCTTGAAGCACTGTTTTTATTTGCACACATGACTTTATGTTTTTATTTTGCTCGTTTATAGCGACCAAATCCAGTACTGTTTTTGTTGCTTCTGCATTTTTTGAATTTACATTTATATCCTTATCAGCTTTCTGTAAGACCTCGACACTGACATTGCAAAGTTCATTTTCTTTTAAGTTTTCGTACACTTCACTTCTTCTGGTTGATTCTGTGGTTGCTTTGTTTTCTTCTATGGCTACTTTACCTTGGTCGATAATTACTGTAACATTTTGTAAAAAATTCTGCCCTAAAATAATATTAAGTGTATATAATATAATAATATATCGGCCGTGTAATGATGACGAACAACTTCGAACTAACTTTGTACAGTGTTAATTTGACTTAAATTAAATAATTTTCACTTCGCAAGTACCCAATGTTGAACAAGTGTTATTTCCGAATCCTCTTAGTGTAGTGCGTTGGTTTTTGTTTATTTGCACGCCAACTTTTTGCTGCACTGTGCTTTGCATAAGAAATACACCACTGTCATCATCAATAAATGCTGTAAAACCCTTATTATAAATTTTGACTGGAACTAAATTCTCTTGATTTATCCTTAGCTGGCGATATTCTTATTAGTTGGATGATCTATTAAGGCATTTTGGCTATATCTGTCCAAATTAGTTACGGTTGAAGCACCTTTTATCTTTACTTTACAATTTTTGGATATGTGTGACAATGCTCCAAAATTTATACATCTGCCTTTTTGTTGATTATTGGTATTAAAATTTTTTTGATTTTGGCATATTGTTTGGGCATCCTTTATATTCTTGTAAGCTATAAATTTTGTTTTTACTTCACTTATCGTTCTGGCGTTTTATAGTACAGTTTTGTTGCTTACACTGTCATTAATACCATTCAAAATATACGCAATCAATGAGTTCTCGTCCAAATTATCTTTGTTTGCTATACATTGCATTTCATACAAATATTCTAGTTGGCTTTCAGTTGGCTTCTTTTTCCATTTTTCCAACATCCTGTGAATTTCAATGCTAGATGTTTTTTTTTTCAAATTCGGTTTTTAGAAAAGTTTTCAACTTATCGCAGGAAGCAATGCCGGTATTTGTTTCAACTGCTAATTTTGCAGCTCCTTGCAGCAATCTTCTTGAATATAAATACTTCTGGATGTTGTTCCAGCCACATACCTCCGCTATTTTTTCGAATTCTTTAATCCAAGATTCAAAATTATTTCCTGGCTCGTCATTAAATTTTTCTAGCGAGTTTTCCACATCCCTAAAAACGAAATTGTTGATTTTGTAGTATATCTTGACTTGCTCACAAAATCATTTCCATAATTGTAGATTCAACATTACTAAAATAATTTTAAATTAAAATTAAATAAAATAAAATTGCTGCCCTAACATTTTGTGTGATCACTCTTTCAATTGCAAATCTATTTGTTTTTGTATCGTACAATATTAAGTTAATTTATTTACATACAATACATTCAATAAAGAAGAAGATCAAATTACATCTTTCGTTGAGATTTATAAATGTTATGATTTGTGAATGATTCAGTTTTGTATGCAATTATATTTTTGGTAATATTTTGGTTAATTATCACATATGAAAATTGTATTGTAGAAATATACTAGGTCAATAAAATATATTGCATTCTGTCCCAAATAATTTCTGTGTAACAAGCAATAAATTGTTATAATTTATTGACTTTGATAATTTTAGTATTAAGATAATGTAAATTAAAATAGTGTAATCATTATATAGCTTTGCTTGTTTAATTTACTTTTATTAATTTAAATTAAAAGGTTTGTCTTAGCATTAAAATAAGGAAACGGCAAATGAGTTTGCCTAATTGATCAGCGGTTACTGCGCTGGATAAATATACGGTAAATTGTATGTGTGCCATTAGGAAAGACTTATAACAGCACGTTAGCCGCATACATACAATTAGTTAGGGAAAGACATAAATATAACATCAAATTTATTACATGGCGACCCTGAACTTGCCTGGAATATAGTGCAGTGAACATCATATCAACTAAGTTCACACCAGGTGCTGAGGTATGGAGATAATAATTCAAAACGAGGAAGAATACAGTTGACTTTGTCAACTCTTAGATACCCGTACGAACCGTTAGTATGTTCACAGCCTGTCACTCTGCTTACAATATTATTTTTTTAATAATTTAGTATTTTAAAATAATTTGGGTGAATTTTATAATTTCTAGTACTAGGGGTTGTACATATATTCAAACTATATGTTTATTTATATGTACATTCTTCAAAAGCAGATTCTAACCTTCCACATAACGATTATCAATCCAAAACTTTTTCAAATATTCTATAGTACCATTTAATACTAAGCGGTAAATGTATATTAAATTTACTAAGTACAAAACAGTAAATATAATTTTAAATATTATATTATATTATATTTAAATATTCCATTGACAGAATAATTTCTTATAAGTACAATAAAATACATATATGTATGTAAATACGGCACTATATAATATACATATATACTCTTATCATTCACTCACTAGTGGCATATACGATATGTAAATAAACATGATATTATATAACTATGTATATTAATATCATATAAATAAAAATTCTTCAAGCAACCGTTATGTTGTTTATTTATTTACATTTTTTTGTACTACGCATTATATCCTCAACAATTTCAAATTATCGAGTAAAACAAAATGCAAAAAATTCGTTTTAAAGAAATTTGTTAGAAAATTTGAAAAAATCAAGTAACACTTTCGTCAATTATAAAGTAACCCTATAATATTAAAAAAAGTTGTTAACAGAAATAAGAGTACAATGTTGAAGCTTTAATTTTTGTGTATTACTTCAAAAAAATTTTAACAGGTGTTCAAGTTACAGGTGTTTAAAAATAGGAAATTTTCAGTTTTTGACCCCTTACAGCTCCTAAACGGGGGGTGATATAAAAAAAATTTCTGAAATAACTCATACTTATTTTCAAAGATCTAACTTCTGTCAAAATTGCAAGTTTCCAACTTTAACCGTTTAGAAGATAGGAGGGTTAAAGAATTTTGGAAAATTTGAGTTTGGCATAACGGTAAATTAAGACACCGTATGCCACAAATATATATTTATTGTATACATACTTTTAAAGCTAATAAAAGTAGTAATCGTTTGGCGTTTTCAGAATGAAGATATACCTTATACAACTTGTGCTATAACAATTTAAATATGGAGCTTTTTTGAACCTTTGAGGAGCTGTAGCTCCGTAACGGGTGGGACTACAAAAAAAAGTTATTGAAAATAAAATTAATATTTTTGTGAGATCTATCAGCAGTTAAAATTTCATAGCTCTATTGCAAAAAAAATGTGGGGATCTAAAAGTTAGGTGTTCGAGAGCTACCCTAAGGCGTGGTCCAAACTCAACCAAAAAAAATAGGGAACCTAGAAATTACTCCCAGAATATTTTGTGTAAATTTCAAGATTCTAGCTTTCTTAGTTTTTGAGTTAGCGTGCTGACGGACGGACGGACGGACGGACATGGCTCAAAAGTCTTAGAATTTTTTTCTGATCCGATCCATACCTTTGAAGGTATATCTAGCTCGCTTATTTCGAGGTGTTACAAACGGAGGAGTAATTTTATTATACCCGATCCTATCGTACGGGTATAACAACGTTAGAAAACAACATATTAGCAGAAATTAAAAAGTTAAAAGGGCAATAAAAATAGTATGGGACAATTTCCAGGCGAAGCATCAGCCATCGGTGTGAACACAGGCAAATTTGTCATCATTTATGATATAGCGAAACACTACATCGATAAAAGGGCAAAAGGAAAAGAAAGACAAGCACAACTGCCAGGTATATAAAATATTAAAAATATTACATTATATGAATATTACTATTATATGAAATTTATAAACATTATATAAAACTATAAAAAAAAAAAAAATATATTAAATTCAAAAATAATTAATATAAAAAAAAATGTATATGTAAATTAAACTAATTAAATATTAAATACTATAAAATAAAGTAAATTAAACTAACTGAATATTAAATACTATAAATTAAAATTATATTTCACTATATTAAATGTTAACTCTAAGTATAAATAATTAAAAAAAAAATAATCATATTTTTAATTCTGTTACTAATTTGAATGGACTTAGACCAACTAAAAAGATTAAAAAAAACTGTTAAAGAATCTAAAGAAAAATCCAAGTTGAACCTATTCTCAACAATATATTGAAGAAAAAAATAAATAGCTCGAAGCAGTTTGGAGATACTATAATCAAAACACAAGTGGAGAATTACAACTTGAATTGAGTTTAAAATTAAGAGAAATAACTGCACAAATAAAAAACTTATTAAGAGTTAAAGAAAAAAAAGACGACACAAGCCCAAATTTTGAGCTCACAACAGCAATCAAAGTGATCCCACAATTCGAAGGAAACGTTAAAGATGTATCGAATTTCTTAGTACTAATCAATTTTTATGCTGAAACTTTAAAGGACGCAGCTGAAAAAACGAAATTAATTAAATTTATATTAGCCACAAAACTAGCGGATAAAGTCAAAAATAGGCTAATAACAGTCAAAAATAGGCTAATAACAAAAATAGGAGATAAACTTGAAAAATTAAAAAAAGCAATATCAACACATTTTAAGCAATATCAACAATATCAACAAAATTTAAGTCAAACAAAAATTCAGCTACACAATAACAACAGATTTTTCAACACTCAATCGAGACAACAGGAAAACTTCATCGGCTCCGGCCGAAGAAATCTGGGGCATGTAAACAACATGCAGAGGGGGGCTCAAAATCAATTCAACAGAATGCAGTAAGCAGCGTTAGCAATGATAAAAGCTGCAACAATATTATAAAAGTAAGAATAAAAAACGAAAAAAGAACACCTGACTCTATTAATAGATACAGGAGCAGATATATCTGTAATTAAAAGTAACGTATTAAACCAGCAAACATTAGAAAATGAAATCTGCCAAATAAATTGCATAACAGATAGAAATATTTTTACAAAGGGTGTAATAAATTTGGAACTATTAATTGAAGAACAATTAATTAATCATAAATTCCATGTGATTGAAGAAGAAATAAATATAACGGCAAACGGTATTTTAGGTAGCGATTTTCTATTGAACATCAGATGCAAAATAGATTATGAAGCATGTACATTAGTAATACCTCAACTAGAAGAAGATATAATATTGACAATGAGTATAAGCACTAAGACAATATCAAATATCACTGTTCGAATATCAAATATCAAATATCACTGTTCAACCTCGAACAGAACCTATAGTAAAAATAGATTTAGATATAAAAGAAGATAGCATAATATTAAGCAAAGGTGTATCCATAGCAGATACAATAATTCCAGCAAATGGATTAAAACATTCAAAGGTGTTAAATATTAGGGACACACCTGTAAACATAACAATAACATAAATTGAAATTCAACCTCTAAAAAATTATAGATACTATCATTCAAGAATAAAAATTTCTCAAAAACAAGGTTTGAAAAATACAATAATATTAATACAATAAATTGTAAAAACATCAGTAAGACCCTCGACTACAAAGGCCATTTTGAGCCTGGCTAATAAGGTTTTAATACATTTCATTATGTTACTTACATTATATTATTTACAATAGTATTGACATTATTTTTATATTCCACTTATCCTATATTTTAATTTCATTTTAGTTAGTTAAACATATTGATTTTATTTTTGTAAATTTTATTTTAATTTTATCTTACCCTTTCCTCTTTTTATTATAAGCAACTAAATAGTTTTATAACTAAATAGTTTTATAACTAAATGGTTTCCCATATTTGGAACAATTTTGCAATTTCTTCTATTATAGCTAAATTTTCTTTTTTAGGTATAAGTCCTTCTTTGTCGGTGTTCGAGTGTTTTTTAAGCACCCTTCTAGCTGCTAAACATTCTAGAAATTATGCGTTTTATTGTCATTGCATTATGACAAAAAATGCAAGATGGTGGCTGAGTTTTTTCAAATAAATATTTTTTGGTACTTATTGTGTGGCCTAATCTAATTCTAGCTACTTTCCTATCTAAGTTTCTGTTACCTATAGTATAGACAGATAGTATTTAATATTTAATTAGTATAGGCGAATGGTCCCCTCGGGCCAATGACTATTTAGAAAACCATTGGATGAATTCCACTTTGTTTGTCTAATATTTTGAATAACATTTTTTGCTTCCTTAATTTTAGAACTAAATGACGTATTTGCAAAGGTAAATGCCGGTGTTTTAATACCGAGTTTGGCCTCCGTATCCGCTAGCTCATTGCCACTTATACCACAGTGCCCTTGAACCTACAGGAGTTTAATTTCTTTGTTGGTGTTACACAGCATATTTCTAATTTTTTTATTCAGGGGTTGTTTATTCGAATATTTTTAATAGCGTTTAAAGCACTTAGGCTATCGAAGCGTACTAAAATAGTCTCATAGTTGACATCACGAGCTATAGCTACGCCTTCGTCACTTTTTGATACATCAGTAAAAATTTTAAGTTAAGCGTTGAAATTCTGAGCTATGTTTTCGAATGTTTTTTTATAAATAAGATTATTTGTTTCCGAATTTTTAAATGTAGACATAGAGGTATCTATTCGAATTTTATAACTATAAAGCCAAGGAGAGTATTCTTTTGTTTTACTCAATGGGATAGCAAATTGAATATTGTTTTCGGTAGAAAAATTTGTAACTTTAACTAAGCTTGATTCCTGGGGATGTATTATATCATTTTTAACCAATGCTAATTTGTTTAGCGGCATGGAGAGATCTCTGAGTTGTTTTTGCACAAATTTAGTCGATTTTAGATCTCTTCTTTTTTCGAAAGTTGGGAATCCGGACTCCACCATCAGACTGTCAACATTCGTTGTTTTTAAAGCACCTAACATTATTCTAACTGTTTGGTTAATCTGTGTTTGAAGATTCTTAGTTTGTACCTTATTACAGTATTCATATATAGAAATACCGTAATCTATTTTACCCAGTTGCAAGCTCTTGATTATTTGTATTGCTGTATTTATAGGTGGACCACATTTATTTCTGCAAATTATTTTAAGAAAATTGATTGTCTTTTTAATTTTTTAATTAGTTTGTTAATATGGGGATCAAATTTTAATTTTTTTGTAAAATAAAGGCTTAACATAGCTATTTCGTTAACATCTTGTATGATCTGATTTCTATTGATAATTGTTTAGACCTTGTTTAGACAAGTTCTCGTCCTGCATATATGAATTGTTTCCATTTTGGTTATTGGAAAGTTTACGCCATTAACTCTGCCCGTAGCAAATGATTAGCGTAGCCCCAAATGATTTTGAACAGTGTTAGATATCATGTTGTCTTTGCGTACAGAGTACATTTATATATTCTCGGCATATATCAGATAATTAAGTCCTCTGACTTCTGTCTGGAGTTCTTTTGTATTTGAAATTTCTCCCTTTATATTGACTAATATTTTCCTGTTGGTTAGAAAACTTTCTGTTAGCTTTATAAATTTCTTGCCTATGTTCCAGTTCATAAACTGTCTTAGGATAGTGTGACGAAAGATTTTCTCAAAAGCCTTTTCGGTATCACATGAAATAATAGTCGCATGCTCTTTATTATTTAATGCCATAGCCATGTCGAATTCTAAAGTTTGTAGTAGTGTTGTTGTACTTCTATATGGCCTAAAGCCATAGATCATTTGTTGCTTTTAGGAATTGGCTTAAGTTCAGACTTGTGGAAAATTTCCTGACTCCAGAATCATATTGTACAGGCTAATTAAGTGTTTTTTAAAGTTAAATGTTGTATGCTTCAGCATACAATATGTAACTCTATCTCTTCCGGAAGTGGAACCTTTCAATTTTTGAAGGACATTCTCTACTTCTTCTAGACTAATTGATTGTTCAAGTGTATTAAAATTGGTTACATAATTTCTGGTTGTAAAGTCATTCTTTTCATTTAAGAATTGTGGCGAGTAGATACCATCCTCGGAATTTTTGGCACATTTTATGACCAAGAAATTAGCGTTTTTAACCCGATCTATAACAAGATTGTTTTCTGGTGTGTAGATAGGCTGTGCGTTTTCATTCCTAACACTCTCATCGCCTTTTCCCAATAATTAGAATTTTTGCTTGTCTATACTATTTGCAAAATCTTGCCATGACTTGTTTCTTGCCATTTGCATTTCTTTTCTTAAAACAGCATTCGCTCTTTTGAGTCGGATTAGGTTCTCTTTTCCCATATCACTTTTAAAATTTCGCCAATCGAAATCCCGAACTCTAGTCAATATTTCTAATGTTCTGTTGAACCACAGTGGTTCGTTGTGTGTCCATTTTTTAATTGTTTTCAAAGAAACGCTGGCAGCAAACCTGATACTTAAGAGTGCAACATCTCTGTTTATGTTTTCGGATTGTGATTCTGTTAACAAGTACTCATTTAGGGCTTTTCCATATTCGTTCCAATTTGCAAAATTTTCGTTATTTAATTCTGCTGATCACGGCGTATAAGAATATCGCAGAATGGACCAAAAGGTAGTGGGTTTGGATTGGTTTGCCAGTTGAACTTTGTGGCAATATCAGCTGAGCATATTGTGAGATCAATGCATGTGAAGGTACCTCGCGTACTGAATAGTGTTGGCGACCCATCATTAATAGTCATCATTTTCTTCTAATAAGTATTAAGTCATCATTTTCTTCTAATCAGTTTTCTATGACCCTTCCTTTACTGTTTGTAAGCCTATCACCCCATATAATATTTCATGCATTAAAATCTGTTATAAATGGTTTTTGAATTCGACAGACAAGTTTGACATTTACTTCTTTGTCGTAATTGATATTATGCTCTAAATAAATATTAACAATAGTTATAGATTTGGAATGATTTGGAATGTTCAGTTTGACAGCACTTATTTGGAAATTTGTGTTTAGATCTAATTCTTGGTAGTTTAGCTCTTTGTTGATTAGAAAACCTGTCCCTCCAGAAGCTTTATTTTCTAAATTAGGTGTAAAGTAGCAATTACAATTTAAAAAAGTTGAGTATATTTCGTTTTGCCTTATGCGTATTTCTTGCAATGCTATAATGTATGGTTTATAATCTTTTATTATTAATTCTATTTGTTCTTTTTAGCTGGGAAAGATTGAATATTCCATTGCATGATATATTAAATTCTTTTAATATTTTCTACAGTTAGATATTGACTCATCACTTAGTTAGTTATAATAAATTAAAGAAAAAAGAACATTTTGTTTGAAAAAATGAAAAGATAACTAAAAAGCAAGAATATGCAAAAATATAAAACAATTCATAAAAAGATATCAGAAAATGTATATAGAAGATAAATTAATCAAAAAATTTAAAATAAAAAATGAAAAGCAAAAATGTTACAAATTGGGTTTGTTTGTTTATATAAAGTTTCAAAATTAGTGAGAGGAAAAAGAAAGAAGTATATATTATATTGTATCAACATCAGATAGTGAATCATTAATACCATTAATTGGGTAAAAATGGTTGTTGTTGATTATTGTTTGATTTATAGTATTGTGTTTATTTTTTGTAGGGCCTAAGTTTATATAATTATCATGACAATTCAGATCGTCTTGCAAATTATTAATATTATCTATTTTATTTGTATTAGTGTTTAAATTTGCAAGACGTGCAAGTGTTTTGCAAGTGTTTAAATTTAAAGTTAACACTTAAATTATAATTGTTAACTTTCTTCGGTAAAGCGATAAATGTTGATAAAAGCCAATCTGAAGGAAAAATACCGGTATCATATACTTTATTGAAGATTTTGTGCAACACATCTATGTTTTGGTTATCAATTAATTTAATTGTTTCTAATGGTACGTCATCGGACATTGAGGCCTTTTTGTTTTTTGCATTTTACAATGCTTTTAAAATTTCGTCTTTAGTTATGATGGGGCCTGACAATTGGTCGGGTCTGAAAATAAGTTTTCTATACATTCCTTCCATACCTTTTTCCTTTCTTCGCTATCCAAGATGATTTGATCATTATCATTGAGTAGTGAAGCGAAATTTGTTTTCCTATATACTTCTGATACTTCTTTAATTTTTCTGTGAAGGTTGAAGTCATCATGAGACTGTTGAAGGTTTTCTATTTCGTTACACTCATTTTTAAGCCAGTTTAGTCTGTCTAATCTTATTTTGGATCGAATTTTACTTTGAATACTTTTATTTTCTGACATATTCTTATTTTAGAATGATCTTCTTTCATCCATCATTTTCAAGATTTCATCTGTCATTCACTTTTGCTTTGGCCATTTTTCTTTTCTCCTAATATATTTTTGGATGTTTCGAGAAAAAATTGTTTTGTTCGATGCTATAATATATCTTCTTCAGGCCTACTAAAGTTCATTAATTGATTGTTGATTTCTAATGTCAATTGCCTTTTGATGTTATTGTCTTTTAGTTTTTCTACGTCGATTTTAAATTGCCTGTTAGTCCTTCTGGCTTTTGATAGTTTAAGTTTAATCTTGGCTAAGAGAAGGTTGTGGTCTGACGGAGCATCTGCACTAGGATAAGTGCTTATATGCTTAATTGAAGAGGTAAAACGTTTGTTAACTAAACTGAAATCAATTTTACCAGTACTGTCTCGGGGAGATTTCCAAGTATATAACCTCGGCTTTGGTAAGCAAAACCATGTGTTGGTGATTTTAAAATTTTCATCCTGACAGAATTCAATAAGTCGATCACCTCTTTCGTTTCTAGTTCCCAAACCAAATGGTCCAACTATTCCATCTATTTTATCGGTACCAATTTTGGCATTAAAGTCGCCTATTACTAGATTAAAATCATGTGGTTGTGTGTACTTCAGAAGATGTGAGAATTGGTTATAAAATTCTTCTATCTCATCATCCGCCTTTTCAGCAGTTGGGGCATATGCCTGGATAATATTTAGAGCTACAGGTTTAGTATTCAGTTTAATAAACATAGCTCTATCTGAAAATGGTACAAAATCGATGACATGCTTTATTAGGTGTTCTGATAATTATGCCAACACCATTAATGTGAGTTGATGTGTTATTTCCTGAATAGTAAAATTTAGCTCCTTTCGATTTACATTCACCCGAGTTCGGCCACCAAGATTCACTGATACCCAATATATCAATATTTAAACGTTGCATCTCATGAATAGTATTTGCTAGTTTACCAGACTCAAATAAACTATTGACATTCCAAGTGCCAATATTAATTGTGTTGTTACTTTTACCTTAAAATTATGTTTACGGAATGAGAATTTGTTTAAAAAAAAGAATATTAACAAAATACTATTGCTAAATGCTAATTGCAATCGTATTATAACATAACATTATACAATCGTGTTACAGAATCATATTATAACATCATCGAATTTTAATATTATACTTACATCGTATATAAACAAATTAAGTTTAAGATTGGAGATAATTCGCGGTCTTTCTAGTTTAAATCGAGAATCGCATCATAAATCGAATTTAAAACAAGCTTAAAATCAAATTGCAAATTGTACTAATAGAAACTGAAATTACAATGTTTGAAAAGTACTGATTAGTTATTATATAGTCAAAACTAAAGGTTTGACAATTGATCATTAAAAAAAAAATATTAACAAAGCAAAGGTAAAAAAAATGTTTACTCTTTGAAAATAAAACAAAAGAGTTATTAAATTATTGTAGATATAAGGCTAATATAATAAAATCAAATAAAACAAAAATATTCTGGTGGACGACTTGATGGGTCGACTGCTGGCTGAAATTGGATATCCAGGTAATGTTTTGCATTTAGTTGTTACTAAAGTGAAGAAGTATGGTCACATTTTTAGGTTACACTATTCCATATTACACTCGGCCATCCTGTTTATCGCCTGACCCAGACGAATATGAAAAAGTGCTGTCTTCAGAGTTAGATTCATAAGCAATCCCCGGTTACATGAAATCGGCAACTGTAGTAATCGTGTTAGACCCATCATGATTTCCAATGAAGTAGTATCGGTTGTCTTGTTTTTTTTCGTTACTTTGTATGGTCCTAGCAATTTTGAGTACATTTTTATTCCGTTTCCAAATTATGTTCGTTGTATTGCTACTAGGTCGTGTATTTTATAATTTCTTGCTATTTTTCCTTTTTTATTGTAGTTTTTCCTTTTGTTCTTGAATTTTTTGGATATTTTCTCGTGCTTTGTTATGTATTTCATTTCATTTTGCATAATACGTTTCAATAAATAATGCTTCTATTCAGCCATCCTTTAATTTGAGTTTTGACTGCTTCTTGCTCTGTTCGTGGTAATTTCCTAGCTCTTTGGTAAACTGGAATATCCTCTTGGAGCACTGTTTTTATTTGCATACATGACTTTATGTTTTTATTTTGCTCGTTTATAGCGACCAAATCCAGTACTGTTTTTGTTGCTTCTGCATTTTTTGAGTTTACATTTATGTCCTTATCAGCTTTAAGTAAGACCACGACACTGACTTTGCAAAGTTCATTTTCTTTTAAGTTTTCGTACACTTTACTTCTTCTGGTTGATTCTATGGTTGTTTTGTTTTCTTCTATGGCTACTTTACCTTGGTCGATAATTACTGTAACATTTTGTAAAAAATTCTGCCCTAAAATAATATTAAGTATTTATAATATAATAATATATCGGCCGAAGGAACAGCTTCGAACCTAACTTTGTACAGTGTTGATTTGACTTTGATTTTCGCTTCGCAAGTACCCAATGTTGAGCACGTGTTTTTTCCGAATCCTCTTAGTGTAGTGCGTTGTTTTTATTTATTTGCACGCCAACTTTTTGCTGCACTGTGCTTTGCATAAGAAATACACCACTGTCATCATCAATAAATGCTGTAAAACCCTTATTATAAATTTTGACTGGAACTAAATTCTCTTGATTTATCCTTAGCTGGCGATATTCTTATTAGTTGGATGATCTATTATAAATTTAGGCTATATCTGTCCAAATTAGTTGCGGTTGAAGCATCTTTTATCTTTAGTTTTGCTTGTACAATTTTTGGATATGTGTGACAATGCTCCAAAATTTTTACATCTGCCTTTTTGTTGATTATTGGTATTAATATTCTTGTAAGCTATAAATTTTGTTTTTACTCCACTTATCGTTCTGGCGTTTTATAGTACAGATTTGTTGCTTGCACTGTCATTAATACCATTCACAATATACGCAACCAATGAGTCCTCGTCCAAAATATCTTTGTTTGCTATACATTGCATTTCATACAAATATTCTAGTTGGCTTTCAGTTGGCTTCTTTTTCCATTTTTCCAACATCCTGTGAATTGTTTTTTTTTTCAAATTCGGTTTTTAGAAAAGTTTTCAATTTATCGCAGGAAGCAATGCCGGTATTTATTTCTACTGCTAATTTTCCAGCTCTTTGCAGCAATCTTCTTGAATATAAATACTTCTGGCTGTTGTTCCAGCCACATACCTCCGTTATTTTTTCGAACTCCTTAATCCATGATTCAAAATTGTTTCCTGGCTCGCCATTAAATTTTTCTGGAGAGATTTTCACATCCCTAAAAACGAAATTGTTGATTTTGTAGTATATCTTGACTTCCTTACAAAATCATTTCCATAATTGTAGATTAAACATTGCCAAAATAATTTTAAATTAAAATTAAATAAAATAAAATTGCTGACCTAACATTTTGTGTGATCACTATTTCAATTGCAAACATCTGTTTGTTTTTGTATCGCACAATATCAAGTGCATTTATTTACATACAATACATTCAATAAAGAAGAAGATCAAATTACATCTTTCGTTGAGATTTTTAAACGTTATGATTTGTGAATGATTAATTTTTGTATGCAATTATATTTTTGGTAATATTTTGGTTAATTATCACATATGGAAATTATATTGTAGAAATGTACCAGGTCAATATATTATATTGCATTTTGTCCCAAATAATTTCTGTGTAACAAGCAATAAATTGTTATAATTTATTGACTTTGATAATTTTAGTATTAAGATAATGTAAATTAAAATAGTATAGCTAGTAAGACATTTGAAAATAGCAATCAAAATTATTTTGGATTCAAACACGAATAGTTTTCCTGAGCAATTAACTTTGTTTGCTTTATTTTGCTTGCATAGCTTTGTTTTATTTAACTTTTATTAATTTAAATTAAAAGGTTTGCCTTAGCCTTAAAATAAGGAAACGGCAATTTAGTTTGCCATATTGATCAGCGGCTACTGCGTTGGATAAATATACAGTGAATTGTATGTGTGGCATTAGGAAAGACTTATAACAGCACGTTAGCCGCATACATACAATTAGTTAGGGAAAGATATCGATAAAAGGGCAAAAGGAAAAGCAAGACAAGCACAACTAGCAGCTATATAAAATATTAAATATATTACATTATAAGAATATTACAATTATATAAAATTTAAAAACATTATATAAAACTATAAAAAAAAAAAATATTATATTAAATTCAAAAATAATAAATATAAAAAAAATGTATATGTAAATTAAGCTAACTAAATATTAAATACTATAAAATAAAGTAAATTAAACTAACTAAATATTAAATACTATAAATTAAAATTATATTTTACTATATTAAATGTTAGCTCTAAATATAAATAATTAAAAAAAAAATAATCATTTTTTTAATTCTGTTACCAATTTGAATGTACTTAGACCAACTAAAAAGATTAAAACTGTTAAAGAATCTAAAGAAAAATCCAAGTAGAACCTATTCTCAACAATATATTGAAGAAAAAAATA
Source organism: Poecilobothrus nobilitatus (assembly GCA_947095535.1). Lineage (NCBI taxonomy): Eukaryota > Metazoa > Arthropoda > Insecta > Diptera > Dolichopodidae > Poecilobothrus > Poecilobothrus nobilitatus. Next base: position 157,445,344 of record OX352774.1, on the reverse strand, counting down.
AAGAGATTGAAGCAGTTTGGAGATACTATAATCAAAACACAAGTGGAGAATTACAACTTGAATTGAGTTTAAAATTAAGAGAAATAACTGCACAAATAAAAAAATTATTAAGAGTTAAAGAAAAAAAGACGACACAAGCCAAAATTTTGAGCTCACAACAGCAATCAAAGTGATCCCACAAGTCGAAGGAAACATTAAAGATGTATTGAATTTCTTAGGACTAATCAATTTTTATGCTGAAACTTTAAAGGACGCAACTGAAAAAACGAAATTAATTAAATTTATATTAGCCACAAAACTAGCGGATAAATTCAATAACAGTCAAAAATAGGCTATTAACAAAAATAGGAGATAACTACATTAGAAAAATTAAAAAAAGCAATATCAACAAATTTTAAGCAATATCAACTATATCAACAAAATTTAAGTCAAACAAACATTCAGCTACACAATAACAACAGATTTTTCAACACTCAATCGAGACAACAGGAAAACTTCATCGGCTCCGGCCGAAGAAATCTGGGGCATGTGAACAACATGCAGAGGGGTGCTCAAAATCAATTCAACAGAAGACAATAAGCAGCGTTAGCAATGATAAAAGCTGCAACAATATTATAAAAGTAAGAATAAAAAACGAAAAAAGAACATCTGACTCTATTAATAGATACTGGAGCAGATATATCTATAATTAAAAGTAACGTATTAAACCAGCTAACATTAGAAAATGAAATCTGCCAAATAAATTGCATAACAGATAGAAATATTTTTACAAAGGGTGTAATAAATTTGGAACTATTAATTGAAGAACAATTAATCAATCATAAATTCCATGTGATTGAAGAAGAATTAAATATAACAGCAAACGGTATTTTAGGTAGCGATTTTCTATTTAACAACAGATGCAAAATAGATTATGAAACATGTACATTGGTAATACCTCAACTAGAAGAAGATATATAATGAGTATACAATGAGTATAAGCACTAAGACAATATCAAATATCATTGTACAATAACGAACAGAAGCTATAGTAAAAATAGATTTAGATATAAAAGAAGATAGCATAATATTAAGCAAAGAAATGATAAAAGATGTATTCATAGCAGATACAATAACTCCAGCAAATGGATTAAAACATTCAAAAGTGTTAAATACTAGGGACACACCAGCTGTAAACATAAAAATAGCAGAAATTCAACCTTTAATAAATTATCAGATACTATCATTCAAGAATAAAAATTTCTTAAAAACAAGGTTTGAGAGACCTAAAAAAGAAATAAATATAGATAACTTAGACACAAAAGCTAAAACAACAATCTTAGACATTTGTGAAAAATTTCAAAATATATTTTATCTGTAAAATGAAACACTAACAGTTAATAATTTTTATTAACAACGGATTTCAACAATAGACAAATCACCAGTACACATTAAAAATTATAGAACACGAAATGTCCACTAGAAGAGATAGCCGAAGTACTGCAGATCCAGAGACTAGAAAAATGGAACGGGTCTAATGATTTTCTAAAAAAACACTGGCCATTAGCAAAAGCTCCAACATATAATATAGGGAAACGTAGTTTAGGACACACGCTACAAACCAAAAAATATATTTTCGAAAATACTACTCCACCAATTCGTCCACATCACTCCACCAATTTGTCCACACGTTGTCCATCAAACACGTTGTTTATGAGTGCCAATTAACTCATACGATATTGCAAAATAGTAAACAAAGTCCAAATGAAATCCTAGTTCCTAAATTAGAAAACCTAAAAATTATTGAGAATATTTGTAGTGAGGCGATTAATTATTAAAATCGCCTTTCTTTAATTTTCTCCTTTTTATTATTTTTTCGTTTTTTTTTCCTCTCTTTATTTTGATTCTTTTTGACTTTTATTTGAAAATAGAACTTAAACTTTTATGTCACTGTTAAGTAAACAAATTCAATTGTAACTAAAATCTATAAAATTATTATTAAAATATAATAAGTAGCTATAATCTTAAAAATTGTAAATTAATGTAAATATGTAAAATATAAAAGATAATATATTCTTAAATCACAAGTTATTCCCATAATAGCCAATGTAGCCGAGGGAAACACTAATATTGCTTAAGTACCTTTTTGTAATATTAGAATTTAAATAAATAAATAATAAATAGAATCCCCATTGCTCATCACTCCTTGGAATAGAACCCATATTGCTCATCGCTCCTTAGAATAGAACCCCCTAATCCTAACTACTAGCATTCTACAAGTCCGTACAACTCACCATTACTGATTGTTTCCAAGAAAACTAAAGATGGATAACAGAAATGGAGGTTAGTCGTAGATTTTAGATCCTTAAACAAAAAAAATGTTGATCACAAGTTTCCATTAACAAGGTTAGATGACGTGTTGGATAAACTAGGAAAATCAAAATATTTTTAAAGTTGGATATGACAAGCTCATTCCATCAAATTCCGTTACATCCGAAATTAAGGCAAATGATGGCATTTTCTACAAATAAAGGACATTACCAATTTAAAAGATTACTTTTTAGATTAAAAATTTCAACTAACAGTTTTCAATGTATGTTATCTGTATCTTTAAGCGATTTACAAGAAGCAGCATTTCTATACGTAGATGATATTATAGTATTTGGATCAAATCTAATAGATAATAACAAAAAATTAATCAAAGTATTAGAATGTTTAGAAGAATACAATTTAAAACTTAATCCATCGAAATGTAATTTTTTAAAATCAGAAGTCGCTTATTTAGGACACCTTATAACTTTTGAAGGTATAAAAAAGATCCTGACAAATATCAAACTATGAAAAATTACCCAAAACCCAAAGATGCTGATGAAGTAAGAAGATTCGTAGCATTCTGCAACTATTATAGAAGATTCAAAAAGAAACAAATATTTGGTTGGAGAGAAGAATGCAATAATGCTTTTGAAAAATTAAAACAAAAGTTAATTGAACCACCAATACTAAGTTATCCAAATTTTGCTGAACCATTTATACTTACAACAGATGCATCAAACTATGCTCTTGGAGCAGTGTTATCACAAGGCACAATAGGAAATGATAAGAACTTTTGGAAATACATTGGGGTATAAACTATTTTAGGCATATCTTTTTGGTAAAAAATTCATAGTTTATACTGACCATAGGCCATTAGTGAGCTTATTTACGCATAAGAACCCTTCATCTAAACTAACAAGGATACGGGTTGATTTGATGAAATACGATTTTGAAATAATATTTAAACAAGGCAAGATGAATACTACAAATTGACTCTACTAGATTAATGGAAATGATACCGAAAAATAACATAAACGTAATTACAAGAAATATGAAGGAGGAAGAAATAAATAAAAATAATGAATTTAAGTGCTCCACGGAAACCTTACATACAAATATGAAGATTGATCATCTTTATACTTGGAACGCAACATTAATAGCAGATATAAGATATAAAAAAATTTAAATTTAAGAATAATCAAATGAAATTAACTGGTCTAGATATGAAAATAAAAGAAATTATAAAAAAGAAAATTATGATATAAATGATTTAAATAAAATTATAGCAGCAGAAAATGAAGTAATTGCTGAATATAGCGAAAAATCTTTACCAGAGATAAGATTGGTTCTGAGAAAGCTATTATTCAAAACAAGCAAGTTACATATCAAAGAATTAGCCTTGGCAAATAATGATAAAATATTTGAAGATATCCAAGAATTAAAAAATTTATTTAATGAGCTGCACAATGAAAATAAAGATAATAATTTGAAGATAATATTATATGAACCTGCAAAAGAAATGAAAAAATTAATTTAAGAGAATCATGATTCCACATATGGTGGACATTGTGGAATAAATAAATGTATAAGTAAATTAAAACAAAAATATGTATGGAAAAATATAAATGGTTAAAAAATATATAAATATGGTTAAAAAATATAAAAATATAAAAATGGTTAAAAAATATATAAATAATTGCCAAATTTGTAACAAAATAAAAAAAAAACAAATATACAAAAGCGAATGATGTAATTACAGACACACCCACAACATCATTTGAAACAATAACAATAGATACAGTTGGTCCATTAAAACTATCAAATAATTATAGATATATTCTTACTTTACAATGTGAATTAACGAAATATGTCGAAGCTAATCCAATAGAAACTAAAGACGCAAGAACAGACGCAAAAACAATAGCAGAGAAATTGATACTGAAATACGGATGTTTCAAGAAATTAAAAACTGATAAAGGCACAGAATTTACAAATGAACTATTAAAAATCATTGAAAAAATAACATCAACACCTTATCATCATGAAACATTAGCTTCTATTGAAAGGGATCACAGAGCATTGAATGACTATTTAATGAGTTTAGAAGGACAAGACACTTGGGACGAATACTTACCTTATTATACTTTTACAACTCAACACAACATAGTACTACACATTACTCACCTTTCGCATTGGTTTACAGAAAAATAATACTCTTTCATATGAAATATTAAAGAATAAAAATTGTATTTATAACATAGATGATTATTTAAATGAACTAAAATTAAAATTAAAATATACTAATGAAAAGGCAAGAAATTGTTTAATCAATGAAAAGCAAAATAATAAATTAAAGCAAAATAATGTAAACAAATCAAATTTCGTAATAAATGATTATGTATATATAAAAGTAGAAAATAAGGAAAATTTAATTTACCTTTTAAATGACCATTTAAAATTATAGCTCAAAAAGGTCCAAATAGTACAGTAATTATAAATCATAAAGAAGTAGAATTACATAACAATAATTTAATTAAAGAGAGTAAAGAATATAAATAAAAATTATAGATATTTACAAAAATTACATTTTATAAAAAAAAAAAATATATAGAAAAAAAATAAATTTTTGTTGACTATAAAATTTAAAATTAAAATAAATATTTTGCTTTGTTAGTAAATTTAAAATAAATTAGTTTAAATTTTAATTTTTTGGGGAAAGGATGTAGTATATCTTGACTTGCTCACAAAATCATTTCTATAATTGTAGATTCAACATTACCAAAATAATTTTAAATTAAAATTAAATAACATAAAATTGCTGACCTAACATTTTGTGTGGTCACACTTTCAATTGCAAACATCTGTTTGTTTTTGTATCGTACAATATCAAGTGCATTTATTTACATACAATATATTCAATAAAGAAGAAGATCAAATTACATCTTTCGTTTAGATTTTTAAACGTTATGATTTGTGAATGATTCATTTTTGTATGCAATTATATTTTTGGTAATATTTTGGTTAATGATCACATATGGAAATTATATTGTAGAAAGGTACTAGTTCAATATATTATATTGCATTTTGTCCCAAATAATTTCTGTGTAACAAAGCAATAAATTGTTATAATTTATTGACTTTGATAATTTTAGTATTAAGATAATGTAAATTAAAATAGTATAAATAGTAAGACATTTGAAAATAAAAATCAGAGTTATTTTGGATTCAAATTAAAAGGTTTGCCTTAGCCTTAAACTAAGGAAATGGCAATTTAGTTTGACATATTGATCAGCGGTTACTGCGCTGGATAAATATACGGTAAATTGTATGTGTGCCTTTAGGAAAGACTTAAAGACCTAGAGGAGGTGCAAACAATTTGGACCTGCTCTGTTCGCTCATCCTTTTGACAGGTAGAATTCGTACAATCTTTCTACAAAATTTATTTTTAAGTTATACTTTGTAGGTAAGTTGTTCTCCAAAAGTAATACCCTTCAGTTTCCTAAGGTTAACTTGGACAAGTCCTCCATACAATTACCACTCGTAATTTTAAGATTTGTAGAATTTATATTGTATTGTATATTATAGATACGATTATGGTCAATGCAATCAAATGCCTTAGAAAAATCAAGTAAAAGTAGTACATTAGCAGCATTAGCAGTAGTATTCTTTTTGTCAATCTCAGTATGGATGTTGTAAGAAATTTCAAGGAGCGCATATGAAGTGCTGTGCAGCTTTCTAAACCCTGACTGAAATTTATATAGAAGATTATTTGCATCAACATAGTTGCTTATTTTATTATGCAATATGTATTCAAAAGCCTTCAATAAACTAAATAAAATACTGATAGGTCTAAAATCATCCAGTGTGGGTTGGTTTTTCTTTGGAAATAGGGATAATTTTCGTACATTTCCACACCAAAGGAAATTCAGCTGTGATTAAAATGCATTTGAAAACATGAGTAATATATGAGGTATTTCATTTCGGAGGTATTTGATAAGGACCCACAGACTCGGATTTAATATATAATACAGCATGGATAACTTCATCAGTTCTAACATATTTGAAAGAAAACAAAATTGTTGGAACACCCGAATTACTAGTATCGAAAATATGATATAAAGTTGACGGCGCTACAACAAATTTTTTGTTTGTTTGACGTCAACATTTTCAGTTAAAATCTCTTTATCTCTCTCAATACCAAGCTTGTATAAATTATTCCAGAAGGATTTTGGACCAGTAGCTGATAGTAAAATCTCGTTAAAGTAATGTTTTTTTGCTTGGCGTATTTTGAGATTAGTTTTGTTGCGCAATTTTTTAAAAATGTTGAGGTCAGATACCGATTTAGTTCTTTTCCAAGTTTCATACGCATTATCTGGTTCCCTCACCAAATTTTTATAGAGCTGCTATAGTAAGGAATAAAGCCATCACGCAATTCAAACTATAAGATAACCCTAGAAACAGATCCAAAAGTGAGTTTCGAGAAGAACAAAAGCGAGTTGGCGTGTACTCAAGGAAATACAATTGATTTTATTGGAAAAAAACGTTTTTCTTAGGGTTATCTAAGATGTCTATGTTGAAATCACCACCAATTAGTATATTTTCATAGTTTGAACACAAAATATTCAAAGCATTTAAAAACGGCTCCATTTTGGGAATAACGGGATGAGGAAAGTAAACCGTGCCAATTAAAGCTGTTTGTTTATTAAATTTAGCTCAACTAAAATATATTCAATTTCGTCAAATTGAGAAGAATGCTGCAATATTCGTACAGAGATATCGCATTTAAGGAACATAGCAGCCCCACCGCCACGAATTTGATCACCTGAAGAATTTAGTTGAGACTATTTTTATAATATATTGTTGCACTCATTTGACTCCTTAGTCATTGTGTTGTTGAACTTAATTTAGATCGCATTTAAGGAACATAGCAGCCCCACCGCCATGAATTTGATCACCTGAAGAATTTAGTTGAGACTATTTTTATAATATATTGTTGCACTCATTTGACTGCTTAGTCATTGTGTTGTTGAACGCACACCATAAACTTAATTTATAAAAAATTCATTAATCTATTTTTTTTTTTTTTTGTTTATTCTCTTAAGAAGTTAATATTCTAATATAATGCAACATTGTTGCAGTATTTAAAAAGTAAGATATAAATTAAACAGTTGTCAAGCAATTTTTATAGATTAATATGGATTTTCTGATTAAAAATTACCTTTTTAAAAAAGTTAACAAGAATAACATTTGCATAATTACACATATTGAGCTTTCCAAAATATATGTAATGAGTTTTTAAATAAACATGATCTCTCAATTTTCTATATTTTAAATAATTTTTGGTTAGCAATAATCTTAATATAATAAAAGACAATACGTTGCTGCTATTCGTGTGCCCTTTTTTTAAATTTTACAGCACACTCAATTACTTAATACTAATAATACACTAATAATATTCTTACTTAATACTAATAATACACAATATTTCTTACTTAATATTACTAATGCTAACAAGAAAAGATACAAAAAAATATGAAAAGAAATGGTTTGATACTTACCATCCACAATTATAATTTATATGTACAATGTAGTGATATACATTAACATACGATATTATATAATATTATTAGCTGCACAAATAATAACATAAAATTAATTACTAAATAGTAAATACTAACAAAGCATAGCGAAAAGCAAATGAATGAGCAAATGAAAAAAAAGAGCAAAGAGAAAAAAATTTTTATTATTTTGTTTTGTTAAAACAAAAAGGAGAACAATCATAAATTTGATATGTCATAATAATGTATTGAGTATTGGTGTGGTTGACATTGACAATTGACATTTGTTTTTATGAACAAAAAGAACTCCCGCAACAGAAGGATAATTATAATCTCTCAGAAGATTCTTATTAATAGCAATATTTTATGAATGAAAAAAGCATATATTAATATACTGTTACATATAATAAAAAATACATAGTAATAAAAAAATAAAAATTCAACAAAAATTTGGTATATAATCAGAATTACTTAAGAATTAATTATATTATAACAAAAAAAAAAGAAAAAAAAAAGCAATATATATTCTATTCCAAGATCAATTTTAATTAGTATATAAATAAGAACAGGTTTTTACATTCTTTTTTTAAATCTTTTACATTTAAACTTTTAGCTAATTATATCAGCCGGCAAATTATTATAACTTCTAATTGCCGGCTATCTATGATGATGATGATGCGATGTTCTGGTTTCATAATTTTGTATTTGATTATTCGTTATAATCGTTATATTAGTTTGGATGTTATTTTGTGTTACATTATCTACATGAATTATTTGGGACAAGTCTCTGATGTCTGTATTTTTCAAAATTTCTAATTTTTTATGTATTTCATAAGGCTACTTCTGAAGTTGTTGCCAAGAATAGGTAATCCGACAAAGAAGTAGGTATTAATCAAATCGAATCCAGTTCACATGCAACTTTTTTTTTTTTTAACTATCTATTCATCAACATTTTTTGAATAAAATATGTATATATTTTGCATATATGAATTTGAAACTTAAATTTTTATCTCTAAATTCATGCATACAATACACATGCAATATATTTTTGATCTTTTCTCCTATAATAGTATATTTTTATGTATGTTGCTAAAATATTTTGTTTACAACATTTGTTTAGTATTTAAATCAAAATATTTGCTGTCAACATTCTTTAATGCATATTGAATATGCATGGTTAAAAATTAAGATTTTATGTTCGTCATATGTTCATTAAATATTTAAGTGTTGTATAGTGCAGAGGAGGACGTACAGGTTTTGACAGTAAGAGTAATTTGGTTCGAATCCAATTCGTGTACGTACATTTTTTTTTTTGTTAACTGTATTCATCAACATTTTTTTAATAAAATTTTATGTATAATATATACATATTATTTGATCTTTCCTCCTATAATAATTTAGTTCAATCAATCTTGATGTGCACATGTATTTTGTATTAGAATTTATCAAAACACAAAGTATATAGGTACAATATTTTTACGTTGCTAAATTATTTTGTTTTAAAACATTTGTTTAGGATTTAAATCAGAATATTTGTTGTCAACATTCTTTATTGCATATTGAATATGCATGACGTTAAAAATTAATGTTTTATGTGTTTTATTTAGGAACATTTATTATGTCTATTGTATATATAGATATACATATAAAATTTCATTCAAAATAATTCCAATTGTCAAATTCAAATTACATCCATACATAATATATTTTTGTATGAACATCGAAATGTTGCTTCAACTAAAATTGGATTGTAATCTGGAATAAAAAAGAACCACGAACCTCAAATTTCGCAGATTTTTATTTAACCTTATTCCAGCAATTTACTTTTATATTATAACAGTTCAAAATGCTTGCACTAGCAATTCACTTTTATATTATAACAGTCCAAAAAGCTAAAGTTTTGCAATCAATTTTATTTTTTACTTTTTAGGGGGCGAATTCGGTTTTGATAAAAGCATATGTATTTTAAAAATTATTTTTTTTACTTATTATTTTATAATATATTTATCTTCAGAAAGATCAGAAAGATATATTATGTTTCATGTATGTATATATTGTGTATATAGTTACGATTTTAATTAAATGAAATTTCTTATTTTTATCAATTACAATTTATTACTATTATTTTATTCTTTTTTATTATTATTTTATTATTTTAATCTTTTTTATTATAATTAATTTTATTCTAATTTCTTTTTAGCTCACACAATTTAATTCACAAGTTTCATATTTAATAACAAAGCTTTCTTTTATTATAATATCCTGATTGATACAATTTTGATTAATTTTTGATTTTGGGAAATTAAGAACTAATATCATTTCATCATTTATTTTTGTTACAGATTCTACTGAATTTAATTTGTAATTACAAGTGTTATTGGATTTTAATAAATTTCTTATACATACATTATTTGGGGAATTTAAGTTACTTTTCAACAAATACTTCTTGTTATTAAGATCAAATATAGAATTATATTATGTATAGTCTTTTAGAATTATATTATGTATAGGCTCATCTAATTGTTCGTCTTTATCATTTGAAAATGGTAAAAGCAGTTTTGAAATACTTTTCTTTAGTAAAATTTGGAATGTATAATACAGTAACTATTAAATGATCATTAAAGAGGACGCCGGTTTTAATGTACGGTAAAATTTCTATTGTTAAATTAAACTTCTGGATTTCTTCTTCCGTCAGGATATCGTGCGCTAAAACTTCGAGGTGGTTTAGTAAAACGATGTCTTCGATGTCTTGGAGGTGTTTATGAATTGAATTTATATCTGTGTATAACCGCATTATGAGGGCTGGTCGTGTGATTTTTTCAAGAAATATGGATGTTGTGTTCTTCATTTCTTGTAGGTATTTTTGAATTATTGCTTGTTGGTTTTTGATGTGAGCAGTGATTTGGTTCATATTGTTTTGTACTTTTTCTATTATTTCTCTATATTCAGTTATCTTAACAATGTGCAATATTATGTTGTAATTTTCGACAATTTTTATTTCTTCTAGTTGAATTAGCGCAAATCCATTTTCATCCTTGGGTGGTATGATTTGAATTGATTGCATGTTTACTAGGTGATCAAAAGAAACATTAGTTTTAGTTCCATGTCCTAAAAAGCAATTAAGATATTATTAATTTATAAGGATATTTTGAAGTTTTGTTTGATGGTCATTATTTTTTATTGATGTTTATATTTTCGTTTTCGCTGTTTTTTGTAATATTTTATCAATCTTTTATTACTGGTATCTGTCGTATATTTATCGTCTGCTTTGAATTTTGTGAGCTTTTTATATTTTGGTTTATTTTTTGGTATATCTCTATTAAATACTATATTATCGTGTAAATCGGTACTGTTATTTCTATTTTGGTTTATTCGTTCGGTACATCGGTTTCTTTCAGTTTCAAATTTTTTTGATAACCGTTCGATTTCTTCTTTACAAATTTCTTTATTTATAAAATCGATTGGTCTGCACTTGGTCGTTGAGTGTATGTTCTTGTTACAGGTAGTTATAATTTTAAATATCTTATTATCTATTTCGTCGTTTGTATCGTCAGTTTGCTCAGTCTCTAAAATTCTTAGTTGTTCGTTTAAGGTTCCATGTAGTCTCTCAACGTCTGAATTTCCGGTTTTATTTCCGCTGTTGTCCTGTGAAATTCGACTTTATTTTCATTTAAAAATTGTTCCACTAATGGGTGATACATTTTTCATTATCTGATACAAGTTTTCGCATTTTCCCCAAATATATAATTCTTTCTTTTATGGTTTTCAAAATTGATATCCATGTTCTATCTTTTAACTTATGAATGGTGGTAACTTATGGTTAAGTACATAATGTTCTTATATGGGAACCAGATGTCCATGTGGATTATGTCGTTGATTTTGTGGGAAGACTCTGTAATTTCGAAGAGTAATTTTGGAGGTTGTCTGTCGTCTGTCTTAGCTAAAATACAGGTTGGACAGTTATTAATAAATTTGGTTATCGCGTTAAGCATATTTGGAAAATAATAGATATTTTTCAATTCTAGAAATACTTCATTTATTCCCCTGTGGTTGTTTCTAACGTGTTATTTTTTTATAATTTTGATTTTGTCGTTTTCGTCTGTAATATCTATTAGTTTAATACTATACTTTAAGATTTTTATGTTCTTATTATTTGCAAAGTAACGGCGATATAAGTCTTGATATTTCAAATATAGTTGTATGTCTTCACAGAAAACACACATTAATCCTTTATCAATTATACATTGTTTCATTTTTTCTAAAAGGTTGCTGTCAGTAGTAACATAAATAAAGTTTTGGCATTTCTTGTTTATTATTTTAGTAGTATATTTGTCTTTATTGCTAACAATTAGGTATATTTGATTTTTAAAGAGGTTAATTGCCTTATCACTAATGGGAATGTAATCTAATTCATCTTCCGCTGCACTATGTATAGTAGCATCAGTAGATATAACTTCCACATCAAAATCGAGATTCCTAGAATTTATTTCATTCGTAAATTGTAGAAATAAGTTTTCTTTATTTGGTATTATTGTGTCTTGGTTGTTATTATACGGAAAACAACTGAGTCCATCCGCTATAATGTTAACTTTCCCTTTGACATAACTAATGGTAAAATTGTAGTCGTTCAGTTTAATTTTCCACCTCTGAAGTTTAATATTAGGCTCCTTTAAATTATTTAGCCAAACAAGCGGTTTATGATCCGTTTGGATTAAGAATTTTCTGCCATACAAGTAGATGTGCAAATGTTTTTGTGGCCCACACAGTTGCCAAAAGTTCTTTTTCTATTGTAGAATAGTTTGTTTCATGGTTATTTAGCGTTCGTGAAGCGAAAGCAACTGGGTGGCTGTTTTGACATAAAACTGCACCCAGTGCAAAATTAGATACGTCGGCAGTTAACTTAAAAGGTTTTTGAAAATCAGGATTGACAAAAATGGGATTAGATGTTAAAAATGTTTTCAGCTTATTGAAGGCCTCGATATATTCCGGATCGTTTTTCCTAATATTTGCATCTTTCTTTAGGCATTTTATAAGAGGGTACGCTATCTTCGCGTAATCTTTATAAATTTTCTATAGTAACCGCTTAGTCCTAAGAACGATTTTATTTGTTGACGGAAGAGGAATTTTTTGTATGGCTATGATTTTGGTTGGATCTGGTATTATACCTCCCTGGGTGATTATATGGCCTACATAGTTGGTTGACAATTCTGCAAAATAGCATTTGTTGATTTGAACTTTTATATTTTTTTCTCGAAGGCGTTGAAGAACTTTTTGTAATGATAGAATATGTTCTTCGAGAGAAGCGGAGAATATCAGTATATCATCTAAATAGACGGCACAGATTTTGTTAATGAAATCTCTTAAAATGTGGTTCATTAACCTTTGGAAAGTAGATGGCGAATTTTTTAGACCAAACGGGTAAATTGAAAGTGCCCGTTTGCTGTTGAAAAAGCTGTTTTACAAAGATCGTCTGCGTGGACTTCAATCTGATTAAATCCTTTGACCAGATCGATAGTTGAGAAGTATCTGCAATTTCCCAGTTTTCCAAATAAATCCTCAATATTTGGCATTGGAAATTTGTCAATAGTGTTATCATTTAGCTTACGATAGTCTATTACAATTCTCCATTTTTGCATTTGGGAATTGTCCATTTTCTTAAGGACAACCCAGATAGGAGCATTGTATGGAGAACTCCTATTGACGATAATTCCCTGCTTTAACATTTCTTTGATTTGGTTCTCTACTTCCTCTCTGTGAATTTCGGGATACCTATATTCATTCGAATAAATTCGTAAATCATTTTTTGTAATGATTCTATGTTTAACTACGCTCGTAAAATATAGTTTATTAATCTTTTGATAAAAAACATCTTTAAAACATCTCAAAAGTGAGTTTATTTTGGCAACGTCGTTGTTGCTTAAATGCGCGGCTGTGTTAATTTTAAAATTATTTTTAACTTCGAGCTCACAACCAAACATTTTTAAGAGTTCGTTGTTTGTTACTATTTTCGTAATAAAATTCTTCATAATTATTTTGGATCGCGTTTGGTTTTACCTATTAAAATTTTGTTGCTAAGAATTAAATGAATCCCGATTGTTGTAATAGTTTGGACGGTTACTTAATTGAGTATTTTGATTGTAGGTATTGTTTGCAGAATTATTAGCAACATTTTGTCGGTTATTACTGTAATTATGATTGGAGTTAGAACGAAAGTTCCTGCGGTTATTTCCAAAATTATTATATTAGCTCATTTGTACGTTATTTATGCCAGAAAAGTTAGAATATCCATTGCTTGCAATAATATTATAAGCGTTAAATAGAGTAGTTGGGTTTCTATTAATGATTATACCACGAACTGATTCCGGTAAATTTTCTTTAAAAACGCTTAAGGCTAACCGTTTATTAATTTCTATTTGATTATGATCTACATTGTCTGTAAGTAGATAAGTACTGTTAATTCTACAGAGTAAAACGTTAATTCTATTATAGAAGCTTTTTATTGTAGTGGTACATCAAACTAAAGTTAATTCTTCTGATAGTTTAGATATAGGCTTTGATTCGCCATGATTTCTAATCAAAATAGGTTTAAGTTGACTCCACGTTTCGGGTGTTCCGTTTATAAGTTTTTTTTTTAAATTATGCAATTTAATCAATTAAACAATTTTAATTCCTATTTAATGTTGTAAGTTGTCATCAATTAAACTTAGTTCAGTTAGAATATTTTGTTCAAAATTTATTAAACAAATATTTGTTTTGCTTGTATACTAATTTATGTTATACGAAAAGTAAAATGTAAAATTCAATTTAAGCTATCCTTTAATTTTTATTTTAAAAATTAGAATTTAAAAAAATTAAAAAAACGTAGAATAAAAGATGTTGGAGAGAAGTCAATTTTATCCTAAAAATGTAATAATTTCGTTTTGTTTTTTTGTTTTGCTTTTATTTTAATTAAAATTTTTTTTTATTTTTTTTATTTATGTATAGGTATTTGTTTTCTTAAAATAACAAAATTTATTATAAGCTTAAAATTAAAAATTGAGATAAAAAAATTGTATTTGTAAAATTAGTTTTTAATACATGTATACATAACATGTATTTTGTATAGATGATCTGGATCTAGAGTTGATGTGGCTTGTACAATGTAGTTGTATTTTAGTCAATTTAGTTAAACAAAATTCACAACCATGTTTATCTATGCTTATTTTATTTTTTTTTATAAAACTTTAGAAATGTTATAAATAGTTATTATTTTTGTATTTTTGCGTTCCTATCAATTTTTTTTTGTTTATATTTTTTTTTTTTTTTTTAGCAATTAGCACTCAATTCAACATATATGTCAAAAAAATTCTGTAATTTTCTATTTCAATGAAAGTTAAAATCTTCTTTAGTTTTTTTTGTTTTGTTTATTAAAATTCTTTGTTACAAATAAAATGGGTTTGTGGTTCGAACGGTCAGCTAAATCTGTTCACTCAACCGTTAACGACTGCGCCAGTTACAATTTTAATTAAATGAAATTTCTTATTTTTATCAATTACAATTTATTACTATTAATTTTATTATTTTAATCTTTTTTATTACAATTAATTTTATTCTAATTTCTTTTTAGCTCTTTTCTTTACAAGATCTTGCTTAATACTAACTTAAACTTATTATTTAAATTCTTCATTAATTTTATATAATTCAGCTGCATCACGTGTGATTGCAACGTGATTTTTTGTTTGAGAATTAAAGGTAGTTTAAGTTCCCATTAAATATTTTAAGGTGTAGGGTCACGTGTGATATATTTATGTTGTTATAAAATTATGTAACAATATAATATATTTATCTTCAGAAAGAAATATTTTGTATTATATATTGTGTAGTGTATACTATTTTTTTGTAGAAATACATATTATCAAACAACATATAACAAATAAAGAAGTTGCACACCATATAAATTTCAGCATAAAAATTTTGCATTAGTGGTACCTGTTGAGAACACCCACCAAAATAAACAAACATATATTTTACTATGTTTTATTTTACTACGAACAACAGCAAAAATAATAAAAAATATTTTTGTAATTTATCAATCTATTTTTGTTTCTTTCATAAGCCAACTATAGATGCAAAAATTACTATTATAAAAGTATAAAATATATACATGTATAAAAAATGTTTATTATAATATGAATTTAAAGTTATTTTCATTCCCTCTAAAAAATATACTTTTTCCTTTTTAATCAATGAAATATTTTTTAAGTACCTACATAATTCTTATTGTATTAGTGTCGTTTGAATATTTTAAAAATTCCAACGACAAACTATTTAGTCTAATGGCAGATCGATATTTATTATTAAAATATAATGATCCACTGTTGATACAACCAAAAAGTTTATCAAACACTAATACAAAATTTGCTGTTGAAATTGAAACTTTTTTAGTAACAATTTTAATTCAGTCAATTAACATTGTTCATTTTCTTGAATTTCATCATCAAATACTTCGTCGTCAGCTTGTTTTTCATATACTTCTTCATCTTCAGGAACAATGTGTATTCCAATATTCTTATATTCAGGAAAATGCGATTGAGTTTCCGCATCTATATACATTGGTTTTGCACGAGTTTAAGTACCTTTTGTTTCCGTAATTTTTACTTTCTTCTCTTTATTTCTGGAAGTTATCGTTTTTTGTTTCTTATTTTAAATAGATTTTGACTGTATAAAATGTTTGAGTGTCCGTGAGAAGTTTATTTAACAATATTTTTTTCATATTTTTATCCAACTCATTAAGTTCAACGTCCGCATTCTGCTTCATTTTCTCATAAATCTCAGGTTTTAAAAAGATCATTTTATTAAATTTTGTATCACTCATTTTATAAAATTTCCAATTATCCCTGATAGTACTGTACCAAGAAGTGTAAGTGAAAATCCACCACGTTGAATAATGATTTTTCTTTTGCTATTTATAGATTTTTTCCTGCAAATAAGTGATCTTAATTCTTTTTGATACTTTCGTAATTGGGTTGTTTCTTTTTTACTCAAATTACAATTACCTTTCAAAATATTTAAAGAAATTTCGTAAAATGTTTTTATTACTACTTTAATAGGTGCAATATAAGTCGATTGATCTTCAAACGTTTCACATTCCTCCCCAAATTGTTCTAATTGATCTCTCGTACAATAACACAAACCTTTTTCAAATATATCACTTCTTAATCGAAAAATATCATTAAGATCTTGAGTAAGATCTATTAATATAGCCATATGGTACGTCACATCATTATATACTTTTTCAAATGCTTTGATTTTATTGTGATATATTTGGCGAGCTAGAGGTAATATCTGCGATTTATCTCTTGCATTTTTGAAAAGTACTAAATATTTACAGTTTAGTGAAATATCTCTTGAAAATTTACTTTGGTTGAAAACATTTTGTGTTACAAATATTATAGATAAATTTCTATGATGTGATCCTCTAGTAAAAAACTCACATACACCATATTATCGATAATAATTAACAAAGGTTTTTGATTATCATTAAAATCTGAAATAGTGTTACTGTATTCCACATCTTTGATATATTTTGGAACGGCATTTTTGTCTGGATTACACCAAATTATTCTACATATTAATGTGGTTGCATATTTTCTTTTTTATATTTTATTAAATTATGAATAAAAGTGGTTTTACCACAGCACGATGGACCCGCCATCGTTATAATAAACGGGTGAAACAGCATAGTTATATTAGTTAAAAACTAATTCTGCTAACCTATATTTATATGAAAATCTCTTTTGCCGAATTGAATATAAATGTAAATTTAGTTATTCCATGGAACATTCTTCCATAAACCTTCGACATGGTTAATTCAAGTTCTCATAGTTAACTTACAATTTTTACAAGGAAATAAAAAGCAATTTTTCTAAAAGAGTTAGCCATACTTGAAAAAGGAAGTTTAATTCCAACTGTGTATCACTTCAAAGTACCGTACCCCCCAGAAGAACTTATTTAGGGTATGAAATATATTAACCAGTATTGCGAAAGTAAAATAAATGCACTTAAATGAAATAACGGTAAACCGTTGAATATTTAGATGTAAATTGATGTAAATTGTACAATTTGGAGTCAGCTGAAAAAAAAAAATACATTAACAGTGTTAAAATAGAAGATCTAAGCAGAAACTTGCCGTCATTGCAGAAGATTTTTAACTTTAAATCAAATTGTCCTATACACTTATCAAACAACAATTTCAGATGTGCTGTTAACAATTGTTATAATGTATATATGTATCTTTTAAAGGAAAAAATGGTAAATTAAGACTTTCAATTTTTATACTTGCACGATATGATTTTAAATAACAAAACTAAAAAAGTTCACTCAACATTAAACAAGAAATTCACGTTATGCTTACAGAAATGCTTACAGAAAAGAATAAACTTAAATGAATATCAAGAGTAAAGAGTATATTTTTAGTTTAACCAGTTACATATTTTGATTTCCTGTTTGTTTTCTTTTTATTCATATTTTTTGAACATTCTTACTTAAAAATAAAAAAATGTCTTACACGGCATGCAGTCAGTTAATTAATGACTTTCGTTTTTTCTTTTTATGTATCTATTCAGAAGAGACCACATTTTTATGTAAGCAAAAAAAAATCTATATCTTACTTTACTTGTTTCCTGTATGCTAACAAAAAAAAACAAAAACAGGATTACACTTTTTCTTTTCAATTTTAAAGATGCTCTGTAGATTTAAAAATAAAAAATTACTTAACATAGACTTTGTTATATGATGAGCTTTATCATTGTGGTAAATTCCAGTTCCTGAAAAAAGTGTATTATATGCTCTTGTACAGGAATTATTTTCATCTGAAAATTTGGTTTTAATTGCTGAATTAGGTATTTGAATACCATTTACGTTTAACAGAAATTGGGAAATATTTAAATGTTTAAAATTGTATGAGTTTTTTGATCTTTTTCCAGAGTAACCCACATTTTCCGTCATTAAAAAAATTATTGTGTTTGGCAACTGTCCAATAAAAATTGATATTGATGAGTGATATTGATGAGCTGTTCATTGGAATTGTAAAACTTCTTACTTCAACGCGTTTATAATTATATTTAGCATTGGATTTCCCAAGAACAGCATTGTGTGCTAACAGCATGCTTAGATTAACGGTAACATGCCTCATAAATAGCGTGGCTTCTATAATTTTTAATTGTGATTCATCAGAATCGTCTGCAAAAAGATAAAAGTCTAGTTTTTCAAATGTTAAAACTATACGAATGTCAACATTATTTATAAATAGAGTAGGTTGATTAAACATATACGTGTAGTTTACCCATAAGTTCTACTACACTGCTATTATGATACAATTTTTCGTGCTCTTTTCATCAATTATTATCAGATTTAGCTATATTTGCTTTATCTAAATTCCATCCTGCAGAAATAAATACATTCTGCATGAATCTAAATTACATCCTAAAGAATGTAAAATGTTATTAACTACACTTGGTTGTATTATTGTTTTTCCATCAACAGTTTTATCATTGTTCCAATGTGTTCCATCTTTCTTTAAGATCTGTACTTTTAAACAAATATGTAGAAGACAAATCTCTATATGTATCGCTATGACCCAGTGAAACAAATTCAATAGTTGAAGGGTTGTCTAAAGAAGCAATAGTAGGAAACTTCTACAGAACGTAAAATGCTAAACTGAATGGGTTGGGTTTTAAAAATATCCAACTCAGATTTTATACACTCAATCATAATTAATGAAAAATATATTTCTGTTTCTTTTTGTTATTATCTTTCCGTCGTTTTGACGTAAAATAATTGAAATTTTTAATGAATGGTCTTTTTATAGCTTTCTTTTTTAACAATCTCTATACTACGATCTTCTATAACTTCTTTTACATTTGCACCAGACCAGGCAATATCAAATAAAGCATTGATACCAGAGTTAAAAACCTCTTTTTTCAAAATATCAGCGCCTGAAGTAATTAATGGTTGCAAATATTTAAAAAGTCCCCCAAAAAAGCTATCCAATACACGACCTCTATGAAAAGATACGGTTGAATGTAATAAAGGACCGATATCATCAAGTGTTCTGCCAGATTGAATTAAATAATACTATAGTATACATAATGTATTCATATAGTATCCATAATGAATAAAATAAAATAATATATAATTTTGTAAAATCGGTTATATTTATACTTTTTCAAAAAGTAATACAATTTTTGTTGGAATTGAACTATTGGAAAAGTTTATTTTGTATCCATATTTATCACATAAAAGTAATGAAATATTATTAAATGATTTCTCCACATTGCAATATTGAATATTACTGAATTCTTTTACAGTATCAGTGAAAGCATTTTGTATGTTAACAGTTCTTAAACACCTTACATCTTTATCACCTAGTTTTAGCGGTTCAATTAGTCTGTGAATATGAACATAAACGTGAACATATCTGGTTTAATAATCGGAATCAATTGTACACTATCTATAAAAGTTTTGAAAGCTTCTATTACACGTGATTTATATTTTTTTAAATCTGTAACTTTCGAAGATACTTGATTAAAATATATTGTTAAAAGTCCTTTGATTGTATAAGCGTAATTTGCTCTTATTTTTATATCTATTTTAGGCCTAGTAACACATATTGTAGTGTAACTTATATTTTAGGCATCTCCTCAGCTTTTGCTGATTGTGTATAATGAACTTCATCATTTATAAAATTAAAAATTCCCCAAATCAACTTTCGGTCAACTTCTTTTCTTGTAAACCTACCTATAAACGTATATTTTGAATTAGTGAATTAGTGATAATGAATTTTTTGGATAATATTTCATAGATGTATCACTGAGTACAGTGACATAAAATTCATCATTTACTTGTATGTTGCCCATGAGCTTGCGGGTTTGTTCTTACGAATTGGAAAATTAAGTTGTGTTTGAGTATTACCTGCTGCTGACCTTAAAACAAGTTTTGATGAATTGTTCAACTCTTTGCTATTTATAGTTTTGTCTTTTTTCGTTGGTGGGCTTGGGCTATCTAAAGAAGCAGTTATAAGTCTCCTGTATCAGTTTCAATTTGTACATTTTGATTTCTAATTGATTTTCTTTTTCTAAGACGTTCTCCGACTGAAGCAGCTGACAATGCTTTTGTTAAAACATTTTCTTGAATTTCATCATCAAATACTTCGTCGTCAGCTTGTTTTTCATATACTTCTTCTTCTTCAGGAACAACGTGTATTCCAACATTCTTATATTCAGGAAAATGCTATTGAGTTTCCGAATCTATATATATTGGTTTTGCTCGAGTTTGAGTACCTTTTGTTTCCGTAATTTTTACTTTCTTCTCTTTATTTCTGGAAGTTATCGTTTTTTGTTTCTTATTTTAAATAGATTTTGACTGTATAAGTAGCATTTTTGAGTGTCCGTGAGATGTTTATTTAACAATATTTTTTTCATATTTTTATCCAACTCATTCTGTTCATTTTCTCATAAATCTCAGGTTTTAAAAAGATCATTTTATTAAATTTTGTATCACTCATTTTATAAAATTTCCAATTATCCCTGATAGTACTGTACCAAGAAGTGTAAGTGAAAATCCACCACGTTGAATAATGATTTTTCTTTTGCTATTTATAGATTTTTTCCTGCAAATAAGTGATCTTAATTCTTTTTGATACTTTCGTAATTGGGTTGTTGCTTTTTTACTCAGACCACAATTCACAGTGTTTTATAATTCATATTAATTTACTTCAGGGTCACAGTGTTTTATAATTACTTTCTGGAATTTTGGTTTCGAGGTCTTTAATAGGTGCAATATAAGTCGATTGGTCTTCAAACGTTCCACATTCCTCCCCAAATTGTTCTAATTGATCTCTCGTACAATAACACAAACCTTTTCCAAATGTAACACTTCTTAATCGAAAAATATCATTAAGGTCTTGAGTAAGATCTATTAATATAGCCATATGGTACTGACGTACATCATTATATACTTTTTCAAATGCTTTGATTTTATTGTGATTTATGGCGAGCTAGAGGTAATATCTGGGATTTATCTCTTGCATTTTTGAAAAGTACTGAATATTTACAGTTTAGTGAAATATCTCTTGAAAATTTACCTTGGTTGAAAACATTTTGTGTTACAAATATTATAGATAAATTTCTATGATGTGATCCTCTAGTAAATAAATCACATACACATGAGAATTTAACATCATATTATCGATAATAATTAACAAAGGTTTTGATTATCATTAAAATCTGGAATAGTGTTACTTCCACATCTTTGATATATTTTGGAACGGCATTTTTGTCTGGATAACACCAAATTATTCTACTAATATGTGGTTGCATATTTTCTTTTATATATTTTTATTGTATTATTGATTATTACATGTATTTTTTAGCTTAGGTATATTAAGTACCTAACTAAAATAACTTATGGATTTTTAATTTAATTTGAATTTTTTAGGGTTAGGGTATAAATAAGTCGGTTGCATCGACTTACTGTTACTTTTACTTATTTTTTTTTGCTTGAAAAAAATTTGATGAACTTATTTTATTTAAATGTACTTTGGAAGAAGTCTATTGGTATATTTAATAAAAGATTCATGTCTCTGATAATGAAATTTCATAAATTTTCGGGGGCTTTTTTTTGTGACGGTCGTTTTCGACAGCTTTTTAATTTAATGGTCTAATAATAAATTAGTACAAAATTATGAATCTATTGTGAGAAAAGGCTTCTAAAATGATATTTTTAATGTTTTTTTTAAAGAAAAATATCCATTTCTATAATATTTAGTAAGTTTCTCATTTCTGTTATGAAATATGATTAGATAAGTCTGCCGAATTTTATATTAATGAAAAAATTCGAATATTTTATGTTATATCAAAAATGCAGCTTAAAAAATCAAAATTCCAACCTAAATAAACAAAACTACTTTAAAGTCTGCTGCGAAGCTTTTACCAGCTTTTATAATAGTGAAAACAAAATCAAGAATAAAATCGGTCTATTATTTGTTTCTTATAAATATAAGGCTTACTATAAACTTTGATCTTTTCACTTTCAAGTCTTTTAATTTTATTAAGAATATTTTTATTTTTTTCAAAACAAAGAGTCATTTGAAAACTGCCAACAGGATATTAATAATTTATTTTTAATTTACCACTGCGACCAGTTCATAATGGATGTGGCTGTCAAATTTAAAAATTTGCTGAATTTATTTTTATTGAAAATGTGTTTTTTAAGTATGTATTTCTCCTTTTTTGACTGTACTAACTTCTAATGAACGGTTTGTGTCTCTGATAATACTTCTAGTGGGAAATTTGGTCTCTGGTAATAATATTTACTAAATTTATATATATTTTTAATTAACGGTTTGTGTCTCTTGATAATACTTTGAGTCAAAAATTTGTGTCTCTGATAATAAAATTTTAAATTATTAAACAAATATACAGAAATATCATCATTGCCAGTTTAGTTTACATTCAGTGTGAGTGTTTTATTATAGATATAAAATGTAGTTTTTTAGATGTTGGCAAGATTTCGACAACATCTTGTATATTATATTATAGATTATGAATAAAAGTGGTTTTACCACAGCATGATCGACCCGCCATCATTATAATAAACGGGTGAAACAGCATAGTTGTATTAGTTAAAAACTAACTCTGCTAACCTATATTTATATGAAAATCTCTTTTCCCGAAATGAATATAAATGTAAATTTAGTTATTCTATGGAACATTCTTCCATAAACCTTCGAAAAGCAAATTTGAGTTGAGTGATGAAAAGCAATATTTCCTAAAAGAGTTAGCCATACTTGAAAAAGGAAGTTTAATTCCAACTGTGTATCACTTCAGTTAGAATTAAGGAATAGGAATATATAGATGTATTTTTTAATATTAAAACACTATTTGGAGTCAGCTGAAAAAAAAAATACATTGACAGTGTTAAAATAGAAGATCTAAGCAGAAACTTGCCGTCATTGCAGAAGATTGATAACTTTAAATCAAATTGTCCTATACACTTATCAAACAACAATTTCAGATGTGCTGTTAACAATTTTTATAATGTATATATGTATCTTTTAAAGGAAAAAATGGTAAATTAAGACTTTCAATTTTCATACTTGCACGATATGATTAAATAACAAAACTAAAAAAGTTCACTTCAACATTAAACAAGAAATTCACGTTATGCATGTATGGGAGTATGCTTACAGAACAGCTTACAGAAAAAAAATAAACAAAATGAATATCAAGAGAAAAGAGTAGATTTTTAGTTTAAGCAGTTACATATTTTGATTTCCTGTTTGTTTTCTTTTTATTCATATTTTTTGAACATTCTTACTTAAAAATAAAAAAATGTCTTACACGGCATGCAGTCAGTTAATTAATGACTTTCGTTTTTTCTTTTTATGTATCTATTCAAAAGAGACCACATTTTTATGTAAGCAAAAAAAAATCTATATCTTACTTTACTTGTTTTCTTTATGCTAACAAAAAAAAAACAAAACAGGATTACACTTTTTCTTTTCAATTTTAAAGATACTCTGTAGATTTAAAAATAAAAAATTACTTAACATAGACGTTGTTATATGATGACCTTTATCATTGTGGTAAATTCCAGTTCCTGAAAAAAGTGTACTATATCCTCTTGTACAAGAATTATTTTCATCTGAAAAATTGGTTTTAATTGCTGAATTAGGTATTTGAATACCATTTAGGTTTAACAGAAATTGTGAAATATCAAAATGTTTAAAATTGTATGGGTTTTTTGATCTTTTTGCAGAGTAACCCATATTTTCCGTCATTCAACAAATTATTGTGTTTGGCAACTGTCCAATAAAAATTGATATTGATGAGTGATATTGATGAGCTGTTCATTGGAATTGTAAAACTTCTTACTTCAACGCGTTTATAATTATATTTAGCATTGGATTTCCCAAGAACAGCATTGTGTGCTAACAGCATGCTTGGATTAACGGTAACATGCTTCATAAATAGCGTGGCTTCTATAATTTTTAATTGTCATTCATTAGAATCGTCTGCAAAAAGATAAAAATCTAGTTTTTCAAGTGCTAAAACTATACGAATGTCAAAATTATTTATAAGTAGAGTAGGTTGATTAAACACATCTACGTGTAGTTTACCCATAAGTTCTACTACAATGCTATTATGATACAATTTTTTGCGCTCTTTTCATCCATTATTATCAGATTTAGCTACATTTGCTTTATCTAAAATTCATCCTGCACATTCTAAATGAGTTGCAGCAGCATCTTTACCATAATTTAATATTGGATTTATCTCTTGCATTTTTGAAAAGTACTGAATATTTACAGTTTAGTGAAATATCTCTTGAAAATTTACCTTGGTTGAAAACATTTTGTGTTACAAATATTATAAATAAATTTCTATGATGTGATCCTCTAGTAAATAAATCACATACACATGAGAATTTAACATCATATTATCGATAATAATTAACAAAGGTTTTGATTATCATTAAAATCTGGAATAGTGTTACTTCCACATCTTTGATATATTTTGGAACGGCATTTTTGTCTGGATTACACCAAATTATTCTACTAATATGTGGTTGCATATTTTCTTTTATATATTTTTATTGTATTATTGATTATTACATGTATTTTTTAGCTTAGGTATATTAAGTACCTAACTAAAATAACTTATGGATTTTTAATTTAATTTGAATTTTTTAGGGTTAGGGTATAAATAAGTCGGTTGCATCGACTTACTGTTACTTTTACTTGTTTTTTTTTGCTTGAAAAAAATTTGATGAACTTATTTTATTTAAATGTACTTTGGAAGAAGTCTATTGGTATATTTAATAAAAGATTCATGTCTCTGATAATGAAATTTCATAAATTTTCGGGGGCTTTTTTTTGTGACGGTCGTTTTCGACAGCTTTTTAATTTAATGGTCTAATAATAAATTAGTACAAAATTATGAATCTATTGTGAGAAAAGGCTTCTAAAATGATATTTTTAATGTTTTTTAAAGAAAAATATCCATTTCTATAATATTTAGTAAGTTTCTCATTTCTGTTGTGAAATATGATTAGATAAGTCTGCCGAATTTTATATTAATGAAAAAATTCGAATATTTTATGTTATATCAAAAATGCAGCTTAAAAAATCAAAATTCCAACCTAAGTAAACAAAACTACTTTAAAGTCTGCTGCGAAGCTTTTACCAGCTTTTATAATAGTGAAAACAAAATCAAGAATAAAATCGGTCTATTATTTGTTTCTTATAAATATAAGGCTTACTATAAACTTTGCTCTTTTCACTTTCAAGTCTTTTAATTTTATTAAGAATATTTTTATTTTTTTCAAAACAAAGAGTCATTTGAAAACTGCCAACAGGATATTAATAATTTATTTTTAATTTACCACTGCGACCAGTTCATAATGGATGTGGCTGTCAAATTTAAAAATTTGCTGAATTTATTTTTATTGAAAATGTGTTTTTTAAGTATGTATTTCTCCTTTTTTGACTGTAATACTGTTCTACTACAATGCTATTATGATACAATTTTTTGCGCTCTTTTCATCCATTATTATCAGATTTAGCTACATTTGCTTTATCTAAAATTCATCCTGCACATTCTAAATGAGTTGCAGCAGCATCTTTACCATAATTTAATAATGATTCAATATAAGCAGATGATGTTATATTTTTACCATTTAATTGAACATTACATTGTTTTATTAAAGAATGTAAAATGTTATTAACTACACTTGGTTGTATTATTTTTTTTCCATCAACAGTTTTATCTTTATTCCAATGTGTTCCATCTTTCTTTAAGATCTGTACTTTTAATCTCAAATATGTAGAAGACAAATCTATATATGTATCGCTATGACCCAGTGAAACAAATTCAATAGTTGAAGGGTTGTCTAAAGAAGCAATAGGATTGTAGGAGACTTCTACAGAACGTAAAATGCTAGACTGAATGGGTTGGGTTTTAAAAATATCCAACTAAGATTTCATAGACTCAATCATAATTTATTAAAAATGTTTCTTTTTGCTATTATCTTTTGTTATTATCTGTTTCTTTTTGTTATTATCTTTGCGTCGTTTTGACGTAAAATAATTGAAATTTTTAATGAATGGTCTTTTTATAGCTTTCCGTTTTCTTTTACTAGAACCATACATTTCATTCAGTTTTGGTATGGCAAAACGTCGTACATTTTTAAGACGCAATATCAGATAAAGAATTGATACCAGACTTAAAAACCTCTTTTTTCAAAATATCAGCGCCTGAAGTAATTAATATTTTCAAATATCTAAAAAGTCCCCCAAAAAAGCTACCCAATATACGACCTCTATGAAAAGATACGGTTGAATGAAATAAAGGACCGATATCATCAAGTGTTCTGCCAGATTGAATTAAATAATACTATAGTATACATAATGTATCCATATAGTATCCATAAAGAATAAAATAAAATAATATATAATTTTGTAAAATCGATTATATTTATACTTTTTCAAAAAAGTAATACAATTTTTGTTGGAATTGAACTATTGGAAAAGTTTATTTTGTATCCATATTTATCACATAAAAGTAATGAAATATTATTAAATGATTTCTGCACATTGCAATATTGAATATTACTGAATTCTTTTACAGTATCAGTGAAAGCATTTTGTATGTTAACAGTTCTTAAACACCTTACATCTTTATCACCTAGTTTTAGCGGTTCAATTATGTCTGTGAATATGAACATAAACGTGAACATATCTGGTTTAATAATCGGAATCAATTGTACACTATCTATAAAAGTTTGAAAGCTTCTATTACACGTGATTTATATTTTTTTAAATCTGTAACTTTCGAAGATACTTGATTAAAACATATTGTTAAAAGTCCTTTGATTGTATAAGCGTAATTTGCTCTTATTTTTATATCTATTTTAGGCCTAGTAACACATAATGTAGTGTAACTTATATTTTTAGGCATCTCCTCAGCTTTTGCTGATTGTGTATAATGAACTTCATCGTTTATAAAATTAAAAATTCCCCAAATCAACTGTCGGTCAACTTCTTTTCTTGTAAACTACCTATAAACGTATATTTTGAATTAGTGAATTAGTGATAATGAATTTTTTGGATAATATTTCATAGATGTATCATTGAGTAAAGTGATATAAAATTCATCATTTACTTGTATGTTGCCCAGGAGCTTGCGGGTTTGTTCTTACGAATTGGAAAATTAAGTTCTGTTTGAGTATTACCTGCTGCTGACCTTAAAACAAGTTTTGATGAATTGTTCAACTCTTTGCTATTTATAGTTTTGTCTTTTTTCGTTGGTGGGCTTGGGCTATCTAAAGAAGCAGTTATAAGTCTCCTGTATCAGTTTCAAAAATTTGTACATTTTGATTTCTAATTGATTTTCTTTTTCTAAGATGTTCTCCGACTGAAGCAACTGACAATGCTTTTGTTAAAACATTTTCTTGAATTTCATCATCAAATACTTCGTCGTCAGCTTGTTTTTCATATACTTCTTCTTCTTCAGGAACAACGTGTATTTCAACATTCTTATATTCAGGAAAATGCTATTGAGTTTCCGAATCTATATACATTGGTTTTGCTCGAGTTTGAGTACCTTTTGTTTCCGTAATTTTTACTTTCTTCTCTTTATTTCTGGAAGTTATCGTTTTTTGTTTCTTATTTTAAATAGATTTTGACTGTATAAATAGCATTTTTGAGTGTCCGTGAGATGTTTATTTAACAATATTTTTTTCATATTTTTATCCAACTCATTCTGCTTCATTTTCTCATAAATCTCAGGTTTTAAAAAGATCATTTTATTAAATTTTGTATCACTCATTTTATAAAATTTCCAATTATCCCTGATAGTACTGTACCAAGAAGTGTAGGTGAAAATCCACCACGTTGAATAATGATTTTTCTTTTGCTATTTATAGATTTTTTCCTGCAAATAAGTGATCTTAATTCTTTTTGATACTTTCGTAATTGGGTTGTTGCTTTTTTACTCAGATTACAATTACCTTTCAAAATATTTAAAGAAATTTCGTAAAATGTTTTTATTACTTCAGTGCCACTGTGTTGATTGTCGATTGATCTTCAAACGTTTTACATTCCTCCCCAAATTGTTCTAATTAATCTCTCGTACAATAACACAAACCTTTTCCAATATATATCACTTCTTAATCGAAAAATATCATTAAGGTCTTAAATAAGATCTATTATTATAGCCATATGGTACTGAGATCACATCATTATATACTTTTTCAAATGCTTTGATTTTATTGTGATATATTTGACGAGCTAGAGGTTAATAATCTGCGATTTTTCTCTTGCATTTTTGAAAAGTACTAAATATTTACAGTTAAGTGAAAAATCTCTTGAAAATTTACCTTGGTGAAAAACATTTTGTGGTACAAATATTACGGATATATTGATGATGTGATCCTCTAGTAAATAAATCAAATACATATGAGAATTTAACATCATATTATCGATAATAATTAACAAAGGTTTTTGATTATCATTAAAATCTGGAATAGTGTTACTATATTCCACATTTTTGATATATTTTGGAACGGCATTTTTGTCTGGATTACACCAAATTATTCTACTAATATGTGGTTGTATATTTTCTTTTTTATATTTTATTAAATTATGAATTAAAAGTGGGTTTACCACAGCATGATGCACCCGCCATCATTATAATAAACGGGTGAAACAGCATAGTTGTATTAGTTAAAAACTAACTCTGCTAACCTATATTTATATGAAAATCTCTTTTCCCGAAGTGAGTATAAATGTAAATTTAGTTATTCTATGGAACATTCTTTCATAAACCTTCGACATGTTTAATTCAAGTTCTCATAGTTGACCTACAATTTTTACAAGGAAACGAAAAGCAATATTTCCTAAAAGAGTTAGCCATACTTGAAAAAGGAAGTTTAATTCCAACTGTGTATCACTTAAAAGTACCGTACCCCGCAGAAGAATTTATTTAGGATATGAAATATATTAACCAGTATTGCGAAAGTAAAAATGGCCTTAAATGGAATAACGGTAAACCGTTGAATATTTAGATGTAAATTGAATATTAAAACACTATTTGGAGTCAGCTGAAAAAAAAAATACATTGACAGTGTTAAAATAGAAGATCTAAGCAGGAACTTGCCGTCATTGCAGAAGATTGATAACTTTAAATCAAATTGTCCTATACACTTATCAAACAACAATTTCAGATGTGCTGTTAACAATTATTATAATGTATGTATGTATCTTTTAAAGGAAAAAATGTTAAATTAAGACTTTCAATTTTTATACTTGGACGATATGATTTTATATAATAAAACTAAAAAAGTTCACTTCAACATTAAACAAAAAATTCACGTTATACATGTATGGGAGTATGCTTACAGAACAGCTTACAGAAAAAAAATAAACATAAATGAATATCAAGAGTAAAGAGTATATTTTTAGTTTAACCAGGTACATATTTTGATTTCCTGTTTGTTTTCTTTTTATTCATATTTTTTGAACATTCTTACTTAAAAATAAAAAATATCTTACACGGCATGCAGTCAGTTAATTATTGACTTTCTTTTTTTCTATTCTTCTATAAATTCTTAAAGTAGAAAAACACAAATATGTATCTATTCAGAAGAGACCACATTTTTATGTAAACAAAAAAAAAATCTATATCTTACTTTACTTGTTTTCTTTATGCTAACAAAAAAAAACAAAAACAGGATTACACTTTTTCTTTTCAATTTTAAAGATGCTCTTTAGATTTAAAAATAAAAAAATTTTTTCTGTTTTTTATTTTCATACAAAAAATTTTTCTTAATACATTTACATTTGGTTTTAAAACAAAAAACAAAAAAAAGTTTTAATTCTTTTTTTTTTTAAAACGAGAATGTTAAAAAAATTTATTTTAAGTACCTATTACTTTTTTTTTTTACTCTACATATTTTTAAAGGAATGTAGATAGGTACATTTGCTATTATAAAGAACAAAATTTTTATTTTCATTTACTTTAAATGCAACATTTTTTTCTTTTCAATTTTAAAGATGCTATGTAGATTTAAAAATAAAAAAAAATTTTCATATAAAAAATTTGTTACTACTTTTATATGTGCCTAGTATTTAAACCAGGTATACAATTTTGTATATTAAAGACCGAACTACTTTAATATGCTTAACACTTGACTTCCTACTATATAACGATTTGGAACTCATAGGTTAACAACCCACGCATACAACCTAACTTAAAACCTCAACCAAAACTAATTTTTTGCGTATAGTAACCAAGATATATTAAATCAATTTTTCAGTTCATTAACCCTGCTTGGCAACTTACACAATATCAACAACCTTCACTTCCTACTATAAAACTATTTGGAACTTAAAGTTAACAACCCACATATACAACTAACTTTAAACTTACACCAAAACATCAAAACAAGTTGTTGACCTACTAACCAAGCTTGATCTACATTAAACCCATCAATCAAAATGTAAGTTAGCATGTCGTGAGATATGGGTTGATTTTTTTCCATCCCAGGGTTACCTGTTCATGGTCCAGCCGCCTTTCTTCCTCCAAAATATATTAGATTAGATCAGATGATAACCGAAAAAGATACAAAATGCCTAAATGCACCCATTTTCTTATTGTTAAATGTTCGAAATTGTCTTATCTTTTGTCTTAATAAAAAAAAAAAATTGTTTTTATAAGTTTCATAACAAGTAAGACATTAACTACATAATTATTTTAAATGTTTATTCACTTTTTGTAATTTACACTTAAAATTAAAACTATATATGTTCAACTTTTTTATTTAGTTATGAATATATGAATTTACTATACTTTTATTTTTTACTTATCAAGTAGGTGAAGTACCTAAAGTACAAATTATTTAATTAAAAAAATAAACTACAAACTGTTAAATAAAAATGTGTTATGCGTTTTATACTAAATATTATATATAACTCTACTTAAAGATAGAAAATTTTAAGCCAGTTGTATCATATATGATACAAAGGATAAAATCTCTCCTGCAGTAGAGTAGACTGTGTCAACTCTGGGATACTAGTATGAACGCAATATATCCTGTTTCTATTAAATTTGATCATCTTTTAAAAAATTTCAGATATTTTAGTACCGACGTTAACTATAACCGAGACATATTTATGTAAATTGTGGAGTTGTATGACTGTTACGCGAATCTATTGCACCAGCACAACCAAATTTTACTGAAGTTATTGCCCTAAAACTTAATCATTTTTTGTAAGATTTCAGGCGCTTAGCTTTATAAAGTTCCAAGAGGTGCAAGAAGCCAGAACTGGCTGCTCTAGACCAACTAAATTTTTAAAAAGTTTTTGGCGTGGAAGAGATGTCACCTTCACTAAATTTCACATAGCTAGCTTCAATAGACACTGAGCTATTTTCATTTTAAAAGAGAAGTTCTATGGCAGCTACCCGAACCTGTCGCACAAGCACAACCAATTTTTATATATTGTTGACCTGTAACTCTACACCATTTTGCAAAATTTTAGATACCTAGCTTCAATTGATACTGAGTTATTTCCATATAAAGAAAAAAGTTGTATGGCAGCTCCACGAACCCGGCGGCCTAAAATGCTGGATTTAAATAGTGAAACTAACAATTTTACGAAAGTGACGTAAAAAAAATTTCAGCCTCCTAACTAAATTATTTTTTGAGTTATCGTGCGGGCGGACAGACGTACGTCGCTTAATCGACTTAGAATTCGATTCTGAGCCAATCCATACCTTTGACACTGTACATATCTAGCTCGACTCCTGTAAGGTGTCACAAACGTAAACTTATTATACTCTTGGACATAGCTCATACGGGTATAAAAATTATACTACAATGAACTAAGAGGTGATAGAATTCTTAAAATATTAATTTCGTCGAAAAATAAAAAAATTGGACATTTTAGGGTTAAATTTTTTTTTCTATTACATCTGGTATATGATTCCAAATCCAGAAAAGTGACTTTTCACTTATGAATAGGGAATAAATAAATAGAAAATATTATCTTATCGCTGTTTACGTAAAAGATGGAAATTTTTTTAAAGTCGGAATACGGAATATTTTAAATTATTTTTATCGCATATGTCATTATTTAGATAATTTGTTTGAGAAATGTAGATGTTCTAAAGCTTTAAAATATAAGAAATAGATTGGTTCGAATTGTTACCATAATGGTAAACTATATCATTAAC
Source organism: Poecilobothrus nobilitatus (assembly GCA_947095535.1). NCBI lineage: Eukaryota > Metazoa > Arthropoda > Insecta > Diptera > Dolichopodidae > Poecilobothrus > Poecilobothrus nobilitatus. The sequence continues at coordinate 157,412,223 of OX352774.1, read as the reverse complement.
TTATAGTCAATAATTTCCCAAATTATTTAAAATTTCTTTTACATGGTTGTGATAAAAGAAATATTTGAAAGAGTTTATTATCCAGTACAATAACGCAAATGCATTTGCATCTATTTCTAGTCCTATTCGAATATTTTAAACTTTGGAAACAGACGCACATACAAACCGACAATTAACGAGCACATTTTTGAAATTCTGGTTAATTGTGTAAAAAAAATAAATGACTAAGGTTATAACAAAACTAAAATACGGTTGTAACAAGAATTTAGTTGAGTGTGGTAACTATATCTACTTTAATAATAATTTTGTTAGAAAATTATTTATTAAGGTAACAACACAATTAAAAGAAGCAGTTCTTGATTAAATTTAAACTTTTTTGCATTAGTTCTATTTTTAATTCTTGTAACAACTCTACCAACATTTTATTTTGACCTTGAGTGCTAAGTAAATGTTTGTATATATTAATATTTAATATGGAATATGCGCAGGAGAAATTTCTTAGACTAACGTTTTTGTTTAACAAAAATTAGAAAAAGATGATATATGTAAGTAGCATAAAATTACATACATTAAACGTGTTTATACGCATTTTAAATATTTTCATTACAAGAAAAATTATTATAAGGAAAACTTCATATGTACTGCAATTTATTGATTTTGATATTTCATACTCACTTTTTCCTGTGTGAAACGGTTTTATCTGCTAAAAAAGTACATACATCTGTACATATATTCTATTTAATTAATAATACCTTTTTTTTTACAGTAGTTATAGCATATATTTAAAATTGCTAATGTGAAAGGTTAAGCATTACAGGTATACACAAAATTTTTTCCGCTAAAAGGGAATTGTTTTATACAAAAATTTTTAAATTAATTATGTCAATTTTTCTAATCATAAATTATATTTTTGTCAGGTTATAATAAGCACATAGAAAAAAATTATAGCCATTGTATATTAAGAAAAAATTGAATACAACAGAAATTAAAATACTTGAAATGCCTTCTGAAACATTGATTTTTCCTCCATCACCATATCTGTCTAAAAATGCATATGTTTCAAATTTAGAAGAATATCGTAAATTATATACTGACTCAATTAGTGACCCTCAAAAATTTTGGAGTAAAATTGCTGAACAATTTCATTGGGAGACATCATGTAATCCGAACAATTTTTTAGATTTTAATTTTGATATTTCTAAAGGACCTATTAATATTAAATGGATGGATGGAGCTTCAACAAATTTGTGTTACAATTTATTGGATAGAAACGTAAAAAATGGTTTAGCCGATAAAATAGCGTATTATTGGTAATTATCAAAGTATTTAAATTTAAAAAATGTATGTTAATTTTTTAAACAATGTGTCTTTTACATAACACTATATTTTTTTTATTATTATTTTTAGTTATATTTCGTATAATTTGATTTTAACGATACATATTTTCCCAATACAATGAATATTGCTTTAAATTTAACAGCAAGCTATGTATTTAAATTTTTATATTTATATTTATTACTTTAAGTTATTCTTAAATTTATAGAACTCTATCGTTTTTAGGGAGGGTAATCATCCTGATGACTACTCTAAAGGGTTAACATATCGTAAACTTTTAGAAGAAGTGTGCCGTTTCGCAAATGTCCTTAAAGATCATGGAATTGAAAAAGGTGATCGAGTTTCAATGTATATGCCTATGATATTGGAGCTACCAATAGCAATGCTAGCTTGCGCTCGAATTGGAGCAGTACATTCAATAATTTTTGCTGGTTTTTCCTCAAACGCTTTAGCTGAACGCATTGTGGACTGCAAAGCTAAGATATTACTGACAGCCGATGGAGCATGGCGTGGTGATAAACCATTGTTTTTGAAAGCCTTGTGTGACGTTGCGTTAAATAAAACTGCAAAAATGGGACATCGTGTAGAGAAATGTATCGTAGTATCACATTTTAAACGAGTGTCAGAGTGTAAACAAAATTTTGTCAATGAAAATGTTCCTTGGGATGAAGATAGAGATTTTTGGTGGCATGATGAAATTGAAGACAAAGAATCATCATGCTATCCAGAATGGATGGCAGCAGAAGACCCACTTTTTATGTTATATACTAGTGGTTCTACTGGAAAACCAAAAGGAGTACTACACACAACTGCAGGATATTTATTATATTCTGCAACAACTTTCAAATATGTTTTTGATTACAAAGCAAATGATATATTTTGGTGCACTGCTGACATTGGATGGATTACAGGTCATACTTATGTTGTATACGGTCCTTTAGCTAATGGAGCAACTTCAGTTATGGTACAATTACATAATATTAATAACATAATTTAAATACCTGTAAAATGAAAATAATATTAATTTTAGTTTGAAGGAACGCCTTTCTATCCGAACAACAACAGATATTGGGAAATTATTGATAAATACCATGTTAATCAATTCTACACAGCTCCAACTGCTATTAGAGCTTTAATGAAATTTGGGGACGAACCAGTTCAAAAACACAAACTCACTACACTAAGGTAATCCGTTTTATACTTTAATACTTAATGCATTTTTTAATAGAAATTATTTTTTAAGCAATAACCAATTTTATTTTAAATAATTTATTTTTACTACGTTTCGCTATAACTGTCTAAAACCGTATACAGTCGCCCGTAGATGATATTGACAGTAAATCGAAATCTCAGTAAATCGAAGTCATCTAACCATGATTTAAATAATAAATCGAACCGTCACAAAATAAAATTTATTTGCCCTTGTCAACTCTTAAATACCCGTACGGACCCTTGGTCGGATCTCAACCAAAAAAAATCAGCAACTTGGAAATTGATGAAAAATATTTTGCATTAATTTCAAGAATCTAGTTTTTATGAGCTATCATTATGACAGGGACAGACGAACAGACAAAGCTTAATCGACTAGTTTTCCAATTCTGATTCGATCTTTATACTTGAGTCTATATCTATCATGCTTATTTTTTTCGAAATATTATAAACGGAGAAGCAATTTTAATAAAAACCGAGACTATCGTACGGGTATAAAAGAAGTTTTTTTTTAATTGAATGAAATTAAATGAATTGAATGAGTTAGATTATTAGTTTAAAAAAAATTTTCTATTAATCCATTTTTACTCAAAAATTGAACTTAATGGAAAAATTTAACAGAGTTCTAGGAAGTGTTGGCGAACCAATTAATCCAGAAGCTTGGTTATGGTATTACAAAAATATTGGGAAAGAAAACTGTTCTATTGTTGATACTTTCTGGCAAACTGAAACAGGTGGGCATGTTATTACTCCTCTTCCAGGAGCAACTCCAATGAAACCAGGTTCTGCTGTAAGATATTATTATTTTAATCAAATATTTATATGTATTTATGTATATTATATATAAAAATGTTTATAAAAATTAAATAAAATAAATCAAAAATACTTATACACTACAGCCTCGAGTTGCGTCGTTTCATCTTGCGTCGCTAAAACTTTGAACACCATAATTTTTTAATTGCATCGTACTTTGGACGCAACTCGAAATTTGTCAACTTGAAATAAAATCGAATATGACAAAAATTGAGACAAAAAATTCATCTTCTTTTTGTCTTCATTTATATATAGTGTACATATAGTAAAATGCATATGTATGTACACATAATGTAACACAAAAATTGAGAGAAAAAATTCATCTTCTTTTTTTTGTCTTCATTTGTATTGATATAGCAAAATACATACATATTATGTAACATAAAAATATAGAAAAAGGGAATTCCCTGATTATAAAGAATAGATAAATTTAAGAAATAAAAGAGTTTTGTGATGAAATTTGTCATTTGTTCAACATTCTCTCATTTGTTTGTTCAACATTCATAATTTGATCAACATTCTATTTATTTGTGCATATAAATATGAACATATAACGAATGTGCTGGTTTAATAAATACATATTATCAAAATTATTGATTTTATATTGGTTTTATTTAAAATAGCTTTGAATGCGAAAACAGTATTAAAAAATTAAATTTCGAGTTGTGTCGTTTTCGACATTCGTTCCATTTCTCTGAAACGCATTACGCACGCAACTTGAGGCTCTGGTATGTATATATAAATAAATACCTGCCTATTTATATAAAACCAGGAAGAATTCAGTTGCCCTTGTCAACTTTTGTACTATAACTCTATAACATCTTTTGTACTATCACAACAATGTACTCTGCTTATAATATTATTTTTCAACTTTTCAGTACTATTTAATACTTAGTATATAAAAAAAATTTGCATGTTAGCAACCTCAAACCCTGATGCAATCATTTTAGGCCTTGTTTTATTGCTTGTTTTGTAAATTTTTAAAGTACAAATATGTAAACTAAGTTCAGAAATTTGTAGAGTAGATATCAAAAGGCGTGGTCTGAATTTGACAAAAATTAATAGGGACGATACAAATTGCTCAAAACTATTTTCGAAGAGTTTTAAGAGTTAAGATTTCTTGAACTATCTTTCATACAGATATAATGATAGCAAATATTAATATATATATATATATCTATATTGCACATAAAGTCATGCAATTTATTTTAAATTAAAGTTTATTACTACTAAGCAATAAATTTATATTTTAAACTTACTACAAACTAGCAAATATTATTATTAATATTATTAATTATATTTGTTTATAGTATGTGTATTATATTTGCTAGTTTGTAGTACGTTATATATTAATACATATTATAATATACATTTCAGCACATATCCCATTTTGTTCTTTAAAAATATTTTATTTATAGTGTAATAATAATACTGTATACTGTATACTGCATGTAAATTAATGATACAATAGTGTATTTTGAAAGTTCAATCGAATGGCATTTTTAAACAAGGGTAAACCATGAATGCTAATTTTTTAATATTAGGTTGGAGGTTATTGTTAGGTCACTAGAAATAAAAGTTATGAAAATCTTTTTAGAACGGAATTGTGCTTGATTTTTTTGGAAATTTTCGTGGAAATTTTTATGTCATCAGCATAGCACTATCACTAATAACAAAAAACCTATCATCAGTTGAAAAAATAAACACTAGTAAAGCCAACTTGCTACTTTGAAGACAATTATTTGGTATTGACTAAATAAGATATTGAAATGGACCTTCTGAAATGCACATCGTATCTCATGTGAATCAACTAGAATTTTATCCACAAAAAAGACAGGAAAGTCCAATTTTTTAATTTGAGTACATTTATACTGCTAAGAAATGAAAAACTTTACTAAAATGATTATAAATTGTATTAGTCTTGTATCCTGATTCCATAAAGAGATGGAGTTGATTCTATTAAGTTCGTATTTTTAATGCTGTTTAAAGTGAACTACGGTGCAATAAAATGTGAATTTGTTATTTTATTTTGTTTTTATCCTTGCCACTCTAATAAGGAGGGCATCCACTAAGTCATTTATTATTCATACTTGACTATGCTTCAGTTTTTCGAATCACTAACTTCGCTAATTCGCTAAGTACTCGGCTTATCTTATACAAAAATAATTTTGTTATATTACAATATGGTCTGATATGATATTAATTATAAAATTATATTTTATTAATTATATATTATAAGAAAAATCTATAATATTTTTTATTAATCTATATGATCCAGCCGGGGTTTGAACCCGAGAGCTCTAAACACCAAGGGCCGGTGTTTAACAATTACACCATTAGCTGAATATTTTAATAAGATGAATAAATTGCCTAAATTCTACCATAAGAGTAATCAATTTTAAAAAATACATAAGAAATATTACGCAGACAGTTAATTAAACCACCTTAATCAGATTTGTTAAAATTGAATTGCAGTAAGTGAGTTTGGTCAAAATTTTAAAGCGCGAAATTGGAAAGCTAATAACGGGGTGATAAAAATCAATATTATTAAAACGATTCTCGCATTCTAATGTAAAGTAGTTATTCCAATCTGAAGTAAATATTAGGTAAATAGAAGGATGTGGATACATTGAATTGGGAGCGGGACTGTAAGTGAACAATTAATCCTATACAATTAGCCTATTATTATTACTATTAGCAATTAGCCTATTATTATTACTATTTTGCTAACACTGACTACAATGGATTTGCCATCTATAGTTACAACATGCAGTAGTATATAATACCTTCCTACATGAGGTAATTAATTGAAGGCAACACCACTTTCACTGTAGCAACTATTATTATTGATATTAGTTATTAAAATTATAATTATTTTACAGACTAATAAGATAACTCCACTGTAGCAGCTTTTATTATTATCATCATAATTATTACTAATATTAATTCGATGTCTCCCTCTCTTGTTATTTGGGGTAACAAGTATTGATTTCTGTGTACTTTATTGAATTCAGTTTAATATTGTTTCTTATAAATTATATATTCAGTAATTTAAGGAATAAAAAATAAAATAATCAATTTTTTCTCCAGTGAATTATATTTTTTCGGTTACTTACGAAATCTTGTTTTTTTTTGATTTTGTTTTTCAAAATCCTGATTTTTTTATCTTGTTTATTTTAAATCTTATTTTACAAAATCTATTTTTTTTAAATTTTGTTTTTCAAAATCCTGTTTTTTTTAAATCTTCGTTTTTAATTATTCTATTTTTTAATTTATTTGGGCGCCCGAATAAATTTAAAAATTAAATAAAATAAAACAAAAACGTACAGTTTTTTCATTTATTTATTTAACATTTCATAATATTAATATTATGCACTATTTCTAATAAATTTACGTAAGTCAATAACTACACCCTAAATAAATAAAGAGAAACCGGAAAATGAATATGAAAAAAAATTAAACTAATTTTTTATCTTATATGTTTTATCACAATTTTAAAACACGAACTGTGATTATTTTAGTATTTCTAATAAAACAAATTAATTGATTTATCATTAATTGTTAAATCATTCCTAATTTAAAACCTGGCATAAACTTATACATACACATTTTGGAAAAAGCGTATAACTTTGATTTTATAACCACAGTGCTAAACCAAAATTGCTCATATATATTATACACACATAAAAAAAATTGTCCCTAATTTTAAAATGCCTACACACTTTGCGGCGCCCTAAAAAGGCTTACTTTCATTAAATACATAATAATTCATTTGAAATAATTTTGCAAAAACTAATAACTGTGCAAAAAACGCGCTGCTCTCATTGGAATTGACCTATAAAAAAAACAAGATTCAGCAAGATTTTTGCTAAAAGCCAGGTTTAAAAAAACAAGATAAAAAAAAACTAGATTTTAAAAAACAAGGCAAAAGAAAACAAGATTTTGAAAAACAAGTTTTTAAAGAACAAGATTAAAAATATAAGATTTCGTATCGCTCCCACATTTTTTTTGCATCTTAACTCATTTCTTAATTGAAATTAAAAAATTTAAATTAAAAAAAATTGTAATTGTTTAAAAGAGGAATTGTGTTGTAATTAAAAAGTTGAACGAAATAATTTAAAAATTGTTTGTGATGATTGCATCTCTATTTATCATGCATCTTGCGTAAATCTTGCGGCGAACGTCACTGATTATTTTAAAAAAGAAAATAAAACATTTCGTTAATGATACTGTTTCCATCTCAACTAATTCCCCTAATAATTTTATTTCACCGTTACCAATGCTCTCACATAACACCCTTACCTCTCATAGCTACTTCTTGTAGTATTAAAACAAATCAGCTGTCTCCGCCACAGGATCGACCGCCACTACACAAAAAGTACAATACCAAAATTTATAGATTTTTTATATAATAATTTATATCAAAGCAAAATAACTTCTAATAATTTAATAACATTTTGTTTTATTCAATAAAAATAATTATATGCAATGAAATCGTAAAAATATATGTACATTCATTCATACATCCATTTATTATTATTATTATTGTAATGTAGATACATGATTTTTTTTTTATTCAAAAAATAATATTAAAAGTAAAAAATAATAAAAACTGTAAACAAATACAAAACAAACATAAGATTAATATTAAATCTGCTAACAAAAATTTTACCGTTTTAATTTAATGTCATCAACAAATGAATAATATGCATTGGCATAGATATAAGTACATACATATGTATGTATAAAAATTTTTAGAGATATAAAAAAAAAACAAAAAAAAAAATTGTTCATATAAATTCATATGGAGTGTTACGTATGAAATTTTGACTTAGAAAAAAAATTAAATAAAAGTTAAAGTTAGTCGGATCAAAAAATGTTCTATGGCAAAGTTGTTTCTCTTTACTTGTGTAACAACTTTTTCTTAATAATTTTTCTCACAAAATTTTTCTGTTACGAAATATTCGTAAAAAACTTAAAAAGTACACTAGTAAACTACCACTTGCGGTTGTCCGATTTGCTCCAAAAGCTTATCAATCCGAGATATTTATGTCAAAACCTTAAATATGAAATTTCAAAATCGTTTAAGCTGTACACATGCCCACAGACATACCCACACACGCACCCACACACACACACACAGACGGACATGCTGAAAATTTTTTTACAGCCTTCTCCACACCGGAGTAGTGCATTTTTGCGAAAATCTCGGGTTCAAATTTTTAGTATGAAAACAATACCTACCTTATACATTAATGTATGCGGTTGGTAATAACATTGGAACTAGTATATAAAGAGGTAAAAAAAATGAATACTAATTTGTATGCTGTTTATGCTGTTAAAATTAAAAGTTTGTATTTTGTTTAAATTAAAAGTAAGTGGATAGATAGGAAGATGCATATGTTGGAAAACAAATAAAAAGATTTTACATTGATATGTAATACGCATTATGGATTAGTGTTGCAATTGGAAACTTTTGCTAAAAAGCCGGACATAATTTTTGTAACTGAAATTTGGATTTATTCGCATGAAAAAAATAATTTTAATAATCCAGGTTATTATTTTTTAGCTATTTGTAGCGATTCTTACCCTAGAGGGGGGTTGGAGTATTTGTAAAGGAAGATATTAATTATGAATAAATAAATTTGAACAACAAGTGCTGATATCATAGAAATTATCTGTACTATTAATAAAGCGAAATATGTTTTCTTAGGTATATATAGGCTATATGAAAATAATTTAAATAGAGCTATATTTTTTAATGAATTAGGTTACAAAATTTAAAGTCGAAAAATGTAATTTGACTGGGGGATATAAACTTAGATATTCTTGGAAATAATAGCGAAGTTGATAATTATATCTATTTATTAGCATCAAATGGTTTTCTTAGTGTTATCAAGAATGCTACTACAGGTGTGCCCAGACTTGTTGATGAAGATCGATCCAAGCTGAAAATACAAGGCAAAATCAACTAAAGTATACATAAAATTTTTATTTATATTCAGTTCATAGATAGAAATTACATAATAATTTATTCATTTAAAATTTATCTTTAAATGTTGACTCATGGCATTGCATATTGTTAGCAAGTTGGTCAAATGATGGCACGTAACTGGTTACTGCTAAGTGTAGACACATTTTTAAATGTTCATCTGTAAATGTGCTGCGGTATTTACATTTTAATATTTTCTTATGCGAAAATGCCGATTCACATAGATAGGTGGAGCCAAAATACGCGGTCAAATGTAAAGCGATAGCTCTTAAATAAGGATATTTTTCTTGATGGAGGAAAGACCAATAATAATTTTCAGAAGCTCTTGCTTTGCATATTCAATTTTTGATCAATCAATATCAAAAAAAGTAGCTATTTTTGAAGATATTTTTTCAACATCTTCATTTCCGAAAGGGAATGACATAAACTGGATCTAGTATTGATATCTTGAAAACGATGTTCAGAATTGAACCTAGTATTTTGATATCTTGAAAACGATGTTCAAACTAATTGATAATTTTTCAATTTCTGCAATATAGTCATCAAAAAATATTATATTCACATTCAGTTTTTTAAATCTCTTGCTGATAACTGTGATTTCAAAAGTAATAACTTCAATTTAAAGCCATTTATGGAGCTTAGCAATTCAGTAATACCTCGGTTTTTTCCTTGAAGTTCAAGATTTACTTTATTCAAATGATTTATAAAATCTGTTAAAAAAGCTAAATTTAGAAGCCATTTTGGGTTCGATAATTGGTCATATTGATCTCCTCTTGACTGCAAAAATTGCGAAATTTCTGGTAGTATTTTTTGAAATCTTTCTAAAAATTTTCCACTACTCAGCCATCTGACGTCAGTTGGCAATAACCGATCGCAATTTCTTCCAGCTGAATTTTAAAAAGACGTCGCTGTAGGCTTCTTAAGAGTATTGAATTCACTATTTTAAAAGATTTATCCATTACCTCCTTCATATTCAACATTCTTGCACATAACGCATGCTGATGTATAACACAATGAAAGGAAACAAAATCAGGAAAATTATCATTTTTTTGACAAAGAGCAACAAAACCGTTAATCTTTAATCATCTGTTGTTATACATACAAGTTTATATAATAGTAGTGGTAATTTTTCCACAAATTTGATGAACGCACTATAAATGTCCTCACCACGGGTATTGCCTTTTAATGGAATAATTGTTAAAAGTTCTTCCTTTGAAGTCATATCAGGGAAACTAATTCTTAAATAAATACATAGTTGTGCGATATCAATAACATCGGTTGATTCGTCGAACTGCAGCGAAAAGTATTTATATTCATTAATGTCCTGTTTCAGTTTTTGAATCACATCAAATAACTTCCACTCTTCCAGTAACAGATTGACGTGAAAGTTGTACATCTTTGATAGCTGACATAATTTCAGATTTGTTTTTAAAATTAGCAAATAAAACTTCTCCAGCTTGTATTAAAGCCTCTTTTACCATTTCACCATCAGAAAATGGTTTTTGTTTAGCCAATACAAAACTTATTCGAAAAGAAGCCATTGCTGCTGCTTTGGATTTAATGGTCGGCTTGGGAAAAATTGATTGTTGTTTTTCAAGTAGATCTTTCAGTATTTCCAACTGCATTGTATGTTGCTCAGATTTTTGGGGAAAATCATATTCATAGTTTTTGTGATTGGTATTATAGTGTTTTTCTAGATTTCGTTTTTTTCGGTAACGATATTGTGGAACGGCAAATCAGACATACGCACTTTTCTTTAATTATTTTAAAGAAAATATTTCTCCTCCCACTCATCGTGGAAGTGATATGTTTTTAATTTTTTAATTATACTCATAACAATCTGTGGATGCAATGAAATTTCTTAATTATATTATTGTACAATTATATAACTTTAAGCTATCTTGCACCAGAAAATATTTTATTATTATTTTTAAACACTGACACTGTCCTAGATAAAATAATGTTTCTTTTCCTGTAACATACGTGGAAACTTAATTTTCGGTATAAAAATTATATATGTACGCAATATCAAGTGAAGTGTTGTTGTTAATTATAATTTTTGAATTAAACATTTAAAAAAAAGGCACACTAAGTAAATTTTCGAATTTATCGTTTGAAAAAAATACGGTACATAACACTAATTTTTTTATTTAAAGACGGCGATCGACTAAAAAGCATCGAAAGATAGACCTGTTGATCGCGATCGACTGTTCTGGCACCCCTGTGCTACTAGATTTATATCGAGTAAATGTTTGGATCATATTTTGTACTAAATATTTTGTAATAAATTTTTACTTTGTGAGGGTGACATCTTTGATCTAAAAATTTTTGAACATTGCATGACTTCTATGTTGATATATAATTCAATAATTTCAAGTGATTTTTGTAAAAACAGGGTCTCTCATAAATAGTGTCACGAATAATTCAAAAGTAAAAAGCAAAATCATGGAATTATCAGTCAATAATAAAATCATCTAATCATTGCCAATAATCATCTAATCAGCTAATCATTCCAATACTTTTAATAATCACTTTTTAATTGTAGGCAATAATTTATGTACAAAAAATAATACTTCTCATAGTTTGAAAATATAATTTCTGAAAACTACAAAACTAATAGTTTTCGCTTTAAGCCATTTTCTGCACTTTAAAAAAGGTGATAGATGAGACACAAATAACTATAGGCCTATTTCTATTCTGTAATCGCTCTCTAAAATTATCGAAAATTCAAAAATTTTTTGGTTTTTGTGGTTTCATATTCGATTGGCTCATCTTAGTTTTAGATCCCAAAAAGTAAAAATAGGTGATATGTTGAGCTCTTCCATCAATATAGAATGTAAATATTCTGGAAAAAACGTATAATTCAGATTTTGTAAGCAACTCTAAAGTCCTTACTAATTATATTTGTACATACATATTTCAATAACATTGTATTTAATGAGGGCTGTCGCACCCAACCCCCGCTAAACAAATTATTGAAATGCTGATCTTCAAACCAACTCTAAAATCCATCCTAATTGAAAAATAAGAATTGGAAATCAAATAAGATTCAAATAAGATTTTAATTCACATTTTTATATGAAAAATTGACTTTTTTTTATCATTCTACCCAAAAACATTTTACTATAACTCAAAAACAAACAGGACCAGAGTAACCAATTATAGCTTCCTAGAGAGTGGAAGAAAGGGAGAAAAAAATTTGTTCACAAAAAAGGTACCGTTTTATTAAAATTAAATATTGAAAACTTTGCATATTAAAAAATATTTTTTTTATTTTAAGCACTAAATTTAAGCATATCATCTTAAGGGATGTTTACAGACCTATGTTTTGAGACTACAATGGTTTTTATACATCTAAAAATTTTTGAGATATTTTTCGTTTTTTAAGCATATGTAAAGTATGAAATTGCATTTTTTATTAATATTGTTGTTTCAATTTCGCATTTCTAACCTCTGATGGGACTATTTACAAAGCCGTACCATACTTATTATATACCATTCGAAAGATTGTGAAGAGACCTTTCTAACAATATAAATATAGGGTGTATAAAGTATAGGGAAAATTTATAAAGTATAGTGGTTTCTAGAAAGTCTTGACATATTTTTTTTTATACCAAAATTTTTTGTTTTAACTGCAGTATCTCAGAAACGGTAGCACTGAATAAGATAAAACAAATTTTTTATTAAGGGCAATAGTAGGTTCTACAATGTTGTAAACAATTGGTTCCAGTATACTATCGCAAACGAAAATATAACGGTGTAGGTAAAATACCACAAAATGATTGGAAAATTTCAAAATAATCAATGTGATCTTTCCGTCAAAAGTCATGCTCTATGAAATATAGGTGGCATCACTAAGTACCGTTATGTAAAATTTTAAGGCAATCGGAGAATGTGCTTAGATATTTTTTTGGCGGTGGATATTTATGTAGTCAACTTACTTCTGTTCGTATTCTTCGAAGCGGTTTACAAAATTTAGTATTTGTTCCACAATTTAGTACAACTTTATATAGTAATTTTTATGATATTGTAGCCCGTAAATTATATAATTTGCTTCCTGTGTTTTTTGAGAAAAATAGAGTACTATACCATTTCTTAAAAAATGTTAAAGTGTGGTTATTTTTACATAATCATCAGTTGAAAGGTTAATAACTTTATGTTAACTACATGTTATTTTTTGTTTTTTTTCTCCAATTCTGATTCACTATTTTTCTAATTGCATATAATTTAATGTTTTGATTTTCTCATCTTTCAAATTTTATGTAGGTATACACATTATGAATTTATTTTTTACTAAGTACATAATACATATTAACTATTTAATTTTTTTTAATTATTGCTTTTCGCTTTATGAATAATACAGTGTGAATTTTTTCCTTTCTTCTCTTGCTTTTCATTTTATTTTTTTTATTTTTATATTTGATATTTATTTTTATATTTTTATATTTCTATTTTAATTACCCCAAATCATTTTTCTTTAATTTTCAATCTTTTGTGTGAATCGATGATTTATTATTGTAGATATTATGTATAATTTTAGTTTTTTTTTATTAAAGTTGAAGAAGTATTCGCAACAAACTAACTTTTTAAATTTTAGAGTGCTACCAAACTATATTTTTTCAATTTTGATAATTTTGAATTGTATTTTATGAAAAATTTTTTGTTTTTGGTAGTAAAGTTAAAAAATAAATAAAAAATAAATAAAAATATTATTATTATAATTAATTTTATTAATTATACGATATACACTATCACGATATAAAATTACTACTTATTTTTTATTTATATAGCCTCACTGGGTCTAACCACTAAGCCATGAGTCAGATAACTTGTTTTAACTAATTCTAATTTAGTGAATCAATAAAATCGTAATGAACATAATTAAGTAGATTAATTGGAATCAGAAAAAACTCTTCGACGTACGAGATACAAATGGGTTTACCATTAAATACCTATCTATCTATTACCCAAAGGTCAGATCTCAACCAAAAATTATAAGGAACCTACAAATATTTACGTTAATTATATCACTCTAAATTTCTTAGGTTTTAGTTCACACATTAAAGCGTAATCGATTTATAATTTTTCGATTTTGTTCTGATCACTTGTTCTCATACACTTGAGTCTAAATTTCTCATGTTTATTTCGATATGTTATCATTAGATTTAAGAATTATTATTATTTTTATATATATAATTCAATATAAAGCTTATATGTTATATATATATAATAGAAGCATATATATATATATATGTATAATATGTTAATGTTTTAATTTAATTAGATGTTGTAAGATAATACTATAATACTAAAATATTTTTAAAGCAACACTTAGGAAAATTTTCTTATTTCAAACAGACATTTCCATTTTTTGGCGTTCAACCAATTCTTTTAGATGAAGAAGGTAAAGAAATTCAAGGTGAAGGTGAAGGGTTTTTAGTATTTTCGAAACCTTGGCCTGGCATAATGAGAACTTTATTTAACAATCAGTCTCGATTTGAAAGTACATATTTCACAAAATTTCCCGGATATTATTGTACAGGAGATGGTAATTGTATTTTTTTATGGAGTAGTTTCCTTTATGTACATATGATTGCAATAATAATATTCATTTTATAATAGGAGCCAAACGTGATGTTGATGGTTATTATTGGATAACTGGCCGTATAGATGATATGCTAAATGTTTCTGGACATTTAATGTCAACTGCGGAAGTTGAAGCAGTTCTAACAGAACATGCAAGGGTCTCAGAAGCTGCTGTTGTGTCTCGTCCTCATCCAATCAAAGGTGAAAGTTTGTATTGCTTCGTTACACCTAATGAAAATGGAAATTTTGATAGTAAAATGATTGAAGACTTGAAAAAGCTTATTAGGGAAAGGATAGGACCATTTGCTCAGCCAGATGTAATTCAATACGCTCCATTCTTACCAAAAACCCGTTCTGGGAAAATTATGAGAAGGATTCTACGAAAAATTGCAATTAATGATCGTAATGTTGGTGACACTTCAACGCTTGCTGATGAGAGTGTTGTTAATCTTCTATTTAAAAATAGACCAGAAAATATATAAACAATCTAAAAATCTAATTTAAGATAATTAAAATTATGTATTAAAGTATATTAAATTTATTTAACTCGCATATTACATTAAATTGTCTTAAAGCTTTGTAATGAAATACAAACATTAATAATATTATATTAAACTAAACAAACCATTAATATTTATTAAATATGTTTGCATACAGTTTTTTACATTTTAACTTTAATCCAAGTTTGAAAGTTAATTTCATTATATCTTAAGTTATTTAATAAATAAATCTATTTATGTAAAATATGTTATCTAAAATTTACATTAAGTTTCTTAGATAAAAGAACTGAGAGCCCTGTTTTAAATATCATAATATTCAATTATTTCACAATTAAAACATAACTGAAATTACATTCATAAGATTAAATGCATAAATATTTTTGACAAATAATAATAATATACCAAAATATATAAGAATTTTGAATACAGCAAAGAAATAATTTTATTATAAATAAAAATGAAGTTTTAGTCTTTTCTTACTAAATTTTGGAATTTGGGGCCTCGGTGGCGTAGTGGGTAAGAGCGTATAAAATACGCTGTAAATACCGAGGGAGTGTGCGTTCAAATCCCACACACGTCGTAAGAGTTATTCCCGCTTACGATATTTACAGCCAAGCCTGAATAGAAAAGGCTGTGTAATATCCTCTCCATATTTATGTGGCAGAGGAATGCATTAAAAAAAAAAATTGGAATTTATTCTTTTGTTATAAAAAAATGTGCTGTATGTAATAAAATATTAAACATTATATAATGTAATAATTGTGTTAAAATAGAGTAATATATTAATAATTAACATGCTGAAAAACTACTAAATAAGTAAATAGTTAATAAAATAATTAAAAGCATATCATAGAAGATAGGAAAATAAAAGTTATTATATGTATATTATCATAAATTTTACTTTGCTTGGTTTATTTTTAATGTTGATGACTTAACTATAATTTCTAATATAGTTAATTGTTATGAGTAATAATAATAGTAATTGTTGACAGCTAAACAACGTGTCATAATTTGAATTTATTTATTATATAAATATTATCTTTAATTAACATTTAGATTTGAAATAGAATTCTGTTTCAAAATTATAAAATTCAGAGTTTACAAAAATTCAATCCAAAATTTTCAATCCAAAATTTTGTAACAGAGATTTTAATAAATCAGAATTATATTTCAACCTTAATATTTAAAATGTAATTTACTTTACTTTTTAAACTTAAAATAAAATAATTTGGATAATATCTTAGATAATAAAATGTTTAGATTTGTAGAATTTTAAACAACATTTCGATAATTAAATATTAATGTTTACTATGCACAAAAATCAAATTATAGGCTTATGTACATACATCACACAAACAAATTTCAATAAAAAAGAAACACACATTTATGGAACAGAATTAAAAGGTTTTTTTTTTCAAGGCTAGGTGGGACTCTCAAAAGACAAGAGAGTTGGATTACTAAATTTACTCTCCTTTGGTAATTTAATGGAGTGCTGAAGTATTGATCGAATGAGGACCGTCAAATGTTTTGCAATCGTTTAAACATTTCTTTCAAAATATCTTTAAAATACAGAGCAGTCGAAGTTTCAATACATAGCTTGTCTAAAAATTTTGATCATTTCAAATTCTTTTAAATCAAACATATTAGCAAATTAACTTTGTTGCAAAAGAACTATAGCTGTACAGTTCTTACCTATTTCGTAGTTTTTTTTTTTCTTTATTAAAACATGATATATAGTTTATTAACATTTTACAATATGGATCATTTAAATAAAAAAAACAATACTAATACATAAATTAAATAGGTATAATGTTCTTAAAAGTAAATTGAAATTGCCATTTCTTCAGCTCTAAAATAACATTTAATAAATTTTATTTGACTATTCTCTGAGAACATTTCCCTTAATTGTTGTTGTACTATATTATACACATTATCAGGTAATTCGGAATATATTCCAATTTTTCCTTTATGTAAATGATTTTTAAATATTTCATGTAATCATAGGAAATCGTATTCTGCAATGTATACAATTTTCCTACCTAAAATTGTTCCTTGTTCAATAGTTTAATTATTGGTTAATATTAACTGAGTTTTGTACTTATTTGCAATTTCTTCCTTTATTGGTATGTGGTCTGAAAGCTCTTCTTCTGCTGAATGTAGTACTGTTAACGTAGTGTCATATCTTCCATCTTCTGCATTAAAGATTGCTAAAACTGAATCATTTTCTGATGTTGAAATGTTTTCTTCAATTTTCTCGTTTTCTCCGTTCCCAAAATGTACGTCCTCATTATGCTTTACTGTACTAAGAAAACAACTTACTCTATTTTTTTTACCTTTTATATAATCAATTTCGAATTGATATTCTCCCAATTTCATAAATGATATTCTCCCAATTTGTATTTGGCGTGAAAATATTTGATTGGTTGATGATGATCAGTCAAGATTTTAAGTTTTTTTCCATAGTACTAAATATTAAGATATTGTCGAGGTAGACTACACAACTCTTATTTATGTTATTAGCTCTTATTCATTAGCCTTTGGGATGTGGCCGGGGCATTTTTCAAACTTTTTTGTTTCCATCAAATTACCGGAAAAATATATTGGAGATATTCTTTGTTTTTAAATCCCTCTACCTTATCGTCAATTTTACTAAATGTTGACCCTGTATCTACTAAAGCTAAGTAGTTTTTATTATCTATAGTAATTTAAGTTAGTGGAAAATCTCCCGAGGCTAGTTCACAAAAAACTCTACATTATCAGCCATGTTTGCCTGTTTTTGAGAATGTATAGAAAGACTTGAATGAGAAACTTTTTGTACATTATCTAATTTCTATTATAGTAACCCTGTTCATGACGATATTGGCCCGAGTTATTTTTAAAAATTTGTTGATTGTTTTACCTAGATTGCACAGTAAGATGGCGCAATAAAAAGTCAGAGAGTTCCAGTACGGAAAACATAAATATTATTTATTATATTAAAGAAAACTTATTAAAATTTTTTGAATTCATAAATTATATATTATTAATTCTTATAAATAAATTTATTATAAAATAAACTGAAATTATAATTAATATAATATTAGGCATTTACATATTAGTTCTTAACTGAAACTCATAAAGTTTGCATTTAATACAAGACCTATTATTTTAAAAATGTTTCAATTTTAAAACTCTCAAATGTGCACCCCATACATAGCAAAAATTTTTCTATTATACAGTAAATACAGTAATACATATATGTACTTATTCTTAACATTTTTAAAATTCCCACTCGATCCGTTCAAAAAGAAATCGATTTTACGATACTTACTAAATTGTAATAGTAAACATTTTCAACATCTTTGATATTTTAAATTCCAAATCTTTCAAATGAGAGAAGCTGTTGAACAATTTAAAAAAAGTTCACCACTGGACTGGCACTGATCACAATACAATATACAACATACATAAGTAAAATCCTATAAACCAAAAAAAAATAATCATTTACTTTTAATTTAAGGAACAAACATTTCTTACTGTCTCTTAAATTTTCATATTGTTATTGTTAATATTGCTATGCCTCACATCATGTGTGTTATCTGGTTGTACTCTGTAAGGCTAGTACTTGGTTAGTACTGTACTGTGCCACGCTTTCAATGACAATATAATACAGACACCAAACCAACAATAAATAATACGTACCACAAATCATACTCTAGAGCCTTGGCGATAACTTATCAGTGGGCCTTGGTCACAACTACATAAAATACATTGATATTTAAATTTTTTAAAAGAGAAAATTACATATTTTAATTTTTTTAAATATATGTACATACATATATTAATATACATTTCATTCTCTTAAATTTTTCTTAACATAAAATATTAATTAGTTTAGTACTAAAATTGTAAGTTTTAAATTCTACTCTCATTTTATTTATATTATTCTGTACGTTAAAACATTTGTTGTTGTTTTTGCAATATACATACATATGTACGTACGTCGTATATGTATTTCCCTACTAAGAGAACACAATAATTTTTTAAAAATATGTTTCAAATTTATTGTTGTTGGTTTAAACATGAAATTTAAGTTTAAAGCCGAAAGCGCATATTTATATATAATATGTATTTATATTTGGAGATAAGTTATGTAATTATGTTACATGGTTACATTCGAAGTAGTAAAGAAATAGAAAAAGAATTTTTTTTATTTTTATTATCCATGCATACATACAGTCATATACATATTCATATATACCAATCAGAATACAATACATTTTTTTGAAGAATTTTATTTTTTGATTTTTTTTTGAAACAAAATTATAATAAAAATTGTAATCGTAGTAAAGAATTAAATGGAGTTATTACTAAAAATATAAACAAATTATACCTATCCAAATTACTTAAATTATGTAAGAGATTTTTAGTATTTTTCAACTAGAAACAAACCCTATGTCTCTTAATAATTTTTATAAACAAAAATTAAGAATTATGAATGATAATCCAGTATATATCAAAAACTATAGACAAGCACATGCGCAAACGGATGAAATAAATTAGCAGATTAAGAAACTGTTTAAAAATAAATTAATTGAACCAAGTTAATCTAACTATAATAGCCAAATTATATTAGTACCAATGAAGGGAAATAAAAATAAATGGAGAATGTGTATTGATTATAGGATGATTAATAAAAACTAATAGCCGGCAAATTTCCACTTACAAGAATAGAAGATCTTGATAATTTAGGGAGAACGAAATTTTTCTCAGTATTGGATTTATACTCTGGTTTTCAACAAGTACCATTAGATGAACAATCTAGAGATATAACTTCTTTTAGCACACAAACAGGTAGTTATAGATGAAAAGTCCTTCCATTTGAACTTAACGTCTCTCAAATTTGTTTTCTAGAATGACGTCAATTGCTTTTACAGGTGCAACCCTTTTACAATGTTTTCTCTATATGAAGGACATTATTGTAACAGGGTGGTCAGAAAACCATAATTTGAAAAATTTAAAATCAGTTTTCACAATTTGTAAAAAATATAATCTAAAATTAAATCCTGAAAAGTGTAAATTTTTCAAATCTTAAGTTCCATATCTAGGTCATAAATGTACTGATCAAAGTATATTCCAGATGATACTAAATATGAAGTAATTCGGAAATATCCAACATGATATATAGTTTATTAACATTTTACAATATGGATCATTTAAATAAAAAAAAACAATACTAATACATAAATTAAATAGGTATAATGTTCTTAAAAGTAAATTGAAATTGCCATTTCTTCAGTTCTAAAATAACATTTAATAAATTTTATTTGACTATTCCTTGAGAATATTTCCCTTCATTTTTGTTGTACTATATTATACACATTATCAGGTAATTCGGAATATATTCCAATTTTTCCTTTATGTAAATGATTTTTAAATATTTCATTTAATCATAGGAAATCGTATTCTGCAATGTATACAATTTTCCTACCTAAAATTGTTTCTTGTTCAATAGTTTAATTATTGGTTAATATTAACTGAGTTTTGTACTTATTTGCAATTTTTTCCTTTATTGGTATGTGGTCTAAAAGCTCTTCTTCTGCTGAATGTACTGTTGGAAACGTAGTGTCATATCTTCCATCTTCTGCATTAAAGATTGCTAAAACTGAATCATTTTCTGATGTTGAAATGTTTTCTTCAATTTTCTCGTTTTCTCCGTTCCCAAAAGGTACGTCCTCATTATGCTTTACTGTACTAAGAAAACAACTTACTCTATTTTTTTTACCTTTTATATAATCAATTTCGAATTGATATTCTCCCAATTTCATAAATGATATTCTCCCAATTTGTATTTGGCGTGAAAATATTTGATTGGTTGATGATGATCAGTCAAGATTTTAAGTTTTTTTCCATAAATATATGGCCTAAGATAATTTATAGACCACATAAATTTTAGATTCGATTTTCGCAAACATTAAAAAAAACACAATATTTTGCTTTAACACTTTTTAATTTTACTTTTTTTTCTTTATACAAAAAAAAATATAACTTATATTCTATAATTTAATCAAGAACTAATTTCACAATTTAAATATTCTTTAATTTAATTTATTTAATTATACATTCTTAATTAATTTTAAATGTTTAATACGGAGCTTCGGTGGGTTTTAAATCCAGAACAGAACTTAATTTTATTCGTTTATTTCCTGATATTTATATTATAATTTTTGCTTATTGAAACAATATTTTGTGGGAACAATAAAAGTAGGATTAGTAGGAATTTTGTCTGTGTGAAAAATAATTGTTTTTATAATAATGTTCCAGATGCTGAATTTGCAGGAACTTGTATATAGATTTATTGAAAGTAAATCTATGGGATAATTTAGTTTTTTATGTCATATAAAATTAATTGGAAAGATATTATTTTGTGGGAACATTAAAAGTTCGATTAGTAGGAATTTTGCATATGGGAAAATAATTATGTTTTTATGATAATATTGCAAATGCTGAATTTGCAGGAATGTGTAGATTTACTGAAGGTAAATCTATGGGATAAAAATTATTTACTTTTTTTAAGAATATAGGTGTCGTATTAACATAATGAGAATTTTGTCTATGGGAAAGTAATAATATGTATTTCTATAATGTGCAAATGCTGAATTGACAAGAATGTTTTAGATTTATTGAAAATAAATCTATGGGAAAATAATTATATTTAAAATAAAGCTTTCTTATTGTTAGTGGTGTCATTACCGTTTTTAACACCCCCACCGTTACTCTGAGGCTCCGACGAAGTATTTATTATGATTTTCTTATGTTTTTTGTACAAACATTTTATTATTAAAATTACAATAATTATAAAAAATATAAGAAAAATATTGATAGATATATTTATTACATGATTTTTATATTTTTTGTTTACAATATCGTTAATATGTTTTCTATTATTTTCTATATTTTTTACATGAAATTCTTCAAATTTTATATAATTCAAAGTTTTATTTTCAATTATTTTTGTAGTATAGAAAGGTAAAATTATTTTGTCATTAATTTTAGTATAAAAATTTTCATAAGTTTTTTCTTTTATTTTAATTTTACAATTTTCGTACCTTATTAAATTGTTACTTGTTATAGTAATGTTAAAATTATTACAATTGTGTTGTATATTTGTTTTTCCAATATTTTTGGTTATAATTATGCCTTGAATTATTTCTTTAACTTCTTTATTTAAAAATTTTTGCATATTACAATGTGCTTTTTCAAATTTAAATATACTATTGATACATTCATTTTCTATAATTTTTAAATTTTTCTTTAAATTATTTTCGACATTTGAATTGTAACAAATATTAGTGTCGTCTATAAGAACGTTATAGTTCTCTAATAGAATAGTTTTATTATTTTTATTTGGTATTGGTTCAATGTGAATTTCAGAAAGCGGTCTTGCACTATATTCTGGAATTAGTAATATAATAATAATTTGTTCTAAATAAAATTTTACAGTAATTTTAATATCTTGAATGCTTTCAAAATCAGAAAGCATATTTAGTTCTTTTTCTGTCAAAATGTTTTTTGATAGTATGCCTAATTTACTTGTTAGTATTACTTGTTCCATATCGTCAACGTGAGTTTTGAGTAGGTCTATATCATAATTATTTTGATACATATATTGCATATATTTTATTTCGTCTTCTATTTCCAAAATTTCATTATTGGTTTGCATATTAAAAGAATTTAGGTATTCCGAAATTGTATTTTGTTGAATTTTAATTTGCTTTGTGATATTCTTGATTTGGTCAGAAATTTGATTATTAATTAGTATTTGTTTATTATTCTCGTTAATAAGGGATATGGAGTTCTTAGATAATGCTTCAATTTGTTCGTTTATAGCTTGTTCATCATTATAGTCCATTGTACCGATAAGGTATTTTAGTCCGGTTCCTACTCCGTTAAATAAACTTCTTGTATGTCTTTTGTGTGGTTTAAGATTATCTATCTTTTTATCTAGTAGATCGAAATTATGTTTAATTGTATTGTACATAGGGTTACTAACATTTAGTTGTATTAGTTCAATATTTTTGTGTATTAGTACTCTACTGTTTCCATATTCTGTTATGTTTATGATATGTAATACCTTTTTAAAATCTCTGATAATTTTTCTATTACCTAGATTTATTGTAATAAAACCATTGTTGTTATCAATGTTTTGTACTTCTAATTTTTGTGATAATATTAAAGGTATGAATATTATAATTAAGAGGGTAATTTTGAACATTGTGATCTGAAAAGAAGTATTTATTTTTTATTATTTATTTTTTTTTTTATTTTTGTTTTTGTTTAATTTGTAGTTTGATTTTGATTTCGTTTTTTCTTTTTAACTTTTATTGTTTTTGCTTTGACCGATGGGTTACTATTATCTTGAAATCTCTTTTTGGGTTTGACGTGAGAATTATAATACTTTAGACCAGTACCTTTATTAGTTATATGGTTTTCATCTAATATTTCTATTTCCATTTTTCTGAATTTCGAGTGGTTTTTTCCCCCTCGCGGATCTTTTACAAAGTTTAAACCGGGAGATATTTCAATATCGGTTCTATTTTTATTAATTTAATTTTTAGAATTTTATTACGGATATTCTCATAGTCAGTATCCTTAACTTTACCATTTATGAAGTCGATGGGTTTATGATTGGTTGTCGAGTGAATAGTATTATTATACATTGTTATAATTTTTAGAATTTTTTCCTCGACGGTGTCTAAATTTACTCGTTCGTCATGTTTAAGTAGTCTAATATGCTCGTTAATAGTGTTGTGCAGACGTTCGACATCGGCGTTCGAAGTATGATTATTATTTGAGGTATAATGAATTTCAATATATTGATTTTGAAGAAATTCCCGTAACGGGAGGGCTTTGCACCCTAATTCGTTATCAACTACTATTTTTTTTAAAATTCCCACAATAGATAAATATTGTAAAACGGCTCTTTTGAATTCGGTCCAAGTTCGGGAATTAATTTTGATTGCTTGCGCAAACTTAGTAAATTGATCGATAAACGTTAAAAATAATGTTTGATCTAGGCTATAAAAAACGTCAATATGGACTATTTGGTTGGGACCTAAAGGTGTTTCTGTTATTTTGAACTTTGTTTTTATGGGTTTTCTTTCATATTTTTCGAGATTACAAATCTCGCAGTTGTTTATAAATTGCGCTATTCTATCGCATAACTTTGGGTGGTAGTATAGTAACTTCAGTTCATTGCATACCTCTGAAATTCCGCGGTGATTATTTTTTAAATGCTCTTTTTCTATAATTTCGGCAAGTTGCTCTTCGTCTACTATATCTTCTAATAATTTGTTACATTTAATTAACTTTAATTGGCCACTAGATGAAAAATGTTCGAAAAATATTTTTTCTAAGGTTTCTAAAATATTAGAATCTTCAATATAAATTGCATTGATAGTTTTGGGATTGAAATGATTTTTCAAGACAGTAATGGCTGTTTGTTCATCGAAATTTTTAGTGTGAATTACTTTCCTACATTTATTAAATATTTTTAAGTTCCTAATTCTAAGAGAACCTGAATTTGTTTTATAAATAGAAATTTGAGTTTTAAATACGTTTAAAGGAGATTTACTAATTGGTATACTATTATTTTTAATAAGTTCATTTGTCTCGTTATTTTCGAACATTTGTTGTTCATTAAGGTTTACTTCTATACGTGATAAAGCATCGGCGTTACCGTTTTGAACACCTTTTTTATATTTGATTTCGTAATCAAATTCGGAAAGCTTGAGACGCCAACGAACTAGTTTTGGGTTAGGTTCTTTTATGGAGAAGAACCATTGGAGTGGCTTATGGTCTGTCTCAATTACGAATTTTCTTCCGAAAATGTAAGGGCGAAAGTACTTTGTGGCCCATACGATTGCCAATAATTCCTTCTCTATTGTACTGTAGTGTACTTCATGTTCGTTAAGAGTACGACTAGCATAACACACGGGGCGTCCTTCTTGTGATAGTACGGCACCAAGAGCGAATTGGCTTGCGTCTGTTGTAAGAGTAAAAGTTTTATTAAATTCGGGATAAATAAGGATTGGTTCATTTATAAGTAGTCTTTTGAGAGTTTCGAAACTTTGAACATATTCAGGATTATCAATTTTTAGTTTTACGTTTTTCCTTAAGTATTTTGTCATTGGTTTAGCGACTTTGGAATAGTCCTTAATGAATTTTCTGTAATATCCTGATAGTCCGAGAAATTGTTTAATTTGTTTTGGAGTTTTGTGAATAGGAAAGTTTTTGACGCATTCAATTTTTTTAGGATTTGGTCTTATTCCTTCTAGAGTCACAATGTGACCAAGAAACTCAGTTTCTTTTTTCATAAACTCTGATTTATCTAATTGAATCATTAATTTGGCTTCTTCGAGCCTTTTAAAAAATTTTTTCAGCGAATCTATGTGTTCTTCAATAGATGCTGAGAAGATGATGATGTCATCTAAATACACCAAACAAATTTTATTTATATAGTCTTTTAAAACATGGTTCATTAACCGTTGGAAGGTAGCTGGTGCTGTTTTAAGTCCAAACGGCATTCGAATAAATTCATAATGTCCATTCTCGACAGTGAACGCGGTTTTGTGAATGTCGCGTTCGTCAATTTCTATTTGATGGAAACCTTTAGCAAGGTCTAACGTGGTAAAATATTGGCATCTTCCCAATTTACTTAGAATGTCATCTATATTTGGTATAGGGTGCCTATCGTCCAAAGTAATTTCGTTTAGTTTCCTATAGTCAATAACGAGTCTCCATTTCTGTGTCCCACTGGCGTCCTCTTTCTTTGGGACGATCCAACATCTCGTTAATTTGCCTTTGTACTTCCTCTTTGTGAATTTGAGGGTATCTATAAGACTTAGTGAATATTGGAACGTCATTAATAGTACGAATACGATGTTTGATAGCGTTTGTGAAAGATAAATCTAAGTTTTCGTTATAGAATAAATGCGAGTATTGTTTTATAACTTGTAATAAATGCGTTTTTTCAAAGTTGGATAAATGTTCATTACGAATTTCGCTTAGGACATTAAATTTGTTATCACTTTCAGAAATTATATTGAAGTTATTATGATTTACTATCTCAGTTTCTAATGGTGAAAACGTTATAGATTTATTACCGCTACTAAGAATTTGCTTTTACAACGGCTGTATAGTTCTGTACTTCATATATTCCTTCTTGAATTGTGATTTCGCCATCTGAGGACTTCCTTTCCTGCAGATAAGCGAGACCATCTTTTTGAAGTACTGGTATAGTTAATTCATATTCACCTTAGTAGATAGGTAGGCACTTAGGCCAGACAGGTCAGTAGGTCAAGGCCACCCGGAAGTAGGTCAAACTGTAATTAGGTCAGTCAGGAGTAGGTTAACGACGTAAAATTAGGTCAGACAGGCGGCGGCGACCGTCAGACAACTCTTGTTGTTTATAAGGATTGTATACTTGTTTTAAGTAATAGGTAAACATGGAAAAACAGTAAGAAAAATATTTTTTTTATGCTTGCAAATTTTAAGATGTTGTTGTTTGTTGTTTTTTTATTTGTTGTTTTTTCTTTCGTTTTTTTTATGAAGTATTTAAAGAAGAGGAAAGAAAAACCATTAATTAATTGTTATGTAAGAATGTTGAAAAAAAAAAACAAGAAATCAAAAATATCTAACGTGGTACAGGTCTACTTCTTATTGATGTATACTTGGCTTAAGTAATAGGCGCATATGAAATAGTAGTAATAGTATAATAGGCGCCAAAGTTTTCATGAACGTGGTCCAGCCTGGATCAATTTTAAAGAAGCAAAAGATCTTGACATTTCGGAAATTTGGGAAGTTATTTCAAACATTTTTCAAAGCAACTCCGAAGGATTATCTACAGATACGTTCTGTATAAATGTTACATATATACGACTTCCAGCAGGAAGTGGAAGAAGAAAAAGATACAACAATTTTGAAGAAGAATGTAATAAAAGAAGAGGCATAATTTTAATCAAAAACAAAGATAATTTATGCTTACCACGTGCGTTAGTTGTTGCTATCTCATTCATAGAAAAATCAGTTGACTACTGTAAAATGCGAGACACAGGTCAACTTCAGTTGAAAGCAGCATTACAACTAATAAGAAATTCAAATGTAAGCATCCCAGCAAAAGGAGCTAGTATCAGTGAGCTCAAAAAATTTCAACTGTACCTCTCTAAATATCAAATTGTAGTTTTTGATTTCAGAGGAAAAGGAAAATCAATTATTTTTCAAGGTGAAGAAGATAAGGAAGAAAGATTGAATTTGATATACGATGAAGGTAACTTCAATGTAATTACATCATTAACAGCAGCATTTAGTTGTGATTACTTTTGCCAAACATGTAATGTTTGGTATAACAATAGATTGTCTCACAGATGTAAACAGTCGTGTTTCTTTTGTAAATCATCTCCAGCATGTGACGTAAATTTTCCAAATATTAAATGTGATGTATGCAATCGAAGTTTTAAAGATCAAACTTGTTTTGATAATCATAAAGCAACATCATCTACAAATAAAAAATCTATTTGTACTCTTATAAATTCCTGTACAAAATGCTTTAAAGTATACAGAACCGATGTAAATCATATATGCTATGGACATTTGTGTAAAAACTGTAATATAAATGTAGCTTCAGACCACCAATGCTTTATTACACCGTGTAAAGAATTAGCTGAACTTAAAAATATATTATATATTTTCTACGATCTCGAAACAACTCAAGATGATATCATCGGGGAGAAACTTCATGAAGGTGTTGCAATAGGGGATATAATTGAACATCAGCCTGATTTATGTATTTTTGAACAACGTTGTACGCATTGTATATTGTCTAATGTTGAAAGATGCAATTTTTGTGGACTTCGAGAACATGTGTTGAAACAAAATCCAATACAAATGTTCTTAGAATATATACTCAACCAAAGAAAGATATTTCATAAAGTTGTAGTTATTGCACATAACGGACAAGCATTTGATAATCAGTTTTTATTAAACTATATCTTAAAGAAAACCATCATCAAACCAAAACTAATTATGAGGGGAACAAAGATAATTTTAATGCTGTTAGATAACGTGAAATTTATTGATTCACTAAACTATTTTCCAATGCCGTTATCTAGTTTACCGAAGGCATTTGATTTAGATATAAATTTAAAAAAAGGATATTTTCCTCATATGTTTAATCGTAAAAATAATATAAAATATAATGGAAAGTTACCCGATCGGAAATATTACTGTTATAATTCAATGAGTGCATCAGAAAGAAAACAATTTCTTGAATGGAATGAAAAAACAAGTCTTTTAACCTCCAAAAGGAACTTGTAGAATATTGTATGAATGACGTAAAAATTTTGACAGCAGCCTGTATTAAATTCAGACAGCTATTTTTGGAAGAATGTAAGGTTGAGCCATTTTTAGAGGCCACTACAATTGCATCAGCGTGTAATTTGGTTTTTAGAAGGAATTTTTTAAAACCGTATACAATTGGACTTATACCTAAACAAGGATATCGCTTATCAGAAAACCAGTCAATCATTGCCATAAAATGGTTAATGTGGGAAGAAAAACGAAGAAAAATAAAAATTCAGCATAGTGGTAACGGAAAGGAAAAAGTAATTTTTGGTCTTCGTGTTGACGGATATTGCACAGACACAAAACAAATATTTGAGTTTTATGGCTGTTATTACCATGGCCATCCAAAATGTTTCAAAAATAATAATAATAAAAAATATGAAACACGTTATGAGGCTACATTATCCAAAGCCAATAAATTACGCTCTATAGGTTATCAAGTAATTGAAAAGTGGGAGTGTGAATTTCGAAACGAAATGAGATCAAAAGAATACATAGAATTTTTCGCAAAATTGGAGAACGAAAGTTTGATACCACTAAAACCACGTGATGCGTTTTATGGCGGTAGAACAGGAAACACAAGAACATATTATAAATGTGCGCCTGGTGAAAAAATAATGTATATAGATATATGCTCACTATATCCTTGGGTGTGTAAATATGGAAAATTTCCTGTGGGTCATCCAAAAGTTCATGTTGGAAAAATTTAATGCAATAAATTAAATTTAAATGATACTGAAGGATTAATAAAGGCATTGACACTTCCCCCAGAAAAACTCTATCACCCGGTTTTGCCTATAAATCAAAATAATAAGCTAATGTTTTCCTGCTGTCAAACATGTAGTTTGGAAATGAATAATGATGACTGCTCGCATGACAATCGTAGTAGGTCAATTTTAGGAACGTGGGTTATAGATGAAGTAAGAGAAGCTGTTAAACAGGGATACAAAATTGTGGAAATATACGAGGTATGGGAGTATACTGTTAAACAATTTAATCCCCTTACATCACAACAAGGAATTTTTACAGAAATGATGAACAAGTTCCTTAAAATTAAACAAGAAGCTTCTGGCTGGCCTAGCTTTTGCAAAACACCAAAGGAAAAGTGCAAATATTTAGAAAAATTTTCGAAAGTAGAAGGCATAAATTTACAGTTTAACGATATAGAAAAAAATCCTGGACTTAGATCATTAGCTAAGTTAATGTTAAACTCTTTCTGGGGTAAATTTGGACAGAGAGAAAATCAATCAAAAACTGAAAAAATAAATGAGCCTTATGAATTATTTACTATTTTTACTGATCCTTCGAAGAATGTAAATCAAATAACTCCAATAAACGAAAAAACAGTTTTGGTAAATTGGGAATACAAAGAAGAAACAGCTGAATCATTATCAACAGTTAACGTTTGCATAGCTGCTTACACTACCACACAAGCTCGTTTAAAATTGTATTCTTACTTAGACAATTTAAAAGAACGAGTTTTGTATTACGATACAGATTCAATAATATATGTAGCACGTGAAGGAGAATATAACCCTCCAACTGGAGTTTTCATAGGAGATATGACAGATGAGCTTGAAGAATATGGAATTGGAAGCTATATTACAGAATTTGTTAGTGGTGGTGCAAAGAACTATGCATACAAAATATATAGTACCAACTCCAAATGCGAAAAAACTGTTTGCAAAGTGAAAGGTATTCGTTTAAATTACAACGCTTCACAAGAAATAAATTTTGGCTCTATGAAACAATTAGTTAAAAAATTAAACAACTTTCAACAAATAAATATAACATTTCCTAGTATTCACCGAACATACAATCACAGAGTCATCACTGTTCCTGAAATAAAGTCATATCGAATAAATTCCAGAAAACGAGTTTTTGCAGATGATTATACTTCAGTTCCTTATGGCTTCAAAAAGAAAAAAATTAAAAAAATTATTGTTAATATGTATATTGTAAAAATTTTGTATTAAACTATTAAATTACAGCATTAAACAAAATCTTTTAATTTTACCGTTTTTAATTTTCAGAATATAGCCAAAAAATTATTTACATATATATATCAGTATATATATATATATATATATATATATATATATATATATATATATATATTTACTGATTTTATTCAAATTCACATTTGCAGTTTAACTCTTCAATAATAATGTCAAAAGCACAAATAGTATCTGAAATTCATCGTCCAGTTAGACGTAGATTTCGGAGACGAAAAATATCTCAAAGAGGGTTAAATGATACATGGGAAATTGATCTTGTAGATATGTCGGCCTATCAAAAAGTAAATAATGGATACAAGTTTCTCTTAACTGTTATCGATATATTTTCAAAATATGCATATGCCGAAAAAGTTAAATCAAAGGCAGCAGATGACGTAGTTAAAAGTGTGGAAAAGATTTTTAAAAGGGAGGGGAAGTCTCCAAAAAATATTCATTCTGACCAGGGAAAAGAATTTTTCAACAAAAAATTCCAAAATTTAATGAAAAGCTATAAAATAAATCACTATCATACTTATTCAGAAATGAAGGCTAGTGTTTGTGAAAGGTTTAACAGAACATTAAAATCAATTATGTGGAAACAGTTTAGTTTACAAGGAAATTTTAAATGGATAGAATTTTTACCAAAACTAATTGAAAAATATAATAACACAAAACATAGTACAATTAAGTTAAAACCAAACCAAGTTACATCACAAAATGAAAAACAAATTCTTCGTTCAATTTATAATTACCCTAAAATATTTAATAAGGGAAAATTTAATGTTGGTGATTTTGTTAGAATTGCAAGGTCTAAAGGTACTTTTCAAAAAGGATATGAACCTAACTATTCAACTGAAGTTTTTAAAATAGCTTTCAAAAACAAGACAGACCCGATTACATATAGTTTAAAAGATTATAAAAATAAATTAGTTCGTGGTGGCTTCTATGAACAGGAACTGACTAGTGTCAAAGACCCCAATGCTTATTTAATTGAAAAAATTTTACAACGAAAAGGCAATAAAGTATATGTGAAATATTTAGGTTTTGATAATAGTCATAATCAATGGATAAGTAAATATGATATTCTTTCATAAAAAGTGTAATAAGAATTTATGTAGAAAATTTTTTCTTAACTTTAGAGCACTATTAAATGCAACAATGTTGTAAAAATGTTGTAAAAATGGTAATAGAAAAAATAAAAATAGAAAAATATTTACTAATAAAAATAAATAATTTAGGAATAGGTAAATAAAAAATAATATTCTTTCATAAAAAAGTATAATTAGAATTTATGTAAAAGATTTTTTCTTAACTTTAGAACACTGTTAAATGCAACAATGTTGCAAAAATGTTAATAGAAAAAATAAAAATAGAAAAATATTTACTAATAAAAATAAATAATTTAGGAATAGGTAAATAAAAAATAATATTCTTTCATAAAAAAGTATAATTGGAATTTATGTAGAAGATTTTTCTTAAATTTAGAACACTGTTAAATGCAACAATGTTGCGAAAAATGTTATATAAAAAAATTATAGTTTTATTATTATCAATTAGAATTTATTACATTAATAAACAACTTACTTTACAACTTTTTGTTTTTAATTAGTTTTCTTAAGGATTTTGATTTTTAAACATTGATAATACAATTTTTTAGAAGAAAAATTTTGTATAAATAAAGTGGAATTTTACTTAAGATATGTCAATTCAAAGACAGAGCTCAACATAATAATAATACAGAAAAAAGGAAGCAAAAATGGAAAACACAGCAGAAATTTTCGCCTACGCTCAGCAAATAGAGCCAACACAGGAGTTAGCCCCAATTAAACGGAAAACAATAAAAACTCAACAGGAATCGCAGCCACTTCATCAACAACAACATCAACATCATCATCTTCAACAACAACAACAACAACCACAACAACAACAACATCAACAATTTCAACAACAACAACAAGAAGAAATCATTCTTCTTCAAGAAGAAGAACCACCAACAAAAAAAAGCTTCAAAGAAGCTTTTAATAACAAAAATGTGGAAACTAGAAAAAGTTTCCTAAAAATTAAAGATATGGAGCAAGATGCTCTATATCATATAATAAATGTTAAGCAAATAAAGACCATTTATGGTCTTAAGTGGGTCTTTGAGACTCGCAATTTAATTATATTTGTACCTCAAAAATATTCTGATATTTTTGAGAATTTAGATTTTGTAAAAGAAATAAAAGAAAAAGAACATTTTGTATATAAAGATAAAAATTTAAATTTAAATATTATAGATATATCTGAGTCGTTTGGTAAAATATATGCAAATTACCAATAAAAGATGTAAATTGGTTTATAGTTATATAAGTTTTTATTATTCATAAATAAATATAAATTTCAAAAAAGGTATAAATTTCTTTTATTTAGTTGCTTTATTTTTCAGATTCATGTTTAAATGTACTTAATGTTAATATGTATATGTAGTTATAAAATGGATTTATTTAATTTTTTTCGTAAAAACACAGGTATTTCATAAAAGAGCCGAGAAAAATTACATCATACATTAAATTTTTGAACTGGAATAAAAATCTCTACTTTTAACCTTGTAACATTCTTTTCTTTACAGATCTATATGAATTTCTTTTACTATTTTAGATCTTGGCATGATTTTTAATGGGATATCAGTGATGAAGAAGGAGATCCAGATTATTTAGAAATTATACCAAATTTATAAAATAACAAATTATACCTAATTTATAAATAATGAAATAAATAACAAATTATATAGTTACAAAATTGTTTTATTTAATATCTTTCTTTTTTTTTTGTAAAAATACAGGTATTTCATAAAAGAGTCGAGAAAAATTACATCGTATATTAAATTTTTGAACCGGAATATAAATCTCTTCTTTCAACTTTGCAACATTCTTTTCTTCACAGGTCTTTATGTATTTTTTAACATATTCCTTTACATTTGGCTCTGCAGTTTTATTATATGCAACTACTGCATGTAGGAAATCAATCAAACTGTAAAACTCGTCAGCTTCCTCTTTGTTAATGCTAAGATTCTGTCCTACTGTAGATTTTAATCCACTTTGTAAACATAATTTTGAATTTTTAATTGACTGCTTGGAAAATTTTTTATGAAATAGGTCATAAAATTTACACCATTCATGATATTTTAAAATAATTGGTTTCATTCCAATCCAATGAAAAACACTTGCAACTTCAAAAAAATCTGTGTCAAATCCGACAACTATTTTTAATGTGTGACTTCTGTTGAGAAAGTATGTATAACTCAGCAACAAATTAATGCTAGGACTTTGCTCTTCCATTATTTTAATTACACTAAAGTTTATTATTAAATGTTATATCTCTTAGGAAGACATGATTGAGAAATATTATAATTTTCAAATATATGGTGAAAAGTATTTATTATATTTTTGTCATTTTCTATATGATTTTCTTTATTAAATTGTTTTAAAAAAGCGTTCATACTATAACCGCAACATCTATACCATGTATAAACACAACAATATTGCCCACAAACATCTGAATAGTTACATTGTAACTGTTTCTTATTAAAAATTATACATTGATTTTTTAAGTAACTTAAAATTTCTAATTTATCTGGTTTTCTACCAAACGAATCAAAATATTCAACACAGCCATTCTTTGGCTTAAAAATAGCTAACCAATGTGTTCCCGGATCTTTTGATTTATCAGTGTTTACAATTAAAAAAGTTTGTTTTTCAATTATTCTGGGGAGTTGATCCAGAGCAAAAACTCCTTTAAAAAATTTACGTGTGTGTTTGTTACATCTTAATACGTCACTTATCTCTAGGGTATTCATCAATCAAATTGATTCAAGTCATATACTTTAGTTGTTTCTTTAATATAATTAGATAAAAACTCTTTTTTGATTTTTTTATTTGTTATAATAACATCAATTTTTTCTAGTATTTGACAGAGCTCTTTATTTATTTTATCGTTGTACACAGTTCCAAAAGAGTAATTATCAAAATTATCATTTATAAAATCCCTAGTTGGAAATTTATACTTGAGCTCTTTTACAAACTTTTTACAAGGTTCTTTAAAACCAACTATACAAATATCTTTCGCAAACAAGGTATTATTATCATCACTACAAAATGTTACATCCAGAAGTGCACAAGACAGTGACATTTTGTCAAATATTCAAATTTACTTTTATATATGCTATTTATAGGTTTGAGAATATATTTCGGTTTTTATCAATATGTAAACTTGCATCAAATTCTCCATAAACAATAGCAGTCAGTGTAGATGTAAGTGGTTTTGATAGTCTTGCCTCAATTCTAACTGTACCTTGATTTAGTAGACCTTGACACACTTCATTTCCTGATGAATCTGGAGTTAAATCAAAAGCTAGAATGAAAAACCCATTACTAAACATGGTTTTTATTATCTGATGACCTTTATCATTATGGTAAATTCCAGTTCCCGAAAAAAGTGTACTCTTGTACAGCAATTATTTTCATCTGAAAAACTGGTTTAAATTGCTGAATTAGGTATTTAAACACCATTTACGTTTAACACAAATTGTGAAATATCAAAATGTTTAAAATTGTATGGGTTTTTTGACCTTTTTCCAGAGTAACCTGTATTTTCTGTCATGCAAAAAATGATTGTGTTTGGCAACTGTCCAATAAAAACATTATCAAGTGATATTGATGAACTATTCTGTGGAATGGTAAAAGTTTTTACCTCTACCCGTTTGTAATTGTATTTGGCATTAGTTTTTTCCAATACAGCATTATGTGCTAATAGCACACTAGGATTAATTGTTACATGTCTCATAAATAAAGTGGCTTCTAAAATTTTCAGTTGAGATTCATCAGTATCATCTGCAAAGAGGTAAAAATCTGGATTTTCTAATGTTAGGACAACTCGAACGTCGACATTGTTTATGAGAAGTGTAGGTTGGTTAAACATATCTAAATGTAAGTTCCCTATAAGTTCCACTACATTGCTATTTTGGTATAAATTTTGACGTTCTTTTGAATCACTATTATCTGTTTTTGCTATATTTGGCTTATCTAGCATCCATCCACCACACTCCAAATGCGTTGTAGCGGCATCCGTACCATAATTTAACAATGATTCAATATAAGCTCTGTAATGATAATTGCCATCTGATGGAGATATATTCTTTCCATTTAGTTGAACATTACATTGTTTTATTAATGAATGTAACATATTATTAACCACACTTGGTTGTTGTATAGGTGTTCCATCAGTTTTTTTTATCTTTATTCCATTGAGTTCCATCTTTTTTTAAAATTTGTACTTTTAATTTTAGATATGTCGAAGACAAGTCTCTATATGTATCACCATGCCCTAGTGAAACAAATTCTATGACAGACGGATTATCTAAAGAAGCAATAGGGTTATAGGAAACTTCTTCAGATCGTAAAATACTTGACTGAATAGGCTGTGTTTTAAAAATATCAAGCTCTGATTTCATACATTCAATCATAATTATTCAAAAATATCTTTTTGTTTGTTTTTGTTATTAACTTTGCGTCGCTTCGACGTAAAATAATTTAAATTATTAATGAGAGGTCTTTTTATAGATTTTCTTCGTTTTCTTTTGCCTTGTCCATACATTTCATTGAGTTTCCGAACTGCACCTCGTCTTACATTTTTCATTATCTCTTTACTTCGATCTTGAACCACTTCTTTTACATTTGCCCCTGTGGCAATATCAGATAATGCATTAATACGAGAGTTAATAAACTCTTTTTTAAATATATTAGTTCCAGACGTAAATATTGGTTTTAAATATCTAAAAAGACCACCGAAAAAGCTCCCTAACCTTCGTCCCCTTTGGTAAGGTACAATTGAGTGTAACAAAGGACCAATATCCTCAAGACCTTTTCCTGATTGAACTAAATAATATTTGTAGTACGCTCTCTCCATAATGAATAAAATAAAATAATATATAGCTTTGTAAAATCGCTTTTATTTATACTTTTTTAAAATGTAATACAATTTTTGTTGGAATTGAACTATTGGAAAAGTTTATTTTGTATCCATATTTATCACATAAAAGTAATGAAATATTATTAAATGATTTCTCCACATTGCAATATTGAATATTACTGAATTCTTTTACATTATCAGTGAAAGAATTTTGTATGTTAACAGATCTTAAACACCTTATATCTTTATCACCTAGTTTTTGCGGTTCAATTATATCTGTGTATATAAAAAACATATCTGGTTTACTAATGGGAATCAATTGTACACTATCTATAAAAGTTTTGAAAGCTTCTATTACACGTGATTTATATTTTTTAAAATCTGTAACTTTAAAAGATACTTGATTGAAACATGTTGTCAAAAGTCTTTCGAGGGTATAAACGTAATTTGCTCTTATTTTTATATCTATTTTAGGCTTAGTAATACATATTGTGGTGTAACTTAAAATTTTAGGCATCTCCTCAGCTTTTATTGGTTGTGTATAATGAACTTCATCGTTTATAAAATTAAAAATTCCCCAAATCAACTGTCGTTCAACTTCTTTTCTTGTAAACCTATTAAGTGGGCGTATATTTTGAATTAGTGTTGGTAGTAGAAAAACTTTCCAGTCGCATATCATTTGTTTTTCTATGTATGGAATATATGATGTTCCAACCCCTA
Organism: Poecilobothrus nobilitatus; assembly: GCA_947095535.1. Lineage (NCBI taxonomy): Eukaryota > Metazoa > Arthropoda > Insecta > Diptera > Dolichopodidae > Poecilobothrus > Poecilobothrus nobilitatus. The sequence goes on along the minus strand of OX352774.1, from coordinate 157,374,745 downwards.
TCATATCTTTCTGCATGCCTTTAATAAATATTTGAGTGCTTTTTTCCCATTCTTCACCATACACATTTGGAACGAAATCATTAACATACATTTCTGAAATACCGACTTTCCACCTTGAATCACACATGTATTTATTCATTTTATTTGTAAAAGATGATAATGAATTTTCTGGATAATAGTTCATAGATGAATCACTGAGTAAAGTGGCATAAAATTCATCACTTACTTGTATGTTGTCCATGAGCTTGCGGATTTATTCTTACGAATTGGAAAATTAAGTTCTGTTTGAGTATTACCTACTGCTGACCTTAAAACACGTCTTGATGAATTATTCAACTCTTTGCTATTTATAGTTTTTTCTTTTTTCGTTGGTGGGCTTGGGCTATCTAAAGGAACAGTTATAATGTCCCCTGTATCAGTTTCAAAAATTTGTACATTTTGATTTCTAATTGATTTTCTTTTTCTAAGGCGTTCTCCAACTGAAGCAGCTGACAATGCTTTTGTTAAAACATTTTCCTGAATTTCATCATCAAATACTTCGTCATCAGCTTCTTTTTCATATACTTCTTCTTCAGGAACAACTTGTATTCCTACATTCTTATATTCAGGATAATGCGATTGAGCTTCCGCATCTATATACATTGGTTTTGCACGAGTTTGAGTACCTTTTGTTTCCGTAATTTTTACTTTCTCCTCTTTATTTCTAGGAAGTACTCTATTTTTGTTTCTTATTTTAAATAAATTTTGTCTGTATAAATACCATTTTTGAGTGTCTGTTAGATATTTATTTAACAATATTTTTTTCATATTTTTATCCAACTCATTTAATTCAAAGTCTGCATTTTGTTTCATTTTCTCATAAATCTCGGGTTTTAGTATAATCATTTTGTTAAATGTTGTATTATTCATTTTATAAAATTTCCGATTATCCCTGATAGTGCTGCACCAAGCAGTGTAGGTAAAAATCCACCACGTTGAATAATGATTTTTCTTTTATTATTTATAGATTTTTGGCGGCAAATGAGGGATCTCAATTCCTTTTTATACTTTCGTAATTGGGTTGTTGATTTTTTACTTAGATTACAATTACCTTTTAAAATATTTAAAGCAATTTCACAAAATGTTTTGATTACTTCAGGGTCACAATGTTTTATAATTACTTTCTGAAATTTAGGTTTAGAGCTTTTTAATACGTGCAATATATGACGGTTGACCTTCAAACGTTTCATATTCTTTGCCAAATTGTTCTAATTGATCTCTTGTACAAAAACACAAACCTTTTCCAAATATATCACTTCTTAATCGAAATATATCATAAACGTCTTGAGTAAGATCTATTAATATATACCCGTATGGTTCTGACGTCACTTCATTATATACTTTTTCAAATGCTTTGATTTGATTGGGATATATTTGGCGAGCTAGAGGTAATATCTGCGATTTATCTCTTGGATTTTTGAAAAGTACTAGATATTTACAGTTAAGCGAAATATCTCTTGAAAATTTACCCTGGTGAAAAACATTTTGTGTTACAAATATTACAGATAAATTTCTATGGTGTGATCCTCTAGTAAATAAATCACATACATACTTATCATGGGAATTTAACATCATATCATCGATAATAATTAACAAAGGTTCTTTATTGTCATTAAAATCCGGAATAGTGTTACTATATTCCACATCTTTTAAATATTTTGGAACGGCATTTTTGTCTGGATTACACCAAATAATTTTATTAATATGTGGTTGTATATTTTCTTTTTTATACTTTATTAAATTATGAATAAAAGTGGTTTTACCACAGCATGATGGCCCCGCTACCATCATTGTAAATGGATGAAATAGCATAGTTGTATTAGTTAAAAATAGCACTGTTAACCTATATTTATATGAAAAGCTCTTTTGCCGAAGTGAATATAAATGTAAATTTATTTATTCTAATGAGTATTCTTACACTAACCGTCGACATGGTTAAACGAGTTCTTATAGTTGACCTACAATTTTTACAAGGAAATGAAAAGCAATATTTCCTAAAATAATTAGCCATACTTGAAAAAGGAAGTTTAATTCCAACTGTCTATCACTTCAAAGCACCGTACCCCTCAGAGGAACTTAGTCCGGATATGAAATATAATAACCAGTATTGCGAAAATAAAATAAATGGACTTAAATGGAATAACGGTCTGGTTGAATATTTAGATGTAAAATGCATATTAAAACACTATTTAGAGTCAGCTGAAAAAAATTATGTTAAAGGAGAACAAAAAAAACTATTCCTTCAAAAGTACATTGACAGTGATAAAATAGAAGATTTAAGCAGAAACTTGCCTTCATTACAAAAGATTGATAACTTTAAATCAAATTGTCCTATACACTTATTAAACAACAATTTCAGATGTGCTGTTAAAAATTGTTATAATGTATATATGTATCTTTTAAAAGAAAAAATGTTAGATTAAAACAGCACAGATTTCTATAAAATTGTAAAATATTTTTAAATAAAAAATTATTTTAAACATATAAATAAATTTGTTTTATTTTTTTTTTTTAACACAACATAAGAATACATCTTTTTTGTTCTACATTCTTACATATCAATAAAATCTTAAAATACTAATAATTTTTTCTTTCCTCTTCTTTAAATATTTCATCAGAACAAAAAAGAAAAGAAAAAAATTCATCTCAAAATATCAATTTGGTCAAGGTTGATTCAGATTTAAAAACCAGCTTTGCACTTTTTTCTTTTAATTTTAAAAATTCGCATAGGTACACTTAATTTGTTTAAATTTTTCTCTTTACATTTTATAAAAACGCATTTTTTCTTACTATATCCATTTACGCCTATTACTTAAACCACATGTTAGATATTTTTGATTTTCTGTTTGTTTTCTTTTTATTCATATTTTTGTCAACATTCTTACATAACAATAAAATCTTATACGGTGATACTCGCAATTAATTAATGGTTTTTATTTCCTCTCCTTTAAATACTTCATAAAAAAAAGAAAAAACAAAAAAAAAAGAAAAAAAAATGCATCTCAAAATTGCATTAATTTTGTTGATTCTTCATCTAAGATGTAAAAAACCAGTTTGCACTTTTTTAAATTTTAAAGAAATGTATAGGTACATTTTTTTTCTCTTTACATTGTATGAAAAAGCATTTTTTTTTCCTACTATTTTCCTGCATACCTATTACTTAAACCAAGTATACAATCTTTATAAACAACTGACGATCGCCGCCAGTCTTACTTTTAAAATGACCTTGACATACTTCCTGTCTGGCCTTCCGGGTGACCTTGACCTACTTCTGGGTGACCTTGACCTACTTCCGGGTGACCTTGACCTACTTACCTGTCTGGCCCAAGTGCCTACCTATCTACTCACCTTTCTGAGTAATATTATATTTTGTTTCTTTATTTTTATTTTTAAAATGTATTTGGATTTCATTATAAAGTGTGGTTAAAAGTTGTTGACCTAAGTCGATTTTAGTTTTTAATGGCATTAATATGTTATTGCCTATTAGCCCGTCATAATTGTCATGAAAAGGAAAGACATACATTTCAACCTTCTTTGTTGAGTCACCCAATTCTTTAAAAAGAGGTATAACTGCTGTATGAGTTATTTTTACATCTTGATTTATAGTTTTAATAATTATGGGGGTTTGAAGTTCTGTTAAATACATTGGATGACAAAGGTTAGGATTTATAATAGAGTGTGTTGCTCCGGTATCTATTATAAATTTAAGTGGTCTAATATTCCCACTAACTAAGATATATGGTAATTGAGATTCGAGGCCGTTAAAAGAAAATTTGCTGGTAATTCTGTTTTGTTAACACTTTTCTGTGTTTCTCCAATGTTTATTTCCATTGGTTCAGATTCTGAAATTTGATTATTTCTGTTATAATTGTTTGTAAAATTACTATTTTTTACAAATGGGTTGTTCATATGTGGGTAGTTGTTACTATTATTGGGATTATAATAGTTTGAATTTCAATTTTGATAGTTGTTATTATTATTTTGGTTATTCTTATTAGAATTGTTATTATTTTGGTTGTTCCTATTAAAATTGTTATTATTTTGGTTGTTTCTATTAAAATTGTTATTATTTTGGTTGTTCCTAATGTAGTTGTTATTATGAAGCTTTGTATTATTAAAGTTTCTAGAATTATTGATAGTAGCGTTATTATTGGTACGATTATAATTGTAATTGGTTTTGGTGATTGGGCCACCAGAAAAGTTTTTATTTTTATTAATAGAATTAAATGTCTTTTGACCACTAAAATTATTAAGGTTAATATGTGCGTAGCATGCTTCATGTAAAATGTCAATGGCGGACTCAAGTGTTTTAGGGTCACGACAATATAAAATTGAACGCATTGGTTCAGGCATTTTGTTCTTAAAAATAGTTAGAGCAGAATTTTTATTATTACTAATTTTTTGTTGAGCAACTGTTGAGTTGGCTCCTAATTCTAAGCTAACTTTTATATTTAATCTTCTTAATGTATTTTTAATTTCGTTGTAGAAATCGACGGAATTTGTCTTAAAGGTGGTAGCTCTCAGTTGGTCAAAAAGTTCTTCAAGACTACACCGATCGCTAAAATTTTTTACAAGGACGTCTTTTATTTCAGTCCATTTCTTAATGTGGTTGTTTATTTCCACTACTTCCCTCGCTTTTCCCTTAAGTTTTGATTTAATCAAGTCTGCAAATATACTTTGACTTATGTCGTCATATTTTCCTAATAAAGGGCTTACCCTATCAACCAAATCTGTGAAATTTTGTAGTTCTTTAAAGTTTCCAGTAAAGTCGGGTAATTTATCGAGATATTTCAGGAGGTCAATAGTAAGGCTTAATTGAGTTTCAGTCATTTTTATTTTTATTGTAATAATTACTTAAATATAATTTTTTTTCAAAAAAACTATTACTAATTTTAAGTATTGCAAGAACGCTTTCTATTGGGGTTTTTTTTCTTAAAACTTAAACTAATTGTATTAATCGCTATTTCTATAATTTTAATATTTAAAAATTTCTAAATTATTGCTTACGTTAAAATTTTAAAGTTGTTTTTGTTGATCAGCTTCGGGATAAACAGGAACTTAAACAGCAACGAGATGAACAGGAACTAAGCAGCAATGTACAGGATAACAGGAATACAGGAACTGGATTTAATATTCGCAATCACCATATAGTTAGATTTTTATTATTTCTTTGTTTTGTTTTTTATTTTTTCAAAAAAAATATTTATAATTTTATATATTTATTTGAAGTTTATATAATAAAATATTTTGTTTTGTTTTTAATAATAAATAATTTAATTTATGTTATAATATTGTTCTTATTTTTCCCATGTACACGGAGGGTAAAATGGGATTGTGTCCTCGTCGTCACTATCGACAAACATTGCAAATAATTTTTTTATTTTTATATATATAGGTTCCCCTTTTTAGCACATTTCCAAAAAAATTTTGAAAAAATGTGCTTATTAGTTTCACTCTGTCCGTCCGTCCGTCCGTCCGTCTGTTTACAAAACTTCTACACCGTTAAAGATAGAGAAAAAAAATTTTAACCATAGGTAGGTCTCATAAAAAAAATAATTTTGTGGAACAACTTTTTCATGTAGCCCCCCCCATTACGGAGCTACAGCCCCTCAAACTTTGAAAAAGCCCTATTTTTAAATGCATATATCTTATGTTTTGCTCAAGATTTTTTCATTCTAAAAACGTCATTCGACAGGTATTTCTTTTATCTTTGTAAATTAATATCAAAATTATACAATTTTTTTAAATTTAGTATTTAAATTTACCGTTATGTGAAAACCAAATTTTGCAAGATTTTTCTACTTTCATAACTCCGGCACGCTTCTAGATAGAAGCTTGAAATTTTGAGGCAAGAAAGAACTTTTAGAATTAGTATAAGTTTGCTCAGAAAATTTTTTCGGGCCACCCCCTGTTTATGAGCTATTAGGGCTTAAAAATTGAAAATTTGCTATTTTTAAACACCTGTAACTTAGGAACCTGTACATATTTTACTTCTGCAAGATATAAAAATTAAAGCTGCAATAATATATTTTTACGTGTGTTAAAGGTTTATTTTAATTGTAAAGGGTTCCAAAGTTGCAGCTCTTCAAAATTGCGAAAAAGCCCTATCCTACCGACTGCGCCAATTTTAAATTCGATTTTCGCAAACATTAAAAAAAACACAATATTTTGCTTTAACACTTTTTAATTTTACTTTTTTTTCTTTATACAAAAAAAAATATAACTTATATTCTACAATTTAATCAAGAACTAATTTCACAATTTAAATAGTCTTTAATTTAATTTATTTAATTATACATTCTTAATTAATTTGAAATGTTTAATACGGAGCTTCGGTGGGTTTGAAATCCAGAACAGAACTTAATTTTATTCGTTTATTTCCTGATATTTATATTATAATTTTTGCTTATTGAAACAATATTTTGTGGGAACAATAAAAGTAGGATTAGTAGGAATTTTGTCTGTGTGAAAAATAATTGTTTTTATAATAATGTTCCAGATGCTGAATTTGCAGGAACTTGTATATAGATTTATTGAAAGTAAATCTATGGGATAATTTAGTTTTTTATGTCATATAAAATTAATTGGAAAGATATTATTTTGTGGGAACATTAAAAGTTCGATTAGTAGGAATTTTGCATATGGGAAAATAATTATGTTTTTATGATAATATTGCAAATGCTGAATTTGCAGGAATGTGTAGATTTACTGAAGGTAAATCTATGGGATAAAAATTATTTACTTTTTTTAAGAATATAGGTGTCGTATTAACATAATGAGAATTTTGTCTATGGGAAAGTAATAATATGTATTTCTATAATGTGCAAATGCTGAATTGACAAGAATGTTTTAGATTTATTGAAAATAAATCTATGGGAAAATAATTATATTTAAAATAAAGCTTTCTTATTGTTAGTGGTGTCATTACCGTTTATAACACATATAATCGCTAGAAACTCTTTATCCGTAGCTGAGTAATTCTTTTCATGATTATTCAACGTTCTTGATACGGAACATACAGGGTGCCATTATTGTGATAATACGGCCCCATTGCGTAATTAGAGGCATCCGTAGTAAGGTTAAAAGGTTTCTCAAAGTTTGGATATCTTATCTTAGGATGACCTACTATTAGTTTTTTTAAGTTTTTCGAATGCCTCCACATAATTTGGATCATTAATATTAATATGCATATTTTTTTTTTAATATTTTGTGATTGGTTGTGCTATTTTAGCATAATCTTTCACAAATTTTCTATAGTATTATAGTATTAATTTTCTGTACTCTGTTAAAACAAGGAAACTCTTTATTTCTTTTTGAGTTTTGGGTAATATTAAATTTTCGATAATTTCAATTTTATTGCGATTTGGCTTTAAACCGTCCGCAGTCAAAACATGCCCTAAAAATTCAGTCTCTTTTTGTCTAAAATTGCATTTGTCTACTTGATTTTTTAAGTTATTTTCTTTTAAAATTTCGAAAATATCTGAAATCGATTTTATATGTTTTCTTAAACTAGTACTAAATACTAAGATATTGCCGAGGTAAACTACACAACTCTTATTTATGTTATTAGCTCTTATTCATTAGCCTTTGGGATGTTGCCGGGGCATTTTTAAGTTTTGCAAACTTTTTTGTTTCCATCAAATTACCGAAAAAATATATTGGAGATATTCTTTGTTTTTAAATCCCTCTACCTTATCGTCAATTTTACTAAATGTTGACCCTGTATCTACTAAAGCCAAGTAGTTTTTATTATCTATAGTAATTTAAGTTAGTGGCAAATCTCCCGAGGCTAGTTCACAAAAAACTCTACATTATCAGCCATGTTTGCCTGTTTTTGAGAATTTATAGAAAGACTTGAATGAGAAACTTTTTGTACATTATCTAATTTCTATTATGGTAACCCTGTTCATAACGATATTGGCCCGAGTTATTTCTAAAAATTTGTTGATTTGTTTACCTAGATTGCCCTGAATTAAGTTTATTGTAAAAATGAGTTTTATTGTTATTATGTGGTGAATAATAATTATTTTTGTTGTTAAAACTAGGATTATAATTTATATTACTAGAGTAAGAATATTTATTATAACTAGTATTTGCCATGCAACATACATAAGTAAAATTAAAACATACATAAGTAAAATCCTATAAACCAAAAAAAAATAATCATTTACTTTTAATTTAAGGAACAAACATTTCTTACTGTCTCTTAAATTTTCATATTGTTATTGTTAATATTGCTATGCCTCACATCATGTGTGTTATCTGGTTGTACTCTGTAAGGCTAGTACTTAGTTAGTAAAATACTGTGCCACTCTTTCAATGGCAATATAATACAGACACCAAACCAACATTTACATTTTATAAAAACGCATTTTTTCTTACTATATCCATTTACGCCTATTACTTAAACCACATGTTAGATATTTTTGATTTTCTGTTTGTTTTCTTTTTATTCATATTTTTGTCAACATTCTTACATAACAATAAAATCTTATACGGTGATACTCGCAATTAATTAATGGTTTTTATTTCCTCTCCTTTAAATACTTCATAAAAAAAAGAAAAAACAAGAAAAAAAGAAAAAAAAATGCATCTCAAAATTGCATTAATTTTGTTGATTCTTCATCTAAGATGTAAAAAACCAGTTTGCACTTTTTTAAATTTTAAAGAAACGTATAGGTACATTTTTTTTCTCTTTACATTGTATGAAAAAGCATTTTTTTTCCTACTATTTTCCTGCATACCTATTACTTAAACCAAGTATACAATCTTTATAAACAACTGACGATCGCCGCCAGTCTTACTTTTAAAATGACCTTGACATACTTCCTGTCTGGCCTTCCGGGTGACCTTTTTGTACATTATCTAATTTCTATTATAGTAACCCTGTTCATAACGATATTGGCCCGAGTTATTTCTAAAAATTTGTTGATTTGTTTACCTAGATTGCCCTGAATTAAGTTTATTGTAAAAATGAGTTTTATTGTTATTATGTGGTGAATAATAATTATTTTTGTTGTTAAAACTAGGATTATAATTTATATTACTAGAGTAAGAATATTTATTATAACTAGTATTTGACATGCAACATACATAAGTAAAATTAAAACATACATAAGTAAAATCCTATAAATCAAAAAAAAATAATCATTTACTTTTAATTTAAGGAACAAACATTTCTTACTGTCTCTTAAATTTTCATATTGTTATTGTTAATATTGCTATGCCTCACATCATGTGTGTTATCTGGTTGTACTCTGTAAGGCTAGTACTTGGTTAGTAAAATACTGTGCCACTCTTTCAATGGCAATATAATACAGACACCAAACCAACAATAAATAATACGTACCACAAATCATACTCAAGAGCCTTGGTCATAACTGCATAAAATACATTGATTTTAAATGCCATGTTTTTAAAAGAGAAAATTACATATTTTAATTTTTTTTAAATATATGTACATACATATATTAATATACATTTCATTCTCTTAAATTTTTCTTAACATAAAATATTAATTAGTTTAGTACTAAAATTGTAAGTTTTAAATTCTACTCTCATTTTATTTATATTATTCTGTACGTTAAAACGTTTGTTGTTGTTTTTAGAATATACATACATATGTACGTACGTCGTATATGTATTTCCCTACTAAGAGAACACAATAATTTTTTAAAAATATGTTTCAAATTTATTGTTGTTGGTTTAAACATGAAATTTAAGTTTAAAGCGGAAAGCGCATATTTATATATAATATGTATGTATATTTTGAGATAACTTATGTAATCATGTTACATGGTTACATTCGAAGTAGTAAAGAAATAGAAAAAGAATTTTGTTTTATTTTTATTATCCATGCATACATACAGTCATATACATATTCATATATACCAATCAGAATACAATACATTTTTTTGAAGAATTTTATTTTTTGATTTTTTTTGAAACAAAATTATGATAAAAATTGTAATCGTAGTAAAGAATTAAATGGAGTTTTTACTAAAAATGTAAACAAATTATACCTACCCAAATTACTTAAATTATGTAAGAGAGTTTTAGTATTTTTTAACTAGAAACAAACCCTATGTCTCTTAATAATTTTTATAAACAAAAATTAAGAATTATGAATGATAATCCAGTATAACTGTTTAAAAATAAATTAATTGAACCAAGTTAATCTAACTATAATAGCCAAATTATATTAGTACCAATGAAGGGAAATAAAAATAAATGGAGAATGTGTATTGATTATAGGATGATTAATAAAAACTAGTAGCCGACAAATTTCCACTTCCAAGAATAGAAGATAATTTAGGGAGAACGAAATTTTTCTCAGTATAGGATTAATACTCTGGTTTTCAACAAGTACCATTAGATGAACAATCTAGAGATATAACTTCTTTTAGCACACAAACAAATAGTTATAGATGAAAAGTCCTTCCATTTGAACTTAACGTCTCTCAAATTTGTTTTCTAGAATGACGTCAATTGCTTTTACAGGTGCAACCCTTTTACAATGTTTTCTCTATATGAAGGACATTATAGTAACAGGGTGGTCAGAAAACCATAATTTGAAAAATTTAAAATCAGTTTTCACAATTTGTAAAAAATATAATCTAAAATTAAATCCTGAAAAGTGTAAATTTTTCAAATCTTAAGTTCCATATCTAAGTCATAAATGTACTGATCAAAGTATATTCCAGATGATACTAAATATGAAGTAATTCGGAAATATCCAACACATAAACATAAAGACGAAACTAGACGTTTCGAAACTTTTGCTAACTATTATCGTAAATATTGCAATACATTAATTATTTATACTATATTGCAATACAATAATTAATCATAACTAACCATATAATGTATGTAAAAAAAATCAAGCAATCATATCTGAACATATTTCACACTATCTTTCTTTCTAATAAGAACATAATAGGAATGCAATAATTCATAAAAGAAATAAAGCCATAATTAAAACGAAATAAAGTCAAAATATTTTGAACAGTTGCAAAATTTGAATTTTCTTCAATTCATTATTATTTATTTAAAGTTTAAATTATTCAGTAGTAATTATTTTTCGATTAAATGCTGCGACGTGTCACAAGTCCCAGGGATTTACTCACTTTTTCGTACTCTCGTAATTAATTCGTTCTCTCAACGAATCTTCTCTCATTTTTTTTTATTCATTTGAATAGTTTTTTGGGTACTTGCTCCTAGCCTGGTACAGGGTTGCGTTCTCGGACCATATCCGAGGCAACAGCCATCATTTTCCTCCCGCTTCCATGCACTCCATAAGGAAGCCACCCCATTCAACCATTCTTTCCGCTCTTTAAGCAGACCCCCGAATCGCCAATAATCTGTCGCCGAGGGATTCGTAAACCTTCGAAAAAAAAGTTTCCCTGCACAAATTCCCGGTTGACTTATAATTATCAACACGGGTGCTTTCCCTGATTTTAGAGCGTGCTATTCTCTAAATCGCAGTTCACACTGAGTTGTGTCACTGTTAGCAAAATAGTAATAATAATAGGCGGATGGGCCAATTAATAGGGTAAGAATATATGAAATACCTTGTAAACACAGAAGAAGTTTCGGTTCGAATCCCACACATGCCGTAAGAATGACTTCCCTTACGATATTTACAGCCACGTCCGAAAAGGAAAGACTGTATAATTTCCTTGTCTCATTTATATGGCAGGGGAATACACTAGAAAAAAAAAGCAAGTAAATGTAACAGTAAGTCAATGCAACCAACTTATTAATACCCTACATCTGAATAATTTCAATTAAATTACAATTCCATAAGTTTTTGGCACCTGTTCCTCTGGCACCCAATCCTCTGAAGTTTCAGGGACATAAAGAAAACATGCCATTGTACTAAATTTAATTGTTCTACTTTTGTTGGTTTTGGAGATATACTCGTTTACTCTTACGCTCGTTCGGAAGTTTTCAAAATACGAACCCATGGTCCAAATTCTCTCTCTCTCCAATATCTGTTTCCAATTTTACAGACAAGGGAACATAACAGAACACCCTTGTACTAAAAATAAAGGTTCTATCTTTGTTGGTTATGGAGATACACTCGTTTGCTCTGCAGCTGGTTCGGAAGCTTGTAAGATCTCCAAAATTCAGAAGCAGAAAACCAAAACCTCCCAAATTTCAGAAGCATAAATCAAACACGAAGGAACACCATTGTACCAAATTAAAAGGTTCTATCTTTGTTGGTTTTGCAGATAATCTTGTTTACTCTGGGGCTCGTTCGGAAGCTTCCAAAATACCAACCCATGAACCAAATGCTCTCAAATTTCAAAAACATAAATCAAACATGAAGGAACATCATTAAGCCAAATTTAAAGGTTCTATCATGTTTGTTTTGGAGATAATCACGTTGTTTATTTTATTTTTTTTTATTTTATATTATTTAGCTTCAATAAAGTGTACATGACACTTGTGCAGAAACCAGTACATAAATTCATAAAAATCGTATCACAAAATAATAAAATTAGTTGTGAAGGTAAGAGTTCCGACAATATTGTTGCGGAATCTGCAACAAAAGAAGAAACAAAAAAAAGAAGAATATAAATCCTTAACAAACAATAATATCAATAATGAAAACTATAAATATTTCTTACCTTTGCAAATTGTTGCAAACGAAAAAGATATTGAAACTGTGGATATTGCTGATGAAGAATTTGAGGAGACAATAAAATCTGTTCCTGCTATAACAATACTAAAAAAATGCTGGTTGTATAATAGTCTTATGAAAAAATCCGAAATAGTCGACTACCATATTAAAAGTATATCTATCGGAATCATAGGGTACTTAAAATCTGATGAATCATACAAAAAAAGTTGTGAGTTACTAAAATCAAACAGCTTAGAGTTGTTCACTTCTGCCACTACATACACAGAACCATACAAAGTGATCTTATCCGGTTTGAATAGAGTTCCTTGCGAGGAAGTAAAAATTCTTTAGTTTAATATGAATCTTAAATGTTTTGCAAATTATTGAAAAGGTTACAAAATTTAACTTTAACATTGTTATCTACGTTGTTTATTTTGAAAATAAATCTATCACTCTACACGAATTAAAAAAAGATTTTTGTAACATAAATAACACAAAAGTAAGGTGGGAATATAAAACGAAATCACAAAATAAATTAAAACAATGCCATAATTGCCAACTGTACGGTCATGGTTGCAGCCACTGTCATATAGCAACATCATGTTCTTACTATTCTAAAAATCATAAAACTGCCACATGTGAAAATAAAACAAATCTACAATGTGCAAACTGCAACGGTAATCACCACTCTTCTGACCTCTCTTGTCCATGTAAAGCATTATATGTAAAGCTTCTAAACAAGCGTAGTGGTAAAAAGACTATGAGTATGATCAGATATTGCAAATGTAAATTATCAATCTATAATAAAAATATCACAAACTTCAATGCTTACAACAACTGACTCAATCAATATTAGCATGATGGCAATAATTATTAATTCAAATAATAATAATATTAATAAGAATATTAATACCAATAATAACAGCCGCTACAGTGACAGTGGGGGTTGCCTTCAATAATTACCTCATGTAGTAATATATATACTACTACTACATGTTGTAACTGTTGTGACGGATTTAGTCACTGATAGCAAAATAATAATAGGCGGATTCATTGTTTCCTTACAGTCCCACTCACAATTCAATGTTTCCGTATCCATTTTTCTATCCTTTCCTATCCCTACTCCCTAGCCAATATACTGCGTTCGCTGGTAAGGGTTTCATCCCAATATATTGGCTAAAGGGGGAGGTGGGTTTATTCAGTAAGAATCTGACACTACCAAGGGGGAAATTCCTGGTGTCTTTGGAAGATTCCCACCTCACTTAGGAAAAAAAAAAAAAAACTACAACGATAACTTTCTGCTATGGAAAAAAGAAATAGCAAAAATAGCATTACTTCGCTCTATAATTGTGATACCCTCCCAACAACAACACAAATAAATTGGAGTAGCTTAATAACAAAATGCAACTGCAGCAATAACAACATCAGCAGCTATAATAATTATTTTGTAAGTAGTATTAATTGCAGCTAGCAATTAAATAATACAGTAACAATAATAATAACAACTTATTTACTGTCAGTGAAATTAACTCTTTAAATATTGATCTACTTAATAAACTGAGGAAATGTACCAATAAAGAAGAACAATTTCAAGTCATAACAGAATTGACTGTTAAATATTTATATAATATTATTGGTTAAATCTGTTAATAAAATAACAATAGTAAATTAGAAGGCCCGTGCAATTCAAAACAAATCTATTGAATTTTTTAATTTTTTCTAATGGTATTGATATTAGTCTTTTAAGTGAAACTAGGTTAGATTATAATAAAAAAATTTTATCATCCCCTATTTGAAATACATAGCAATGATAGAAATATTAAAAACGGAGGGGAAGTTACCATTGTTATTATAAAATTATCACCCATTGCCCATATAACACATATAACACAATTTATTAACCATTTTACATACACACATTATAGAAAATTAAGGAATTGAAATAGAAATCGATGATGAAACCAATAAAAAATTGCAAATCTATGCAACCTATTTCTCTGCAAATTCTGCCACTTTTTTTTTCTTTTAATTCAATTATAATTTCAGAAATAATGTATGCTTAACCTAATATTATTAATTTAAAGAGACCTTAGCCGTAGCCGTCTGGTCATATTAATTACATATTTAAGTTTTCGTTAGTAATTGTCAAACATTGTATTAATGTTAAAATAGTTCATATTACAATACATATTACAAAACTCAAGTAATGCTCTGAATAAAGAGAGCTTGTAGGAAATCTGATTGGGTACCCGTGAATTGTTCTAACTGCCTTTTTAAATACCTTGTTTAAATACCAACTGCAACGAAATAGAAAAGAAAAAAATGTATTGTATATAAAACAAATGTTCAAATTTGACATTCTTAAATTTTCACGAATTAAAAGCAAATATATTTTGGGAGGCATATTATTTTACATTGGCCAATATATTAAACTGTCGTAATCAATTTTGGGGTTGTGCAAGGGCTAATTGCTGGGATAACATCGTAAACGATTTAATTACCATTGATAAATTTAAGCTACACCAGAACTAACATACACACCAACAAGTAGTAAAAGCAACCCTTCAACTCTAGACATATTCTTAACAATTTCACGCGGAATTCAAAAAAGTTATTTATATATGCAGATATATAAATAATTTTCTGTTCCTATCAGTCCAGTTTCCTATCAGTCCAGGATATATAACATGATAATATGTTTCTTAAATAATAAAATTGATAAAGCAATTAATTTGACGGTTCCTAGAAAATAATGCAAATCTTATAGCACACAACTTCCTTCAGAAATAATAGTTCTTATTGAAAAGCGTAATTCCATAAAAAGGAATTAGCTTAGAAGTCGTAATTTGATACACAAAGCTCAACTTAGGTTCCTCAATGAAAAAATACAACATGAAGTTAATACTTTCAAAAATTTGCAAACGAGTAACAAGCTTAAGTCCTCAAACAAATGCTCCAAACCATTCTGGAAAATAACTTAAGTTATTAAAAATAGCAACCAAAATATCCCACTCTTAAGATACAATAACAAAGTTTACGTCTGAAAAGTAGAAAAGCCAAGCTTATTAGCCAAATGCTTCTTAGACAAACATATAGAAACGAATGAACTTAGCGATGATATTACAAAAATTATAATAGATGAGTCATGTAAAGTAATTGAAGATAATGTTAACGTTATTGAGCGTTCAGAAGAAATATAAGAGGTAGAAGTTATCAACATCATAAAATCGTTAAAAAAAAAGAAATCGCCTGGTGTAGATAACATACCCAATACATGTTTAAAAAAATTACCAAATAGTGCAATAAAATATTTAGTTCACATTCTAAATTCATGTCTTAAAACAGGATATTACCCGCAACCTTAGAAAGAACCCAAAATCATTGCCATTCCTAAGCCAAACAAGCCAAGGGATGATCCTAAAAGTTACAGGCCAATTAGTCTTTTAAATCAGCTTTCTAAGATACTCGAGAAACTAATTAAAAGTAGACTTGAAAATTTTGTTAAAACACACAATATATTACTAAATGAGCAATTTGGCTTTCTCATGTACAATAAAAAAACCTAGATACTATGTTTTTTTTTCTTTTGTTTATTTTGTTCTTAACAAAATTCTCTCTCTTTTACAAAAACACGTTTTCTAGTATCTCTATCCTAAATAGGTCATTTAAAGAATTATTTTCTAGTAACTCAATCAAAACTTCAAAATACAATAAAAAAAACCTAATATGTTTTTCGAATTCATAGAAATCATACACCAAAATAAACTAGTATCTAAACAAAATCTGAAAAAATCCGTTTAATCACCGTTATATTTACTTCTATTATATTTTTATACCCGTACGATAGGATCGGGTATAATAAAATTACTCCTCCGTTTGTAACACCTCGAAATAAGCTAGCTAGATATACCTTCAAAGGTATGGATCGGATCAGAAAAAAATTCTAAGACTTTTGAGCCATGTCCGTCCGTCCGTCCGTGCGTCAGCACGCTAACTCAAAAACTAAGAAAGCTAGAAACTTGAAATTTACACAAAATATTCTGGGAGTAATTTGTAGGTTCCCTATTTTTTTTGGTTGAGTTTGGACCAAAACTTAGGGTAGCTCTCGAACACCTAACTTTTAGATCCCCACATTTTTTTTGCAATAGAGCTATGAAATTTTAACTACTGATAGATCTCACAAAAATATTAATTTTATTTTTAATAACTTTTTTTTGTAGCCCCACCCGTTACGGAGCTACAGCTCCCCAAAGGTTCAAAAAAGCTCTATATTTAAATTGTTATAACACAAGTTGTATAAGGTATATCTTCATTTTGAAAACGCCAAACGATTACTACTTTCATTAGCTTTAAAAGTATATATACAATAAATATATATTTGTGGCATACGGTGTCTTAATTTACCGTTATGCGAAACTCAAATTTTGAAAAATCCTTTAACCTTTCTATCTTCTAAACGGTTAAAGTTGGAAACTTGAAATTTTGACAGAAGTTAGATCTTTGAAAATAAGTATGAGTCATTTCAGAAATTTTTTTTGTATCACTCCCCGTTTAGGAGCTGTAAGGCGCCAAAAACTGAGAATTTCCTATTTTTAAACACCTGTTAAAATTTTTTTCAAATAATACACAAAAATTAAAGCTCGAACATTATAGTCTTATTTCTGTTAACAACTTTTTTTAATAATATAGGGTTACTTTATAATTGACGAAAGTGTTACTTGATTTTTTCAAATTTTCTTACAAATTTCTTTAACGAATTTTTTCCATTTTGTTTTACTCGATAATTTGAAATTGTTGAGGATATAATGCGTAGTATAAAAAAATGTAAATAAATAAACAACATAACGGTTGCTTGAAGAATTTTTATTTATATGATATTGATATATATACATACTTATATAATATCATGTTTATTTACATATCGTATATGTCACTAGTGAATGAATGATAAGAGTATAGATGTATATTATATAGCACCGTATTTACATACATATATGTATTTTATTGTACTTATAAGAAATTATGCTGTCAATATTTAAATATAATATAATATAATATTTAAAATTATATTTACTATTTTGTACTAAGTAAATTTAATATACATTTACCGCTTAGTATTAAATGGTACTGTAGAATATTTGAAAAAGTTTTGGATTGATAATCGTTATGTGGAAGGTTAAAATCTGCTTTTGAAGAATGTATAAACATATAGTTTGAATATATGTACAACCCATAATTCTAGAAATTATTTTAATATACTAAAATATTAAAAAAATAATATTGTAAGCAAAGTGACAGGCTGTGAACATACTAACGGTTCGTACGGGTATCTAAGAGTTGACAAAGGCAACTGTATTCTTCCTCGTTTTTAAAATAGAGGAGATATTCGTACATGTTTTTAGTTATTTCGTAATTAGTTTTGTTTTATATTTGAAAAAGTAAACATCAAAACTTTAAATGTTGTCGAGAGATCAGCTGCTTGTTCAACTTGCACAGCAAAGTTGGTAAGTATTCTATCATAAAACATAGTATATATAGTTACTAGGTTTTCAAGTTCAAAAAATTAAATTAATTGCGGTATAAATATTTTGGTTTATAAGTTTATAAAAACATAGTAACTCTAGATACTAAACATTCGTATTATATCCGTAGTTCGTATTTGAACTTATTTAGTGTTTAATTTCACTATAGTAACGCAAGATGACGGTCGAGCTTTCGAGCATCAACTTGTTGCTATTAGTCCAGTTCAAGAGCAACAAACTTTAGATAGTGAGACTCATGTAAGTAATTATTTTAATTAAGTTTTCATATTTCCGTTGGACTAATTTATTATAAATCGAAAATAATATAAATAATCGAAATAATTATTTCAGTTGAGAACATCTACAAATGGTAATCAGGAACAATACGATGCTTTTTTCATAGTATTTTCTGAATGTGATGATTCATTTCGAGATCCAAATTATACGCCGACTTATTCCAATAATGATGAAACTTTGAAAGTGTATGTCAAAGGAAATACGGAGGAGGTTAATGATACGTTTCCTGCGAAAATCAAATCACATAAAAGAAAATTTAATGCTGAATATGGAAAAAGAAAAACGTAAAAGAGAAGAAAAACAAATTGCTTCTGCCAAGTAATTGCAAAAAAAAATGCTTTGACAGTGTCAGCGAAATAGAAAGAAGACGGATATTTGATAATTTTCAATTATTTAAATTTAGTGAAAGGGGAATAATGTTTATCTTACTATTTACCAACTGAAAAGGATGAGCACCCAACTGGCCTCACTCATGTATGTAAAACAATGTTCCTTCATACAATTGGAAAAAAACTGATTGTATTATTACACAATACTTTGTCAGCAAAAAATCCGGAGTAGTGAACATCAAAGACAAAAGGGGACAAAAAATTGCTACTAAGAAAATCCAAACTAAAACTATTTTAGACGCAAAAATTTTGGAACACATCAATGAATTCAAACCCGTTTATTCTCACTACATATTAAAGAATGCATAATAAATGAAGATATTTACCATCCGAACTAACTATTAAAGAAATGCATACTGATTTTAATTCAAAATTTGAAAAGATCACTTACGAGAAATACCGAAAAATATTTCGATCAGCCAATATTGGTTTTTCTACTCCTGTCCTACTCCTATCCTGTCCTGGATGACTGCTCCATTTGCTCTAAACATAAAGAACATCACATAAACGAACATGTAACAACTCATTATAATCAACCATCAGTATCTTCTGAATCACACACTGATGTTGAAAATTGTGAAGAGTGCAAAAAATATAAGATTCATAAACAGTGGTACACGATTGCACGAGAGTGTTATATTGACGATAAAAAGCTTGAATGCAATTTAGATGAAAATATTTATACTGTAGACATGCAAAAAATTTTCATTATACCAAAAATGATAATAGAAAATAGTTACTTTGTAAGTAGACTAATAGTTATGAATGAAACATTCGCTCCTCTGCATAAAGATAAAATTAAATGCATTTTATGGCATGAAGCAATAAATGGTCGGTCTGCTACACAAATTTCATCTACGTATTTTAAAATAATTAAGGTGTCAAAGCCAGAGGTACAAAATTTCATTTGTTGGGCCGACAGCTGCGCAGCACAAAACAAAAATTTTACTTTAATAACAGCATGCACCATATTCGTTAACAATGATTGGGGTCCATGACTTCTTACCATAAAATTATTTGAGCCAGGTCATTCCTTTATGAAAGCTGGCGCAGTTCAAGGAAATATTGGCAAAGAATGGAATCGCCGAAAAGAGATTTTAAATATGGATGACGTTGTAGACTGTGTGTGTAAGGCTGAACCTAGTAATAAAGTAATTTGTATGGGTATAACAGATTTTTTCAACTTTGTGGAAGGTTCCAGAAAACGGTCGAAAAAGGATAAAGAGAATTTTATTATACCTTTACTAAAAAATGTTCGCATATTGCAATTCAAGAAAGAATTTCGCAATTTCTTTTATGGAGAAAATCTTAATGAGACTGAATTAAAAGAATGTAATTTTTTAAAAAAAGATTTTGTTTTAGAATTACCATTGCATCAAACTGAGGAAAGAGGAATCAATACGCAAAAATTTAAGGCAATTGAAAAATCATTCTTGGCCCATATGCCAGCACGAAAAAAAATTTTTGGGCAAGAAATGAAAGTAAAAGAAAACATTCCAGACATGTGTAATTTTTCAAATAATTAATAATAATTCACATTATTTTTATAAGAATATAATCTATTACTAGAAAGCGCATAATAATTTAATATTCATTTTTGTTATTTATCCGAACTGAATTAAATTTTGTTTTATATTTTATGTATAATAAGTAGGTACTTATTTTAAGGTCAGATTAAATATTAAGTACAAATGAATAATATATAGCTATATAAGGTGCTAACTTAAATTTCACTCCTTTTATTTTATATTAAAATCAGGAAAATTTATTTTAGGTATATGAAAATTACCTCAAAAAAAAGATTCTACCTACCATTTTAAATAAATAGGTTTTAGTCGAAAATTACTAGAAAATCTAGTATCTAGTATTACTCGGATTTCGACAAAATTTTATACTAAACTTATACATCATTATAAGATAGCAACTATACTTACTTCTTAGGTTTTTTTATTGTTTTTCTATTAACTTTTTATTTTTGGTACCTGTTAAAGAAAATAAGTTGTGAAAGAAAATTTAAAAACAAAGCGTAAATAAAACTATAGATATAGGAAGATGTAAAGCACGTTTTTTTGTAACTTTTGTAGAACATGTAAAATTTTCAGAGAGCTTTGTTAAGAAATGGCAAATGAAATTGACAAACCCTGAATTTACTCAAAACCTTTTTCTTTTATTGTACATGAGCTTTAGATCTGGGCACAACACCGCTCAGCCATTATTGAGAGTCCGTCAAATTAAGTCTACAAAGCAGTTAGTTAGTGGGGCTAGTTGTTCTAGACATCCAGACAGCCTTTGATTCCGTTTAGCATAAAGGACTGCTACACAAGCTCCATTCATATCGTGTACCAATGTTCTTAATTAAAATTATTAAAAGTTTTAATAATTATTAATTATTAAAAGCTTTATTAAAAGTTTACATAACAGATATTTCCGAGTTCACATAGACAAAACGACATCTGACCTAAACCACGTCCCTGCTGGCGTACCCAAAGGATCTGTCCTAGAACCTACGCTATACAATTTATATACAAGTAATATCCCCATAATAGAAAATTGTCTTATATCCAGTTTTGCTGACGACACGGCCATATTTACTGCAGATTTATGAGCTAAAGATATAAAAACAAATTGCAAGTGGCATTAAATACACTCTCAAATTATTTTTATAAATGGAAAATGTCTGCAAATGCTGAAAAATCAGATGCTGTCTTCTTTACTCAAAGCAAGACAGCATCTGCTTTGAGTAAAGAAGCAAGCGTAAAAACTGTTATGTCCCCCAGAATAGTTTAATTATGAAACAGCAATCTATTCCTTGGGCTGATACTGTCAAATACTTTGGAATACATCTGGATAATAAACTAACATTCCAACTTCACTAATATAAAATCGTCAATAAAATTAATAAAACTATCCAAATACTTTAACATGTTATCAATCGCATATCACTTACCACAGATAACAAGATGGTTATTATAGGGATCTATAATAGATAGTGAATTATCTGTTTTTCTTGTACGTATATCAGTGTGGATTTTGTTTAAAATTATATAGTTATTAACATTCAAATAGTTGATATAATTCTGCACGTGGTTATTATTAATATCTAAAATATTTAAATTAAAGTCTCCTACTATGATTGAATTTTTAAAATGTTCTACTAATTGAATTATTCTGTTTAGGAAATTTGGTATTAGATTATTAGAATTCAGAGATCGATAGATAGACTCCTATAATTTTTTTACAAATTTTTGGGATTACCACAATTAGATAGTTATTAAAATGGTCTGAGTTTTCTAATATTAAGTGACCTGAAATTGATTTATGTAAAATATGAAACCGCATGGCACACCACCACCACGATTCTTACTTTTGCGGCATGAATTATATCAAACATAGTTTGTTATGTTGACAAATATTTCTTCACCAATTAATAGCCATGTTTCACTTACAACCAGCGCTCCAATAATTTCTTTTAAATTAAATAAGATTTCTTCAATTTCTTGTAGTTTATTTAAAATACTTCAGGAATTTAATACAAAATATTTAATGTATTTTTCCTAAAATTATGTCCAATATAAAAATATTCAATATTTATGTTGTAATTCATATTTAATATTATAAAAGCAAATATTTAAAACAAAATTATGAGAGAGTAAAAATATTTTTTTATTTAATTGTTATCAAAAGTTTATTTATATCGTCATCTGCTTTTATGTATGTATATTATTTCATTGTCGTCACTATTCTTTCTTGCTAAGATTTTACCTTGTCGAACCCAAATGTATTGATAATGTAATAACAATGTTGTTCCCGCTTGTATTAGTAACTTATGAGTAGCCTTAGTTAAGTATTCTGCAATTTTGATGGTTTTATTTTCCTCATTAATTTTTGTCAATAGTGTTTTCTTTTTCATTACACAAACTACTGGTGGTATTTTATTAGAGTTTGTTGGAGGTTTTAGACGAATGCAAGTCATATATTCTCTTCTAATATAACTAAATAACCAAAATAATAATTAAAATCACCACATGAAATATTCTATTTTTAATATAACTAAAAATTAACATTACAAACGAAATATTTAACAAACATCACCACGTGAAACATTTCGTTTGTCGTAATTCTAATACTTCTCGTTTTCTTTCTTTTTATTATTTTAATATAACACACAAAGTGTGACTTCAATTAGCGTTACTTCAAAACTCAAATTACTTAAATTTAAATTATTGAGTATGAAAAATAATCTTTATCAGCAAATTGATTTCTTTTAAAATAAATAAATTTTTCAGTAATGGTTTTTTAGAATTTAAGTTTTTTTTATTATATATTTTTTTTTGTAGAAATTAGGAAAAATTGAAGCGTTGGTTAATTTTTCCATTCTTTAGAAATTTTAGTGTTAAGTTTGACTTTAAATTGGAAAGTCGTAATATCTAATTTTTATATTAAAAAATAATAAATCGTAAATCAAATTCAGAAATTTATTTAAAAACAGTTCATAAAAATATTTTTTTTTTAAGAAAAAGAAAATATAAACTTGTTAAACTTAAAAAAAAAAAGAAAAGTGAACTTCATAAATAATTTCTATTTTTGCCGTATACTATTTAACACTAAAAAGAAACAGTGTTACTTACAAGTACTTATCGGTATTAAAAGAAAAAAAAATAAACGTTTTTTCAAATTTATTTAATGAGCAGTTCTGAGTTAGACAGATTTGCATTAGTATTTCAAGCGTTAAAAATACAAATAATCAAGCTATGGCACACACAGCCTTGTAAAGGAAGCCTGAGCTGTTCTAGCTGCCTGAGAATTTACTGGGACCGGATACTATGAATTATCCAGTTTTATTAACGAAGTGAATTCGCTGACAGGAATGCTAACTGATGTAGAACAACGTAAATATGTAACGAGAATACTCTTGGGGAAAATTTAGGGCAAAGCTGCCGTGACCATCAGAAGATTAAACGAGGCTACATGGGACGAGATAAAAGAACAACTAAAAAAATCGTTTGGCTTACAGGAAACATATCTGTAGTTAAAAGAAGAGACAGAAAAAACAGAATTTCGATCGTTAAGTCAACTTTATAATGACCTTAGTAGTATATTAGATAAACTTAATTATAAGTATCAATTAGATGAATTGAGGTCCGAATAGTAGTAATAATAATAATTTCACTAATAACAATAACTTTCACGGTAAGAATGATAATAACAATGAAACACAAAACAATTATAATCAAAATGGTTATCGCAACCAATTTCTTAACAATAATAATAACAATAGTAATCGTAGCCAAAATACTAGAATTTTTTTTTCAAATAATAGTCAAAACACAAGAAATACAAATTTTAGTAATAATAGGTTGCGAAATAACAATCACGAATCAATGGAGGTCGACCATAACACTACAAACTGCAATAATAATTCAAACCGTAGTAATAGTACAGAAAATTCATATCGTATAGAAAATTTTCAAACTTCGCCTCCAACAGCCATAGCAGAACTTACTATCGACAATATAAAAATTGATTGTCTTATAGATACTGGTGCTGCTACGTCAATACTTAATCCAAATATTTTTCCAATAGAAAGACAATCAAAATATAAAATTTGTTTAACCCATTTGTTTGACAACCCTAATGGGAGACAAAAATATAGAACGTGAAATTATCACGAAAACTCCTTTCGAATTTAATGAAAATACAACGATGAGTTGGAAAGTTTACAATTTAAATAATAAAAACTTTGATGGGATCCTACGGCAAAATGTGCTTACACCGATTGGTGCTAAAATCGATTTATTAGAAAGTACAATCGAAGTTAATTGCGTTAAAACTAATTGCATTAAAACTCTTGCCCATATAATGAAACTTTTCAGTTGGAAATTTTGAATATAAACCATTCTGATATTTTCCAAAATTTACAAACTGAACATATGAACACCGAAGAGTGTAAAATTTTAAAAGAAATTTTACCAACAGATAATGATTCGTTTTACATGGAGGAAGATATTCTTACCCATATAACTGAAGTAAAACACCAAATTATAACTGAACATTCACGACCAATTTATTCGAAAACATATCGTTTTCCTACAATTCACGAAATAGAAGTAGAAAAAGAAGTAAAAGAAATGCTCACGCAAGGTGTAGTCCAACCAAGTAATTCTCCCTATAATTCTCCAATTTGGGTTATCCCAAAGAAAATAGATAACTCGGTTAAACCTAAGTGGAGAATTGTAGTGGATTATAGGAAATTAAACGAAATTATCATGGACGACAAATTTCCTACTCCAAACATGGACTCCGTTTTTGACAAGTTGGATAGAGCTCAATACAAATTTCTTCGTATGCCTTTTGGACTGAAAAATGCTCCTGCTACTTTTCAACGGGTCATGAACCACGTTTTAAGAGATTTAATAAATAAAATATGTGTCGTTTACCTCAATGACATATTAATTTTCTCAACTTCTTTACAAGAACATTTAGCAGCAATTAATATTATATTTAAAGGACTTAGACATTACAATCTAAAAATACAGATTGACAAATGTAATTCTTTTTCAAAACATACCGAGTATTTAGGTCATGTACTCACATTTTTCCTCTTCCTTATAAACCCTACATAAGCAATATTCCGGTTACAAAAAGTAGAAGCTCAAAGAGGGTTTCAAATCTTTCAGTTACACGAAACTCCTCTAATGCAAAATTACAGAAAAATACTTCATATCATAGACACAAATGATTGTCGAACAATCTACTAACCTTTTTCAAAGGTCCTGAAGATTTAACTATTATTAAACAATTAAAAACTCAAATTATTAAAACAAGTTTTAACATAAGAACACTTACTGTATACAGAAAAAAAAACGAGGTTTGATTAACTTTGGAGGTTCCACATTGTGATTTCGGCACTATGGGTAATGATGATCGAAATTGAATCACATCTTCACCAGGTAGATTTTAATAACCATAATTCCATAACAGCAATCAATCAACAAATGAAAATTAACAACAATTTAGAAAATAATTTAAACACTTTTCAGAAACAAATATCTAAAGACATAATACTTACTGAAAATCTTCTTAATACTGTAACAGACACAAACCGCCAACATATTAAACAAATTCATTTTTTACTAATTTTAAATAATATTATAATTCTTAATCAAGAAATTAGTAAAATACGAAGTAACTTAGCTTTTCAAAAACATGGTGTTATGACTAATTCTATACTAACATTAGAAGAAATAGAACTTTATCAAATAGATTCATTCAAATATCAAGAAATTAAAAGTTCAATTTTCAAAAGGATGAGAAACTAATTTTTGTTATCTCAATCCCAAAATTATCTGAGCAATTAGCACAAAAAATTAAAATTTTACAAATACCTAATGACAAATTTGAAGAAATTTCTCTAATTAATTCGAATTTCATTACACACAAAAATAAAACGTTTATTGATGAATGTAAAAAATCTAAAAAATACTGATGAATGTATTCAAAATCTAGTAAATTCTAATGTTAATAAATTTAGTAAAGAAATTGAAAAAAATTTAAGAATTATTGAAATATCTTCAAACAGTATATTAGTAAAAAACGCAGAAAACTTAATGTTAAAAACCTCTGCTAATCTTCTAATATATGAAGAAGAAATTCTGTTTGTTTGTTTGTTTGTGCCCTTTTCACGTAAAAACCACCAGTCCGATTGCAACCAAATTTTACAGAAGCTCACTGAGTTGATTTGGTTAGGATCCATTAATCCTTTTAGGCACCATAGCCCAATGAAGTTTTTTAATATCTTTATTATCGCGCTTAAACTGTTTACCAATTGAGATGAAAATTTATAAAAGTGTAGCTCTTTACCAGAGAAGCTCGCTGAGTTGATTTGGTTAAGATACATTAACCCGTTTCTGCACCAGGGCTGAATGAAGTTTTTTAATTTCTTTGTTATCGCGTTTAAACGGTTTGACCAATTGAGTTAAAAATTTACAAAAGTGTAAGTCTTTATCACAAAAGCTTTCTGAGTTTATTTTGGTTACAACACATGAACCCGTTTCAGCATCAGGCTTTAAGCCATGAAGTTTCTCATTTTTTTGTTGTTGTGCTTAACCGATTTGACCAATTGAAAATTTGCACAAAATGTTTGTTTCTAATTTGTATCTAATTTGACAGGATGAATTTATGGTTCTAAATAAAGCCTGTGATAAAATGTTTGGTAATGATTGTTAACCCATTTCCGTACGAGCACCTATTATATTCTGCCTAATTTTTTGTATTGTTATTAGTTATTATTAAAAAGATATTTCCAACACTCTTTACTTTTATCTATACTGTTTTTAATATTCCATAAAAACCTTTCAATGCAAATTTGTAATATATAACAGTAATTAAAATAACCTTATTAAGTATCTTAAGAATACTTTGTATAAGTCTTAACAACATTAAATTTTCGGCCGTTGTTAAGAAGCAGAAACAATCTCCTATATACGACAATCGTCATGCCATCATTCAGAAATGCATTACTTACATGTGGTCTACCTATATAAGATGCATGTGTATAACATATTTGCCATAAAATATCATTGAAATATGTACATATAGTATATATAATGTAAGTATATTTAAAAATACTATAAACATAATCAATTAAATTATAAAACATATTCACATTTCTGTACAGTATTTCATAAAGTGTACAGTATATAAAATGAGTACATACATATTTAAAAAACAGAAAATCTTACATTCTTATTCATATACAATTTTTACACATATTTTTAGCCAATCAATTTGAAAACATAATTAGAAAAAGTAAACGTAAAAAAATTCTGGTTGATTTATAAAGGTAAAAAACAATCATGTATTTTTTATATTGAGAATATATTAAACAGGATCTGAGATGTATGCATTTAAAAAGAAGTTTTTTCAAAATTTGAAGAAGTCGGTGCTGTAGGATCTCCAATGGTGAGGGTATATAAAAAAATTGTTCTACAACATTATTCTTTTAAGAGATCTATGCATAGTTAATATTTCATTGCACTTTATTAAACAGTATATAAGTATTATAAAGAGACGGAGGACATAGCGAACCTAATAGCAAATTTTTCAAAATGTGCTTAAAAGGATAATTCACAAAAACATGAAGTGACATTACTTACAAAAAAAAAATGTATTACATTATGGTCTTTTATAATTGAAATGCGATTTTATGTTTCGATATTAGCGAATAATGTATAGTGAAAACTCACTTCGCTGTAATTGTGTACGTACTCAAGAATTATTGATTACTTCAAAAAAATTTTGTAGACGAATTGTCTCTAATTCTTCGTTCTGTTTATTCAATTTAACTAAATGTAACAAAAATAAAATATTAACTACCAGCATCTGTAAATGTATAGTATTAAGTTAACTATATTAATTAAATTATATTAACGCAGAAACAAAAGTTAATAATTTTTATTTCACAAAGCTAATAAAATACTCCAGGCAACGCCGGGTACTCTGCTAGTATAACTTATATACTAAGCAAAAACTATCTAATTTCAAATAGAAAAGAGCAACATTTATTTTCCTAATTTTTAAAACTATTAACCCAAATGTCTTTTGACATAAAACCATATAAATTTATAAGAATATTATGTAATTAAATGTATCATGCTTTGATTGAAGTTAAATTCAAACTGAAATTTTGGTTGGTTTTTAATAACTATTCATTATTATATTAACTATTTTTTATAGTAACTATATACATAGATATAAAAAAGCAAACTAGTATAGTATAGTATAGTTTATTGTCGAAATATTTACATATGTACATAACTTAATCTAATTATTTTACAGAGTTTTAAATTAACAAATTTTTACAACTGAGAATCTTCTTTTTTCCATTCTTATATTATTACATTCTAAGTTCTAGCGTTTCTTAAGGAAAATGACAAAAACCTTATTGACTTATGGAGATAAAACTTATAACTACTTAAATCTAAATTAGGCTACTTAGAACTAGATTCATTGGAATGAAATAAATTCTTAATTAGCGTATTAATTGAAAATTGTGCATTGTACCTGAATTTACTGTTAAGCTTTTAAACTTTATCTGTAATCATATCCATGTTGGATTTTTCATGTAATTTAGCAGTAGTGAAATACGAAGGTAAATTGTAAATCATCTTTAGAATTTTATTTTGAGAGCTTTGTAATTTAGTTGTATGCGATTTAGAACAATCTCCCCAGATTCGAGAGCCATACAATTAGATTGGTTGAATAATGGTTTTAAATATTAGTAACTTATTATCAACTGACAAAAATGAATTTCTATTCAGAAATGGATAAAGTGCTTTAACACACCTACTCGTTTTATTTACCGTAAATAGTATTGCACTTTTCTGTGTTTATTTCGATATTCCACTTTTTGAAATATTCAACTAGTGAATTAAGATATAAAAAAGCAAACTAGTAGAAAAATACAAAATGTATGACATATTTGTGTAAAATTGCGAATTAAAAATGTTTTGTAGTTTGAATTTGTTTACTTCTTTAATCACAGAAAGCAATTAATAATTTTATTTTAAAATTACGTAGAATAGATTTAATTTATAAAACCTAATTACATTATAAGTAATTTTTTAGTTTTTAAATGGTAATTTAAGTACATTGAGTAATAGTGAGTAATAATATAAGTAAATAATTTTATAAGTAGTATTTCATCTTCATTTATTTTTGTGTATATTTGAAGTCAGTTAATTGTTTATTTATTTTTTTTTTTGAAGACAGTTTATTTTATATTTGTTTTGGTTTTTTGCTTGCTTGATTTCTTATTTTGTTTTTTTGTAGGTACATATTATTTATCCATCTATATTATTTTATAAAAAAAATCTGAAAATGTATTAAAAAAATCCCTGCCGAAAGGGTTTACACCGGAATGTGGTGGGAGGGCTGCGTAGAATGAATGATCCTGTAGACGATGTCGGGAATACTGTGTCATCCCTGGGAAATTCATAGTATCAGTAGGTTCAACTATACTGATAAGACTGCAAGGAAGATCCGAAACCAAGAGAATCCCTATGTAAGCTAAGCTATGGTGTCCAAGTACCGTGCCGAGAGCTGAATGGCCAGTAAGTGGTTAAAGATAACTATTCGCGAACGGTCTCCTCCGATGCTCAGGCAAGGTCGTTTGTATTAAGTGCCTTATCTCGGTAAGGACACAATGCCGGGATGGACCGTTTTTTTCCGGCCCACTCATGGGACCAAAAATGGATCAAAAAATAAACAAAAATAGCGACGGAAATTGAGATGGAGAGCTCATCAGAAGATATGTTTTTAGCGTCCAGCTAAGAGACGCTAATTAGTGGCATTGCGAGTACCAGCCATAGTACACCAATGCCAGGTCAATCTAAAACTCTTGTCGTCAACAAAGATAAAGACGACAAGAAGAAAAATCAGAAAAGACGAAAGTTCGCTGGGGTTGGTTGGTTTAGGTGGCTGGTCACAGCTGCTCATGGCAGTGACCCCAATTAGCGCGTTAGCACCGTTTTGCTACCACTTTCGTGACTACAAGGCTTATAATAAGGCTATATTAATTTTTATTTTAGATCCATTTCGTTATGTTCAGAAACCTTACCATAGCTAGATCACTAAGATCGTTGAGTTGATGGCTATCCAGAGTTGCTCTTCTGGCTCTAGCCAGCGCCGGGCACTTACAGGTGAAGTGTGTGATGGATTCTTTCTCATGCTGTTCACCACAGCTGTGACATGATGTTTTGAATGGGATACCTAGTCTGGCCGCATGTTCACCAATTGGCCAGTGGCCCGTGAATACACACAGAGAAGTATTGTTCCGTAGTATTTGGCATGTTTTCCAGATTCTTAGCAATTCAGCTTGAAATAGACCCGCTTTATCTGGAATTCGGAAAGCATGTTCTATTTTTAGTGATTCTGAATAGACACCAGCACCAACACCACACTCCATCTTTGAACCATCAGTGAAGAGTGCGGTGTCAATTTCTCCCAAGGGGTTTTCCTGTTTCCATTCCCTTCTTGATGGAATCTTGACTTTGAAGTTTTTAGTAATTTTCAAACTTGACATTATGTAGTGTGTGGAATCTGGCAGATCATGAGCTGTCGAGCTTAGAATACTGCTGTGTCCATAGAGTTTTGCACGCCAGTAACCATTCTTTCTGAGTCTGATTGCGCTACAACAGGCTAAAAATTTAATATGTAGGTCAACCAGGAGAAGGTATAGAAGTGCATCCAGTGCATTACTTGACGTTGACCTCAACGCATCCGTAATACTTACACATGCAGCACTCTGTACCCTACCAAGCTTGATTCGAATATACTCTTTCTCCAAAGCTGGCCACCACACCAGTGATCCTTAGGTAAGGATTGGACGTACTATAGCTGTGTACATCCATAAAGCCATTCGTGGCTTTAATCCCTATTTTTTACCTTCCTACATGAATACAGGGCTACATAGGCCTTTTTGGCTCTTTCTTCGGTATTTCCACTCCTAGGTATTTGACACTCTTGTCTAGATTCAGATACACACCATCCAGTTTTGGCTTAGTGAATTCTGGAATTTTGGTTTTGGTTGTGAATAGCATTAGTTCTGTTTTACTCGGATTGATGCATAGGTTACAACCATTGGTCCAACTACCAACCCTTACTAAAGCTTTTTCCATAATTCTATTAATTATGCCAAGATTCTTTTCAGACACTAGTATTACTAGATCATCTGCATATGCGGTGGCTTTAATTCCCTCATCCTGATTCCCTCATCCTCATCCTGTCTTTGAGAATTCTGTTCATTACAAAAAGCCACAGTAGTGGTGTTAGCCCCCCACATAGGGGTGTACGTCTACTTATTCTTCTAGTAATCTTATGGTTGCCGAGTTCCGACTGAATCTCTGTTGATTGTAGCATATTAATAATCCACTATCTAAGGGCAATTTCTACCCCTAGTTCCACCAGTGAATCCTGTATGGCCAATACATGAATATTGTTGAAGGCACCTTCTATGTCTAGAAAGGTAGCCAACGTATATTCTTTGTATTGTATCGATTGCTCAACGCTCCGTACTAATTCGCATAGTGCCGTCTTGGTTAACTTGCCCTTACAGTAAGCATGTTGATAGTTACATAGTGGAGTACTCGCTAGTACACTTCTAAGTTCTAACTCTAGTGTTCTTTCAAGAGTTTTCAATAAGAAGGATGATAGACTTATCGGTCTAAAGTCCTTAGCGGTTTCATGACCTCTTTTTCCAACCTTTGGTATAAAAACCACCTTCAGCCGCCTCCATAGCAGGGGAATATGGCCTAGTGAGAGGCTACTTTTGAATATTTTGGTGATTAATGGAACTCATTTCTTGAAGCATTTTTGGAAAAATAACATCCTAACCTGCAGTTTTGTATGGAGAAAAATTATCAATTACCCAGACAACCTTCTGCTCCGTTATAACTGAACTATTGTGTACCCTGGAAAATGAGTACGTACTAAAAGATCTAAGGTTTCAGCGGTTGAGTCAGACCATGTCCCATCCACTGTTCTGAGAAAGAATGGATTGGAATGGTTTTTGGATATGACTCTGCTAAATCTAGCTGAGTCCATAGTATTCTCTATGGATTCGCAATAATCTTTCCATGACCGTGTCTCGGCCAATCGGATTTCTCTCTTATATTTTCTAAGATGGTCCTTGTAGAGTTGCCAATTATTCTACTTGTAGCAGATGCTATAGGCATCTCTATGCTCCTTCCATATGTTAGTTAAATTCTCATTCCACCAGACCGGGAATGTTTTTTTGCTACGTTTGTTAGGACATGACACCTTAAATGAGACCTCCATGGCCTTTGTAAACATGTCAGACCCCTTTTCTAACTCATTCTCATTCACAATATCTGAGTTAGCTACTAGAAAAAGTTTTTTTCTTGCCATTTTTCTGAACTTTCTACAGTTAGTAGCCCTAGAGTTTCTATAGGGCTGTGTATTTTAAGTCTTATGATTGACATTGAAGAGTATCCAGCTGTGATCCGATCATGTGGCTTAATCGGTACCTATACATGTAATATCTATCACATCCGCCCAGTCAGAAAACCTATCCGAGCTTGGTAATGTGAATTTGGGGTCCTTCCCCTATTGCATATATTAAGGTTAGCGTTTAGAATAAAATTGAACAATGACTCACCTCGTTCATTTGTTTTCGAGCTTCCCCATATGGTATGCCGAGCATTAGCATCGCAGCCCACAATCAGCTTGCCACATTTGGCACTTACCACATGCTGAAAGCAGGCGGTGCAGAGGGCTCATCATGTGCCATATACACAGAACTTATGAACTTAACGTTCTTTATCTCCAGTTTGACAATGAGAAGGACGATGCATATAAAGTTAAGAAACAACTTGTCGTAGATGAATATCTAAAGGTGCAAGAGGGCAAGGATGGGAATAAAGGTGTTCTTGGTATAA
The DNA here is from genome assembly GCA_947095535.1 of Poecilobothrus nobilitatus. Lineage (NCBI taxonomy): Eukaryota > Metazoa > Arthropoda > Insecta > Diptera > Dolichopodidae > Poecilobothrus > Poecilobothrus nobilitatus. The sequence goes on along the minus strand of OX352774.1, from coordinate 157,341,417 downwards.
CAACTAGCCAGAAGCGTAAGAGATCTCAAGATGACGTCAACAACACGGCTAAAAGGACCAAGGAAGCATTAGGAGGCGCCAAGTTTGAGAGGAACCCCAAGGAGAGAAAAGCTAAAGTGGGAAGCTAATCACGTATAGTTGGAGCAAGATAGAAGCTCGTCTATCCAGGATGGTAATGGAAACCGTTTTGGAGCCCCCGAAAGGACCCCTCATATCGTTTGATTGCGCTTACATGTTGAGAATATGCAGAGTAATCAAGTGCGAAGATCAGGTGTCTTTTGATTTCCTTAGCAAATTCGTCGTTAAGATTAGCGTTAAATGGGTTGGCTTAAAGTCCAAGCTTATTCCGGCTAAGGAAATTCCAAGGAGATCTAGGGCGCGCATTTGGTTACCCAATATGAGCGTGCATAATGGAAAGCTTCTTGAATGTCTCAAGCTCCAGAATGCGAAAATCCAGATGGAAACTGGAGGATTATAAAGGTTGAGGAGCCTCAAAAAAACAGGAAGTCCTTCGTGCTCATGATAAATGAAGAGTGCCTGGAGGAACTCCGAAAGGCAGATTACAGGATGAGGTTCGACCTAAGGTATGTCAAACTAAAAATTTTCAGCTCTCAAGCTGACGAAGAAGATCCAGAGAAGGATCTAGCTTCTAAGCTGATAGAGGATCTCATGATCGACAGAGATCCTCTTAGTAATGATGTGTGATAAAAAGTAATGATGCCGAAGGTAGTGCAGATTAATCTCAGGCACTCGAGAAGTGCCTCGGATAATCTGCTGGTTTTGGTCAGCGGGGAAAATATAGACATCAGCCTCATTCAAGTACCTTAGGTAAGAGGTACTGAAATCATGGGCCTAAACCATAAAAACTATAATCTTTTTCACAAAAAAGATACAGGTAAACGTAGAGCTTGTATTTTAGTAAAAAAAAGCAATGCTTTTCTTCACACTGATTTTAGTTCACTCGCTTTGACTGTCGTCAAAGTAGATAGGCTAGGTGGAGATAGCCTCTAGATTTCCTCTACATCTATCATGATTATAAACATTTTAGAGCAACAAGGCAAGACAACCTACTCATCTGATGTGGTTCCAATGCTAGGCATTTCTTATAGGGTAGTTCGAAGAACAACGAAAGAAGTGCGTCACTATTTGATTTTCTTATTAACACTGACCTTAAAATATGTAATAGTGGTAACAAACACACTTTTATCTTTCCAAGTTCGGGCAGATATAACGGATGGGAAGAGGTAATAGACATTATTTTAGCTACTAACAATAATATCATTGTAGTTGCAAACTGGTCTATGTCTAGTCAGAACTCCTATTCAGATTACAAGAATGTAATCTTTGATGTGAATCTTCAGATGAATATTTCCAAATTCTACAGAAATCCTAAAAGAACTGCCTGGGTAAAATTCAGCCAAATTATACATTCAAAACTAAATAATAATTTTACCTAATGTAGGTCCTGTACTCCATGGAATCTCATGGGATGAAGTTAGTAAAATTATATCTGAGGAAAAGGTTTCTTGGGCTATAAAAAGTGTTTCTCCATATAAATCGCCTGGAATGGATGGCACAATTACTATGCTGCTGCAACAGTCGTTAATGTTGTCGACTTCGCGGCTTGTCGCCATTTTCAGTAGCTGTTTAAAACTTAACCATGTTCCCCTCAGTTGAAAGAGAGTCCAAGTAGTTTTTATTCCAAAGGCAGAAAGAAGGGACCATGAGTGTGAAAGACTTCAGGCCACATAACCTGTCCTCCTTTCTCTTAAAAACCATGAAGTACATTTTGCAAGGATACCAGATTACCAGATTAGCAAACGCTTGGAGAGAATTCAATTATCGAAATCCCAACATGCGTATTTAAAAGGTAGGTACACAGAAACGGCTCTCCATGAAGGGGTCAGCACAGATGAATATTTATTAAGTATAAACAATATACTTTAGCCACTTTCTTAGTTATTGAAGGTGCCTTCAACAATATTAACACCCAATCCATTGAAGAAGCCACCCAATCACCCAGGTTGGGGCAGAGTAGTTGAAGCATTGGATTATCTCAATTCATACGAAAATGGGAAACAGCAGTGTTACTAAATTAGTCAACAGGGGTACACCACAGCGGGGTGTAATAACACCTTTATAATGGTTATAACACCTTTATAATGGTTATAATGGCTAATGGTTAATAATGGCTTACGGTCATGTAATAACACCTTTATAATGGTTATAATGGCTAATGGTTATAAGCAAAATTTCAATAGCACTTAATAAGGAAGGAATAAAAGTAGTGGCGTATACTTTCCTATCCTTATTCCCTAGCCAATATACTGCGTTGGCAGGTGGAAGTTTCATTACATTATATTGACTAAAGGGGGACGTGGGCTTGCTTATTCGGTAAGAATCTGACACTACCAAGGGGCAATTCTTGGTATCTTTCGAAAAATTACCACCTCCCTTAGGCGCCAGTTATGGCTATCATTGAAATGCTTCCGAAAAAAACGTTTAATTGAAAACTTATACTTTTTTCCGTATAGACGGTTATAGCAATCAGAGAAAACTGACAGTTAAATTATCTGTCAAGAGCAAAAATTAAGGCAAAATAAAAATAAATGTAATTTAAATTTAAATTGTTGTTAGCGTTATTTCGATGTTTGCAAAATAAAGTTTTATTATTTTAATTTATTTAATTATTATTGGTAGAAAATGGTACTAATAAAGAATAAAAAAAGATTTTTTCATATAATATATAGGCTAATATATTGGCTGAATTCAGAACAATAAAAAAGTAAAAATTGTCTAGAATTAATGTTTTTTTACTTTTCATGAAATTTCTGATCAGTTCTGATCAGAATACTAATCAGTTGTTCAGGAAAATAATTACCAATCCGGAAAATCATAAAATAGATTTTTTTTTAAAAATATTTAACTTAAAATTTAAAAATTTGTAGCTGGAAAAATACTGATATGTCGAAAATCATTGATTTCTGGCTTATCATTTTTAGGCGTGGGAATAACTTTTGGAATTATATCATTTTTTATAAGATAAATACATTTTTTTGTGTCTCACATGTTAAGAAAGTCACTTTTTCCTGGAACGTTGTAAATATTTCTCGATTCAAAGCTGTTGCATATCGTTTCCAGGTTTCAAAGACCAAATCACGTTTAATGGATAGCTTCTGAATGTGTGGGCAATAGAAAGGTACAAAATATTTTCATGGCTTACAAGATATATATATAGATCGAAGAAATTTAAAACCAAAACAATTAAGAACTCTATTTTACTATTACCATCAATAATATAGTGTATATTGTCCCACGGCAGCTCTCTTGCATGTTCTAAGAGGAGTTCGTGATCGCAATTTTTGTAGTCCCTAAAAGTATTATTTACTTTAGAAATTGCAAAAGAAATTTGTACTGCTTCATAAATCAAATTATGATCAGAGATACCGGGAACACATACTTGCCAAAAAGCTTCGATTATGATACCATTTTTCGATTTAATATCTAGAATAAGTTATTCAATTTCATTACTTTGATAAGAGTTATTAATCTTTAACAGCAATGCTACATTTTAATAAATAGCAAGCGCCCCTCCGCGAACTCAATTTCCATCACTACCAATTTAAGATCTATTATTGCGGTCTTTAAGATCTATTACCCAATTTAAGATCTATTCTAATAATATTATAAATTGTCAAATTGTGAAATGTCAATTCAATTGGTTTTCCTTTCGTTTAATAATGTTTCATTTTGTGTTGTTTCACTTATTAAGAATTATTAAAATTAAAGGTAGGTACGTTAAAATCTAATAGATGGCTCTGTCCTATGATCATACAATATATAAAATCTAATATTAATTATTTCTGTACACTTGAAACTAAAATACTATGTAAAACTTAAAATGTTAAAACATATGATAGAACATAAAACTATTCATTTTTTCGCGCCCTACTTGGCAACTAGAACGTTACAGCAACTAGCGAAGGATGAATCAAACAATTATCCACACGCATCCGAAATCCCACGTTCAGATTTTTATGTGGATGACTTGCTATCAGGAGCAGACAACATAGAATCGGCTAAAGAAATTAAATCAGAAATGATCGAGTTAATGGATAGCGGAGGGTTTTCTTTACGAAAGTCGAAGTCAAATTCAAAGTAACTTTCAAACATTCAGAATATTGAACCCAGGTTGGTGTTGCCATCATCAGAGAACGACGATGAGGTGAAAACTTTGGGAATAACCTGGATAAATCAGGTTAGGAATATTAATATTCCTATGCATTGAATTTGGCAACAATCCAACCGTCATATTTAAAATGACTAATTCTTTCCGAAATTTCAAAGCTATTCGATCCGCTGGGTTGGTTGACCCCTTTAGTCATAACCGCAAATATCATAATTCAAAAGTTGGCTAACGGGCTAAAAGGGCTCAATTGGGATGATCAGATTAGCGATGAATTAAAACAAGATTGGATGAATTATCACAACCACTTAACCGATCTTGCCAAAATACGGATTCCAAGATGAATTCAATACTCTCCGAATAACTTTGTAACTCCGTAACTAAGAGTAGAATTGTATGTTTTTGCCGACGCATCAATAAAAGCATATGTTGCGGTGGAATACTTATGTACCGTAGAATCCAATGGTGTGCGAAAAGTAAGTTTAATTGCAGCAAAAAGTCGAGTTGCTCCCATCAAATTATATCTTTACCGCGATTGAAGTTATGTGCCAGCATCTTAGCCGCCACGCTTATCCAACTGGTTAAAAAATTTTTAAAGTTATCTGAAAAGGTACACATCCATGACTGGAGTGATTCGGAAATAGTGTTGGCATGGCTCAAGGATCATATAATCCGAAAAATAAAACTTTGGTCTGCTATGCCACAACCATAAAAGAAGATGCCTTCGAATTCAAATTTTCCTCATTAAACAGCCTAATACGAGTAGTGGCGTATTGTCGCTGTTTCATTACTAAGTTAAAGGGATATTTGCGGGCTGCGAATTAAAGCAAGCCATGCAAGTGATCATCCAGAGATCACAAAGCCGAAGTTTGACTGAAGAAATGAAACTACTAAAAAATCATGGATCAGTTTTCAACAAACATAATATTGTGAAACTAAACCCACTTATGGATCAAGTTGGTTTTCTAAGGTTGGGAGGACGTATAACCCATGCCACAAACCTCAAATATAACGAAAAGCATCCTCTATTACTGAAAGATGATGAGCACATTACAAAACTGCTAATTGACCAAGCACACCATGATACTTTGCATGGAGGCACAGAATTAATGTTAACGACGAAATCAGAAAACAGTTGATGGGGAATTTGCCGGCTGAAGGTATCCAGATGTCGCCTCCATTTTCAAACTCAGGCTTAGACTATTGTGGCCCATTTGAAATAAAGTATCATAAATTTAGAGGATCCAGCAAGTATAAGGCGTGCATTGCATTGTTCATATGCATGGCCACGAAATCTATTCACTTAGACTTAGTAAGTGATTTATCTACTGAAGGATTCATAGCAGCATTCCGTCAATTTTGTGCCAGACGAGGATTATGCACTAACATATATTGTGACAATGGAGCGAATTTTGTCGGCGAAGAAAAAATTCTAAGCAAACAAACTAAAAAATATCGAAATTGCAGAGCTAATAGAAAACCACCGTATCAAATTTCATTTTAATTCACCATCATCACCATATTTTGATGGATTATGAGAAGCTGGAGACAAGTGCACCAAACATCGCCTTACCCAAATTTTGCAAAATACGTTACTAACTTTCTAAAAATTTAACAGAGTAATATGTCAGATCGAAGCCTGCTTAAATTCACGAAAACTAACTGAAATCAGTTCCGATCATTTGGATTTAACACCATTAACGTCAGCACATTTCTTAATTGGCGATACAATGTTGGCACCACCACAAGAAGAAGTAGTTGATGTCAACCCCATCAAGTTAAGTCGTTGGCACTACTTGCAGTTATTATCTCAACATTTTTGGCGAAGATGAGTATCTGAATATCTGTCACGTTTACAACAACGACCTAAAAGGACCAGCAAATTAGAAAATCTAAAACCAGGACAACTGGTATTATTGAAAGAGGATAAATCTGTCCGCCGTGTCGATGGCTATTAGCCAGAATCAATGAAATTCATCTTGGTTCAGATGGTCTGGTCAGAGTCGTCACCACACTAATTAAACATAATTTTCTAAAGCGACCAATTGCAAAAATTTGTCTATTACCGGATAATTAACAAAAGGGTTGAAAACAACACAAACCGATAAATAAAATTAAAGAAAACGACATTTATCACAAACCGCAATTAAATACCCTTTACACATCAAGTAAAAAAAAAAATTTTTTTTCTCGCCTTTTGTCTATATTATACATTATTATGATCTTAAAAACACCTATCCAAAATAGATAGAACCTTCACCTACTTATCATATATACTGATTGCCAATACTTATATCTTATAACTAATGCTAACTTACAATTTTTTGTTTCATGTTCTAATATGCAAGCAAATATTCTCACACGGCCAACAGGTTCATACAGCAAACATTTCACCATTTTCTTCATCCTGCACTCATCTGGTTCGGTGGTCTTCAAGTGATAACATAACCTAAAAGAATTTAATTCAATTTCATTAGTCAAATATCAAACAACAATTTTATTAAAAAAAAATGGGCAATATTTATACTTACTACTATTGACATCTTTTTCGGATGATGTCAAGGCCGGGGAGTATGTTCAATTTTCGATTGAAGTCTTCATCATCCTAGTTTTCAGTAACCTACAAATAAAACAAAAAAAAAACCACAAAACATCATGTTCTTTTTATGAATTAATATTTATATTTGATGTTCTTTTGTGGATCCAGTGCACCCAGTCATCCGTCCAGTCATCCGTCTGTAATACATCACAATCATCATCTAAAAATCAGAATATTAAATTATTAAATAATTTATTTTAGTATTTCTTTGTACTTAGCAATTGTTTGTTTTGCTTTAATTTAAATCTAAAATGAATACTGTCACTTGTCAGTCAAATTGATAGTTGTCGAATTTTAATATCTTTTTATCTCGTTTTCTATTACCAAAACTATTATACGGGCAATTTCTTTCATGATAGAATTCACAAATAACAATCTTTCATGATAGAATTATGATTGAACATGATTGCAATATGAGATTGATTTTGAAAAATTTTGTAATAAGTTTTATTATTTTGCAATAACAGGAAGTGCTGACGTAGTGTCTGCTATTTTTGTATCAAGAGAGTTTGACAAATAATGTTATTAAGCTTTATGGTCACGACAAAGGTGTTTGAACTTTTAAGGAATGTTGTTGGCGCGTGCGCATAGGAATGCTATTAAGCTTTATGATCACAACAAAGATGTTTGAACTTTTAATGAATGTTGTTGGCGCGGGCGCATAGGAATTTTATTAAGCTTTATGGTCACGGCAAAAGTGTTTGAACTTTTAAGGAATGTTGTTGGCGCGGGCGCATAGGAATTTTATTAAGCTTTATGGTCACGGCAAAAGTGTTTGAACTTTTAAGAAATGTTGTTGGCGCGTGTTTTTTAACACAAAAATGCAGTTGTTATTTATGAGATAAATAAAATGCAGTTATTGACCTTTATATTGTTTATGAGATAAATAAAATGCAGGTATTGACCTTATATGTATGTATAAAATCATGATAAAAAAAAAGTTGTATTTAGTGATTAATTTTTTAAACAAAAAATGTAGGTGTTTGATATAAAATGATTTATTATATTAATTACTTTGTATTTTGTAAATTCACCTATTGGTAAATTTTCTGCTAGTTACTTTGTATAATGTGAACTAAATTTAGAACATTAACTAAATTTAAGAACATTAGAACACTAAGTTAGAACATTATAAAATGAAAGTATTGAATATATTATGTTAACTACTTTGTATTGAAATCGTGATTTTAAAAGTAAAATGGAATGTGTTGACATTTAAAATTAATAAATCATTCGCCACAACCTACATTCTATTGTTAATTAGCTACTTTGTATTGAAATTAATCTTGAAATTAAATAGTGTAAAAATCGCAATTTTTAAAAAGTGGAATGTGCATACAATTAAAATTAATAAATAGGAATCGTGACTTTTAAAAATAAAATGGAATGTTTTTATTTGGAATTAATTATATAAAATAAATAAATAAAAATAATAAATGAATAAATAATGAATTTTAAATTAATTAAACATTTAAAATTCATTATTTATTTTTTAAATTACATTGTTGCAAAAAAATACTTTGGTATTCCAACTCAAAATTTTGTGATTTACCTGTGAATATATATTCAGAATAAACTCATTTCCAATAACAATTTGTTGACTAACTATCAAACTAAAAAGAAGTAAAGAAAAATATTACTATTAGAAAATATTACTTCAAAAATATAAAAGTATAGCCGGCGCTTCGACTTCCTCGGGCAAATTGAACAACCACTAAAATATTATTAAGGATCAAATGACCAATATTAAAAGATTTAATGTAAGAGGAAAGAAAATGGAGTTTCAACTAAAACAGGTGCCAGAGAATGCAGAGCCAATAGCCTGAATGAAGGAGGCTATAAATGAAGTAATAACATATGGTACCAAACACATTTTAAAAATGACCACAGATCTCATCAACAACGCTAGAGTAGGTATACCAGAAAACGGGTGTGGCATACCAGAGCTTCAACAGTTTCAGCGATATTTAAAAGATTATAAAATTGTCGTTTACCAATATGGAACTAAAAGTAAAGATGTTTTATTTGAAGGAAGTGATGATTGCAAAAGATTGAACCTCCTATATCATGAAGATCATTACAATGTTGTGACATTATTAATAGCTGCATTCTGTTGTTCATATTATTGTGAAATATGTCACATACCGTACAACACCAAAAACAATCACATATGCTTTGCTACATGCCCACAGTGACAACAAACTCCGGCATGTCCAAAAGATCAAAAAAATATTTTATGTGAGGGTTGTAATCGTTATTTTAGAGGGTAACAACGCCTCACTAATCACAAAGCTTCGGGATCTTCAAGAAAAAGTGTTTCCGATACGGTGATAAGATGTACCGAGTGTTTAAAAATACATTTATTTTTGTAAAATTTGTAAAACACACGTGGACCAAGAGCATCTATGTTATATACAGTCAGATGTACGGCAAGCAAAAACAGGAGATATATTATATATATTTTACGATTTGGAAAATCGACAAGAACAAATTGTACAGAAAAAAAAGTTAAATGAAGAATCTATAGGAGAAATTAAACAACATGAAGCTAACCTATGTATATTTCAACAACGATGCGATTTATTGCGATGCGATTAAAAACAAAAATGTAATAAGCGATTTCCTAGCTTATATTTTAACACAAATAAAAATATTTAAAAATATAATCGTAGTAGCACATAACGGTCAAGCGTACGATCACCAATTCATATTGAACCATATTTTGGAAAATACGTCTTTGAAGCCAGAACTTATAATGCAGGGTACAAAAATAATTTTGATGATATTAGGAAATATTAAGTTTTTAGATTCATTAAATTATTTTCCAATGGCGTTATCAAAATTGCCAAAAATTTTTGATTTATCACCAGAATTAAAAAAGGGATATTTTCCGCATTATTTTAATACATCTGAAAATGAAAATTATATTGGACCCCTCCCGCCTGTTGAATATTACAAACCAAATACAATGAAGGTAGAAGAGCGTTTTTCTAGAGCTACTTTTCTTAAATGGTATGAAGAACACAAAAATGAGCAATTGATTGAATTGAAGGCTCATTGATATGCAACGCGATATAGTTGAATACTGCACTAGCGATGTAAACATACTGGCAGAAGCCTGTTTGAAATTTAGAAAATTATTTTTGGATGAATGCAATGTTGAGCCTTTCCTTGAAACAACAACAATTGCATCAGCCATTATAAAATTGTATAGGCGAAATTTTTTAAAATCCAATACAATTGGAATAATCCCTAAGAATGGTTACAGATATGCTGACAACCATTCACAGGAACCTTTACGCTGCTTGATATACGAAGAGGAAAAAAGAGGAATCAATATACGTCATGCATCTAAAGGGCGAGAAGCTGCGGTAAGCGGTTTTAAAGTAGATGGATATTGCGAGGAGACTAGACAAGTTTTTGAGTTTCATGGGTGCTACTTTCATGGTCATCCAATTTGTCTGCAACATAATAGTGACATTTCGCTACTAAATGATCCCAATGAAACATTTAATAGTAGATATGAAAAAACTGTTGCTAAATCAGAAAGAGTAAGGGAAAGGTATGAAGTAATTGAAATGTGGAATTGTGAATTTCATAGAAAGTTAAGCAAATCAGAAACAGAATGCTTAAACAATCATCCTTTAGTAAATTGTACACCATTAAACCCACGAGATGCATTTTACGGAGGTCATACAGATAACACGTGCAGATATTATAAATACAAAGATGGTGGAAAAACTAAATATATAGATGTGTGTTCATTGTATCCGTGGGTTTGTAAATTTGGAAAATTTCCAGTTGAACACCCTACAATTTATATAGGAAATTCAGAGTGTTCTAAGTTAAATTTGGAAGATACTGATGGGCTTATTAAATGTAAAATATTACCACTAGAAAATTTATTACATCCTGTGCTTCCGCTTAAACAAAATGGTAAACTTATGTTTGCCTTATGCAAAAGCTGCAGCTTTCAGAAAAATCAAACTGAATTTTGCTCACATTCAGATGAAGAAAGAGCCTTATTAAGTACATCGGTTGTTGATGAAGTTAATACAGCAGTTAAATTGGGTTATAAAATTTTAAATATTTATGAAATATGGAAATACAATGTCGTGCAATATGATTAATTAACTAATATTGATGGATTATTCACTAACATGATGGATAAATTTTTAAAAATGGAGTCTTCTAAAATTTGTCACAATTCTGGATTAAGATCATTTGCAAAATTAATGCTAAACTCTTTTTGGGGAAAGTTTGGTCAGAGAGAGAATCAACAAAAAGCAAGGATAGTAAATGGTCCATCAGAACTTTATGAAATGGTAATAAACCAAAATATAGAAGTGTGCCATATTTTACCTGTGAATGAAAAAATATTGTAATTACCTGGCACTATAAAGACGCAGTTGCAGACATTTTACCTATCGTAAATATATACATTGCCGCCTACACAACTACTCAGACTCGTCTTAAATTATATAATTATCTGCAACAACTTGGTGATCGTGTACTATATTGTGATACAGATTCGGTAATATATATAAGTAAAGAAGGACAATATGAACCAGAAATAGGGAACTTTATTGGTGATATGACGGATTAGCTAGAATTATGGAGTCAAAAGTTACAAAAACTTCACATTTTCCAATTAGGTATTCAAAAGGTTCTATTGAATAAATTTTAGACATGACGCACTTATTTTTAATAAAATGAACTATTTTTTAAAGATATATAACAGATATTTTAATTCAATACTTTTTTTGGAATTATTCTGTAATGTTAAAACGTATGTAATACACTGGAAATTTTGTTAACGTAAAAAGTAAAAGTAAAAAGAAATGTTAAGGTCATTGACCTATATTTAATGGTGACCTTTTAAATTTATTGGAATCTATAAGGAATTTATAAGGAATCGATTTAGAATTTTTTAGCCACTTGTTAGCGCAGTTTGATTAATTACAGAAAAGAAAAAAAAGAGTGAATATAAAATATATTATTAATTAGTAGGTAACCCTGCACTTAGGGATGGGAAAAAATCAACACATCTCGCACGACATGCTGACCTACATTTTGATTGATGGGGTTAATATAGGTTATGCTTGGTTAGTAGGTCAAGAACTTATTTTAATTGTTTTGGTTTAGGTTTTAAGTTAGGCTGTATGTGTGGGTTGTTAACTTATAAGTTCCAAATAGTTTTATAATAGGAAGTGACGGTTGTTGATATTGTGTCAGTTGTCAGGCGGGTTAATAAACTGAACAATTGATTTTATGTATCTTGGTTACTATAAGCCAACAATTTATTTTGGTTGAGGTTTTAAGTTAGGTTGTATGTGTGGGTTGTTAAGTTCCAAAGTTCCAAAGTTCCAAATGGTTGGAATAAGTTCCAAATGGTTGGAATAAGTTCCAAATGGTTGGGATAAGTTCCAAATGGTTATATAGTAGGAAGTCAAGTGTTAAGTAATTTAAAGTTGGGTCGGCCTTTAATAAACAAAATTGTATAACTGAAATTTAAATTCTAGGCGCATATATAAAAGTATTAAGAAAATTTCTTATATGAAAATAAAAAACAGAAAAAAATTTTTATTTTTAAATCTACAGAGCATCTTTAAAATTGAAGAAAAAAAGTGTAAGCGTTTCGTAAAGAAAAGAGAAAAGGAAAGTCATTAATTAACTGACTGCATGTCATGTAAGATATTTTTTTTATTTTTAAGTAAGAATCTTCAAAAAATATAAATAAAAAGAAAACAAACAGCAAATCAAAAATATGGAACTGTTTAAACTAAAGATATACTCTGTTATGCATTTATGTTTATTTTTTTGTTTTTGTATGGAATAAAAAAAAATTCAAAAATTTTTAGTTTTCAAATTCAAAAATTTTCTAAAAAAAAAAAATTAAGACTTGTTTTTGTTAAATTAATCACTAGTTATCTAGTCAAAGCAAGGAATTGATAGCTATTGAAACAACAAGTGCACGTGGTAGGCATAAATTATCACTATTTTGTATTGTTATTGTTCCTTTCCTTTTTAAGCATTCCTCTTTACAATTTGAATATTTATTATTTCTACCTCTACCAGTGGGTAGTCTAACACGGGTAACTGTTAAACAAAAAGTGTCTGTACTTAAGCCTATAGACGTAAATTAAAAATAGTTTATAATAAATGAAACAAAAAATGCATTATAAATAACTACCTTCAGAATTATTTTGAAAACGAGAAAGAATACAGTTGCCTCTGTCAACTCTTAGATACCCGTACGAACCGTTAGTATGTTCACAGCCTGTCACTCTGCTTACAATATTATTTTTTTAATATTTTAGTATTTTAAAATAATTTGGGTGAATTTTATAATTTGTAGAACTATGAGTTGTACATATATTCAAACTATATGTTTATACATTCTTCAAAAGCAGATTCTAACCTTCCACATAATGATTATCAATCCAAAACTTTTTCAAATATTCTATAGTACGATTTAATATTAAGCGGTAAATGTATATTCATTTACAAAATAGTAAATATAATTTTAAATATTATATTATATTAATGCGCACATAGTATATTTATATTGTTATAAGTATATCGCCATACATTGCAATATTTCTTTAAAAATATTTCGATTCATAGAATAATTTCTTATAAGTACAATAAAATACATATATGTATGTAAATACGGCGCTATATAATATACATCTATATCGCTATATATCATACTCTTATCATTCATTCATCTGTGACATATACGATATGTAAATAAACATGATATTATATAAGTATGTATGTATATCAATATCAGATAAATAAAAAATCTTCAAGCAACCGTTATGTTGTTTATTTATTTTCATTTTTTTGTACTACGCATTATATCCTCAACAATTTCAAATTATCGAGTAAAACAAAATGCAAAAAATTTGTTAAAGAAATTTGTTAGAAAATTTGAAAATATCATGTAACACTTTCGTCACTTATAAAGTAACCCTATATTATTAATTAAAAAAGTTGTTGACAGAAATATAATGTTGAAGCTTTAATTTTTATGTATTACTTCAAAAAATTCTAACAGGTGTTCAAGTTACAGGTGTTTAAATATAGGAAATTTTCAGTTTTTGACTCCTTACAGCTCCTAAACGGGGGGTGCTACAAAAAAAATGTCTGAAATGACTCATACTTATTTTCAAAGATCTAACTTTTTTCTAGATTTTTCGAAATTTGGGGGGCTGTAGCTCCTTAACGGGTGGGGCTACAGAAAAATGTATTTAGTCATAAAATTAATATTTTTATGATATCTATCAGCAGTTAAAATTTCATGGCTGTATTTCAAAAAAATTGTGGAGATCTAAAAGTTAGTTGTTCGGGAGTTACCCGAAGTTTTGGTCGGAACTCAACCAACAAAAATAGGGAACCTACAAATTGCTCCCGGAATATTTTATGTAAATTACAAGATTCTAGCTTTCTTAGTTATTGAGTTAGCGTGCTGACGGACGGAAGGATGGACATGGCTTAATCGACCCTGAATTTGATTCTGATCCGATTCATACCTTTGAGGATATATCTAGCTCGCGTATTTCAAGGTGTTACAAACGGAGGAGTAACTTTATTATACTCGATACTTATCGTACGGGTATAAACATTAGAAATTACATCCCAAACGTCACTAAATTTAAGTTCATGAATGGATCTAAAACTGAGGTATGCAGGTCCTTGATGTTCAAAGCTCTCTCCACAAAATGTTAACCCAATCTTATCAGTGGAATTCCCATCTATCACAGTAATCCTGATTATTTGATGTATAGCATTCTTAATCCAGCTAATTGGTCCTCTATTTTCAGGTACGGATTTAATTAAAAAGTTTATTTTATGACCCTTCATATTAAACCGTTTAACATCCTTATTAAAGTTTTATTTTACAGATATTAAATAATATTTGTTGGGTTTATCCATGTGTTATGTTTTACGTCAAAGCCAAGCCATTTAACAAAAATTTTATTGCCTTTTTATACCCTACACATTAAGTATAGGGTATATTAAGTTTGATATTGTGTTTGTAACCACCAAAAGGAAGCGAGTTGGATATGGACATGTGTATATATTCTGAATCAGGATCACCTCCTGAGTCGAGTTAGCGATGTCCCGTCCGTCCGTCCGTTCGCACGATAACTCAAAAACTAGTGAAGCTATCTTGATGAAATGTATATAGCAGGTTACTAATTACAAAAGAAAGGCTAAGTTCGAATCTGAACAAAACCGATCCATGGGTTCGGGTACCTCCCATACAAGTCCCAAAACCGAATACGTATATCTTCGAAATTAATAAAGATAGAAACTTAAAATTTTGTACGAGGATGAATTTTCCTGAATCCCTGATACCCCTAAAATTTGAAATGAATTGGAGTGGCTGTTCGGCTTCCTCCCACACAACTCCCAAAACCGAACAAGCATATATTCGAAATTAATAAAGATAGAAACTTCAAATTTGGTACTAGGGTGTTGTTTCCCGAATCCCTGATTTGTCCAAAATTTGAGATGAATTGGAGGAGCTGTTCGGTTACCTCCCACACAACTCCCAAAACCGAACAAACATATCTTCCAAATTAATAAAGATAAAAGCTTCAAATTTGATACGAGGGTGCTGTTTCCTGAATCCCTGATTTGCTTAAAATTTGAGATGAATTGGAGTGGTAGGTCGGGTACCTCGCATTAACTGCCAAACTTCCAAACTGCCAAAACCGAACAAGCATATCTTCGAAATTAATAAATATAAAAACTTGAAATTTGATATAAGAGTATTCTATCCTGTTCTAATAATGTATCTAAAATTTGGGGTGAATTGGGAAGGTGGTCCGGGTGCCTTCACACACTTTCCAAGACCTAACAAGCATATCTTCGAATTTAATGAAGATAGAAACCTGAAATTTTGTACAAAGGTTGTAAAGCATTTATTTTTTTAGCTTATATTAAATACGTAACTAAAATAACTTATTGATTTTTAATTTAATTTGAATTTTTTAGGTGTAGGGTATAAATAAGTCGGTTACATCGACTTACTGTTACATTTACTTGTTTCTTTAAAATTTTCTCGACAAGATATACGTTTGGGTGTTTAACAGATGTGAGTTCCTCCCCATATTATCCACCAAATATTAAATCATTTTTATAATCAATCAGCTGATATGTGATCGGATTGGTAATGTTTACTTTGATTATTTTAAAAATTTCAGTAGACCAAATCGGTTGATAACCTTTTTCAAAATTTTTTTGTATTTACTTATTCTAACATAGTCTCCAACTTTATATTTAGGTTTTAGAGAAATTTTATGTTACATATAAACATTTTTTAAAACAAATTTTTCGTTTTTCTTAGAAATTTTTTCAGGAGGTAATTTGGTTGTTCTATGTTTAATGGAATTATATGTGTTTGATAAAGATTCCAATATTTTAATCCATTTGTAGTTTCCTTGTAAACTAAATATTTTCCACATTAAATTTTTCAAAGTTCGATTAATACGTTCTACAATAGATGCTTTCATTTCAGAATAAGTATGATAGTGATTAATACCTTCTTTATAACAAAATTTTGAAATATCGAATTGAAAAAAATTTACCTTGATCTGTATGAATGTTTTTAGGTAAGTTTTTAGCTCGTTTTATAATTTTCTTTAAAGCATTTAAAATATTACTGCCGGCTTTAGTTTTAATTGGTTCAGCATAAGCATATTTAGAAAATATATCTATAACGGTTAACATATATTTAAAACCTTTGTTGAATGTTCCATAAGGAATAATTTCCACTAAAATTTGTTGCATTTGAAAATACTAATTATTTCTAAAGTGTTCATGACTCAAACTGACCCAAATCGTACACTCTACTTATTTCATTAATTAATTCATTAAAAACTCCTTTTTATTTTTTCGTTTTTAACATCAAACGAACATCAATAACATCAAATTGTTCTAGTACTTTTCTTAATTCTTTATTAATTTTATCTTGTGTAAAGTTCCGAAAGATTAATTTAAAAATTTTCATTTATAATTTCTTTGGTTGCAAATTTGTAAGTAAACTCTTTCACAAATTTTTTACAAGGTTCTTTAATTCCAACTAAACAAATATCTTTTACAAATAAAGTATTTTTATGATCACAATAAAACTTCACATCCACAAGTACATAGGATGATGAAATCTTGTTGAATATTCTAATACATGTTTCAGTATTCTATTTATAGATTTGTAAATATATTTCGATTTTTATCAATTTGTATGCTTGCATGAAATTCTCCATAAACAATAACAGTTAGTGTAGATGTAAGTGGTTTTGATAGCCTTGCCTCAATTCTAACCGTACCCTGGTTTAATAAACCTTGACATACTTCATTTCCAGATGCATCTGGAGTTAAATCTATAAAATTAAAAGCTAGTATAAAAATGCATTACTAAACATAGACTTTGTTATCTGATGACCTTTATCATTGTGGTAAATTCCAGTTCCTGGAAAAAGTGTACTGTATGCTCTTGTACAGCAATTATTTTCATCTGAAAAACTAGTTTCAATTGCTGAATTTGGTATTTGAACACCATTTACGCTTAACATAAATTGCGAAATATCAAAATGTTTAAAATTGTATGGGTTTTTTGATCTTTTTTCAGAGTAACCCACATTTGCTGCCATACAAAAAATTATTGTGTTTGGCAACTGTCCAATAAAAACATTATCAAGTGATATTGATGAGCTGTTCATTGGAATCATAAAACTTTTTACTTCAACGCGTTTACAATTATATTTAGCATTGGATTTCCCAAGAACAGCATTGTGTACTAACAGCCTGCTTTGATTAACGGTAACATGACTCATAAATAGCGTGACTTCTATAATTTTTAATTGTGATTCATCAGAATCGTCTGCAAATAGATAAAAATCTGGTATTTCAAGTGTTAAAACTATACGAATGTCAACATTATTTATAAGTAGAGTAGGTTGATTAAACATATCTACATGTAGTTTACCCATAAGTTGCACTACATTGCTATTATGATGCAATTTTTGGCGCTCTTTCGAACCATTTTTATCAGATTTAGCTATATTTGCTTAATCTAAAGTTCATCCTGCACATTCTAAATGAGTTGCAGCAGCATCTGTACCATAATTTAATAAAGATTCAATATAATATATAGTGATAATTTTCATCAGATGGTGTTATATTTTTACCATTTAATTGAACATTACATTGTTTTATTAAAGAATGTAAAATGTTATTAACTTCACTTGGTTGTATTGTTATATTTCCATCAGCCGTTTTATCATTACTGCAATACGTTCCATCTTTCTTTAAGATCTGTATTTTTAATCTCAAATATGTAAAAGACAAATCTCTATATGTGTCGCCATGACTCAGTGAAACAAATTCAATAGTTGAAGGGTTTTCTAAAGAAGCAATAGGATTTTAGGAAACTTCTACAGATCGTAAAATACTAAACTGAATGGGTTGGGTTTTAAAAATATCCAACTCAGATTTCATACACTCAATCATAATTAATTAAAAATATATTTTTGTTTCTTTTTGTTATTATCTTTTCGTCGTTTTGACGTAAAATAATTTAAATTTTTAATGAATGGTCTTTTTATAGCTTTCCGTTTTCTTTTACCAGAACCATACATTTCATTCAGTTTTCGTTTGGCACCACGTCGTACATTTTTAACAATTTCTTTACTACGATCTTGCATAACTTCTTTTACATTTGCATCAGATGCAAAATCAGATAAAGCATTAATACCAGAGTTAAAAACCTATTTTTTCAAAATATCAGCGTCAGAAGTAAATAATTTTTTTCAAATATCTAAAAATTTTCCAAAAAAGCTTCCCAATCCAATCTGGGGGGCAGAAAAATTTCCAATTCCCCAAAAAAGCTTCCCAATCCGACCTCTTTGAAAAGATACGGTTGAATGTAATAAAGGGCCGATATCATCAAGTCCTCTACCAGATTGAATAAAATAATACTTATAGTATAATCTCTCCATAATGAATAAAATAAAATAATATATAGTTTTGCAAAATCGCTTTAGTTTATACTTTTTTAAAATATAATACAATTTTTGTTGGAATTTAACTATTGGAAAAGTTTATTTTGTATCCATATTTATCACATAAAAGTAATGAAATATTATTAAATGATTTCTCCACATTGCAATTTGAATATTACTGAATTCTTTTACAGTATCAGTAAAAGATTTTTGTATGTTAACAGAACTTAAACACCTTACATCTTTATTAGTTATTTTTGCGGTTCAATTATGTTTGTGTATATAAAAAACATATCTGGTTTAATAATGGGAACCAATTTTACACTATCTATAAAAGTTTTGAAAGCTTCTATTACACGTGATTTATATTTTTAAAATCAGTAACCTTAGAAGAAACTTGATTGAAACATGTTGTCAAAAGTCCTTCGAGGGTATAAGCGTAAATTGCTCTTATTTTTATATCTATTTTAGGCCTAGTAACACATATTGTAGTGTAACTTATATTTTTAGGCATCTCCTCAGCTTTTTTGAACTTCATCGTTTATAAAAGTCACAATTCCCAAATCAACTGTCGTTCAACTTCTTTTCTTGTAAACCTATTAAGTGGGCGTATATTTTGAATTAGTGTTGGTAGTAAAAAAACTTTCCAGTCGCATATTTTTTGTTTTTTTATGTATGGAATATATGATGTTCCAACTCTTATCATATGTTTTTTTAAGAAATATTTGAGTACTTTTTTCCCATTCTTCACCATACACATTTGGTACGAAATTATTTAACATACATTTCTAAAATACCGACTTTCCACCTTGAATCACACATATATTTATTCATTTTATTTGTAAAGGATGATAATGAATTTTCTGGATAATAGTTCATAGATGTATCACTGAGTAAAGTGACATAAAATTCATCATTTATTTGCATGTTGTCCATGAGCTTGCGGATTTATTCTTACGAATTGGAAAATTAAGTTCTGCTTGAGTATTACCTGCTTCTAACCTTAAAACACGTCTTGATGAATTATTCAACTCTTTGCTATTTATGGTTTTTTGTTTTTTGGTTGGTGGGTTTGGGCTATCTAACAACAACAATTATAATGTCTCCTGTATCAGCTTCAAAAATTTGTACATTTTGATTTCTAATTGACTTTCTTGTTCTAAGACGTTCTCCAACTGAAGCAGCTGACAATACTTTTGTTAAAACATTTTCCTGAATTTCATCATCAATTACTTCGCCATCAGCTTCTTTTTCATATAGTTCTTCTTTTTCAGGAACAACGTGTATTCCAACATTCTTATATTCAGGAAAATGCGATTGAGTTTCCGCATCTATATACATTGGTTTTGCACGAGTTTGAGTACCCTTTATTTCCGTAATTTTTACTTTCTTCTCTTTCTTTCTGGAAGTTATCGTTTTTTGTTTCTTATTTTAAATAGATTTTGACTGTATAAATGCATTTTTGAGTGTCCGTGAGATGTTTATTTAACAATATTTTTTTCATATTTTTCATTTTAAAGGAAGTTTAATTCCAACTGTGTATCACTTCAAAGCATCGTAACCCGCAGAAGAACTTATTTGTGATATGAATAAAATAAATGGACTAAAATGGAATAACGATTGAATATTTAGATGTAAAATGTATATTAAAACACTATTAAGAGTCAGCTGAAAAAATTTATGTTAAAGGAGAATAAAAAAAAATTTTTCTTCAAAAGTACATTGACAGTGTTAAAATAGAAGATCTAAGCAGAAACTTGCCGTTATTGCAAAACATTTAAAACTTTAAATCAAATTGTGCTATACACTTATCAAACAACAATTTCAGATGTGGTGTTCAAAATTGCTATAATGTATATATGTAATTTAAATAACAAAACTAAAAAAGTTCACTTCAACATTAAACAAAAAATTCACGTTATGCATGTATAAGAGTATGCTTACAGATCAGCACGGAAAGGTCATTGAGAAGAATGCGTACGTGATAGAAGTTGATTTCCAAGACGTATAAAAAAAGTTGGCCTCACTATTTCTGTAATTTTGATATTTGATCATCGTAAAAAAATGTTTCAACTTAGATTTCAATAAAAATATAATAATAAAAGAATTTAAACATCAAAATAAATGTCTTTTATTTTTATCTTATATTTTTAAAATAAATACCATTTAACCTATCATTGAATTATTTTTTATTCTATACAAAAACAAAAACAAAAAAAAAATAAAATAAAATAAACATAAATGCATATCAAGAAATATAAATGCATATGAAAGAGTATATCTCTTTTAATCAGTTTAATCAGTTCCATATTTTAAGTTTTAGTTTAATCAGTTCCATATTTTTGATTTGCTTTTTTATTTCTCTTTATTCATATTTTCTGAACAGTCTTAATTAAAAAATAAAAAAAATATCTTACACGATATGCAGTCAGTTAATGGAACTTATAAGTTAACAACCCACACATACAACCTAACTTAAAACCTCAACCAATTGTAGTGTTTAGTGTAAAAACGCATATATTATAGCGAATTAATAAAGAGAAAAAAAAATTGTGAATTAAAATTATAAAAAGTTAAATTGCGAGCTAACAGTGTTGTCTTTCGAGCAGGATATCTGAAGAGTGTCAAGTGAATCTAGTGATCTTAAATTTTTTATTCTTCCACAATATAAAGGATTTAATAAAGCAGAAGAAAATCAAAAATATATATGTATGTATATATTTAAAAAAAAAATTGTGTGAATATAAATATATATATGCATATATTAATAGGAAAAATTGTGTGACTTCTTTTCTTATATCTATTCTTCCACTGAATAAAACTTTTTTCTTCAAAAAAAAAATATATATATACATATAACAAAGAAATCTTGTGTTATTGCTATTCTTCCACAGAATGAGCTTTTTTTCTTGGAAAAAAATATATACATATATTAAACAAAAAGTTGTTTGGTATCTCAATTCTTCCACGGAATAAGAATAAAATATAATAAACAGAATATAACAAATATCTTGAAAAAAAAATATATATTAAACAAAATAAATTAAACAAAAAGGTACAAATAAATTATGTTAACAATACACATTTATTAAAACAAAAAAAAATTGTGTGACTTCTTGTTTGGAACTCTTCCACAAAATAAGATTCTTACAAAAAAAATAAGATACATAAAGTTAACAATTGTATCAGTATTCGTTATAATATAATATACAAAAGCGCGCGCGATATAATAAAGTGGTTTCGCTATCGATAAAGAGCATCTTTAAGTTGGTAAGTGTGTTGTTGGATTATCTTTTCTAAAAATATATAGAAGAAATTATATTTAGAATAAGTACAAAATTAAATATTCATATCTTTAACATAATTAAATTGATTTCAACATATTATTTTTAAATTCAAATTATCCTCATAAATATATTATTAGAAAATGGCCGACATAACAGGGATTGAACAAATCATTAACTAACAAATAGTTCAAAAATGGTTAATGGAAAATTGACGTATTCGACGAGGGTCAATCAATCCTATTATTTAGCATGAGCGAAAAATTAGCAATTAGTCACGAGTACATGGAGAAAGACATATATTCTGAGACACATATTTATTTTTGGACGCAATACCAGGCCATCGAAGATAGATACCAAGAGGAATTTAAAGGAGGTACAACCGCATTTGAAATTTCATCAGAACCAAACACATTCAATGAAATTCGAGAAGGCATTGATAGCAGAATTTAACTCCCAAAACTTCCATTTGAAAAGTTTAGCGGGGACTATTCGAAGTGGGCAATTTTCCATGATCTGTTTAGGACAACGATACACAACAATGAATCTCTGTCTACTTTACAAAAGCTTCAATACTTGAAAGTACATCTAATCGGTGCACCTGAACAGTTGCTTCGGCATATTTAAGTAACTGAAAAAAATTATTCGTCTGCATGGGAGTTATTGACTGAGAGATACAATAATAAAAGGGTGCTCATACTCAATTAAAAAGATTGTTAAACCAAAACACGGTTATAAATGAAAGTGCACAAACTTTGAATGTTTTTAGGCGTTAAAAATTCTCGACATAGAAACGAGTACATGGCACGCAATAATTCCATTTATGTTGACACAAAAATTACCAGAAGCAACTCACCAGTTGTGGGAGCAGGAAATAAGTAAACTGAAACTATTACCAGTTTACAAACATTAAGGGAATTTTTAGAAGTCAGATCTAGAGCGTTGGAAGCCGTGAATTCAAGATGGTTTGCAAAAATAAATTACAAATAGTAGATTAGGTTAGTTAGGTAGCTGCCAAAAAGCACACTTAGGCCGTATTTGGTCCATTGTGATACAACATAAAAGCTTTTCTATCCCACTCGTTACAACCAATTTGAGCTTTTTGCAAAGCGAAGAATACGCTTCACATTTTTACCTGCTCGATCGCTAAGGTTGTTGAGGAGATAATGCCCCAAATGGGTATTCCTTCTTGCCGACAAAACCGGGCATGTGCAAAGAAGATGGAGAGTAGTTTCTTCCTCTTCTTCATCTTTGCAGACTCTACAGTAGTCATTTGCGGATAAGCCAAGTCTTCTGGCATGCTTCCATATTAGGCAGTGACCGGTGATTATACCCATTGTCATTCCAATGTCTGCCCTTTTGAGAGAAAGCAGATCATTAGATCGTCTCAAATCGGTTTTGGGCCATATCAATCTTGTGATATTGCACGAGGACAAGTTTGACCATTTTTAATTAACCATATCCGTTATTTTCTTTCGAAATAACGTTTTGCTTGTGGATGGAGGACCCCTAGTCCAGGCCCTATCCGGCAGAACTTGTAAGGTTGTACCAATTCTTCCGGATTCATCAGCTTTTTCATTTCCCGGAATACCTCGAAGACCTGGTACCCAGCAAAGCTGAATGCTAAACTGCTTGGCCATCTCGTTAAGAATTTTTCGGAAGTTTATTACAGTCTTCGATGCTGTGCATGTTGATTCCAGAGATTTTAACGCAGCCTGACAGAATACGTACTTGCTTTACAGTCAAAACTCTTCTATTCAGTACATTTACAATGTTCAAAGCTTCAAGGTGGATATTAACAACTTTGTTCACAATATGCCTGCCGATTAGAAATCTATTTTCATTCCTTAACTCAACTTCCTATGACCAGGTAGTACTGTAGTACTAAAGGTCGTACCAGGCAGTACTGTAGTACTATTGTTTGGTCTAAAAAGGGAGGTGATGTTTAGTAAGTTATAGTTCCACACACTCATAGAGGAATCATGCTCTTTTTCACTCCTCTATAGTGCCTTTCGATGATTTTCACCTACCCTCGCAAAAAAAAAAAAAAAAAATCGTTGATCACTTGGCTTGGCTGTACAAGACTAAGACGTTTCTTTTTTATTTCTACGCCATTTATTATCCTATATAAGAATTATGGTTTATTAATATTTTATTATATAGCTATTACAATATGATTAATTATAACTCATAGGACATATATACTTTATTTTTAATTTAATTATATACTACTAATTACTATAATATAATTTAAGAAAAATCTATATCTATTATTTTTTTTATTAATCTATCTAACCCAGCCGTGGTTTGAACCCGAGACCTGAACCTTGAAAAGTCGGTTGATCGTATGAAAGGTCGGTGTCTTAACCACAACATCATTTGCAGTCGATGTTGTTATCAAATATTTCATTGTTAGAAATGATGAACTAAATAACTGCTTTACATCCAACCGAAAGACCATTGAGAAGGTAGGCTTATCAAAAATAATGTCACTAAATATTAAAATAAAAAAAACTAAAATCCTACTATTATTCTAAAAATAAAAATTACTCCTACTTTCTTCTATAATAAAGTTTTTAACCACAATAATTTCAACTACAATAATAATGTTTCGACGTAGTAAATAAATTTAATTATTTAGATCCTATTACTGATAATAAAATGACAGGAGCATAAAGAACATATTATTAAGAAGATAGTACCATATGTTTACCATACCATATCACTCTAAAACGGTTAAGAAAATATTTGAATAAAAACTCATTGATTATTATATACTCTTCATACATTTTTTCAAATTTGATTTACTTAAAGCATGTTAGAAGTAATGCATCAAAAATACATTTAAAAACTTGATATTATTCATAAAAGAGCAATTAAAACAATTAACTGTAATTCTATCAGACCACTAATTTGCTTTGATCAACAAGATATTTAAGTCTTGAAAACATTTACAAAACAGAATTACATCATTTGGCATTAAAAATAAAAAAAAGGCCAAAATGGTAAACAAAGCGAGCTGTTTTAATTGCGAAATAACTTTAAATTTAAGAATGAAGAAACACAGCCAGTGCGATGGTAAGTGCGAAAAATTCTTCCATGACACTTGCACTAGTTTGCACTAGATTTCCTACTGAAGATTTTGAAATTCTTGATGCGTATCCACAGCAATTATGGGTTGCCCGATTTGCAAAGAAAAACTAACTAAACGGGAAATCTTTGAACCCGGAAGGAGGGAAGAGATTAAGTATAATACAGCCTGGGGTTGTTTTATCGTAATTAGAGTAGCTAGTTCTGTTAATTTTGTATGTCTATATCCTGAAAACTCGGAATAATAATTAATAACGGTTTAGTTTGATTTTTTAATTTAAAAAAGATCAACGGTGCAAGTTCATTGACCTATTTTACTTTGTACTTAAAAAGTTAATATATAAAGTTAATACATAACTTAATATATAAATTTGATTATTATAATTACAATCGATTATTATTCTTATATACTAAAATAATTCGTCTAAAGTGTATTATAATTTTAGTTTACATTGCTTTTCTTTTACAATGCAGCACTCGTTTATATGTCAACATATGTACTTTATTATATAATTCTATTTATCAAATTTCAACATTACAATTAGGTAAGTAATTTCAAATTATAATTTTTTATTTATTTTATATTTTAAATTTAGTTTAAAAGTAGTAGTATTAATTCTCTTACTAATAGTAGTATTAATTCTATTACTAATAGTAGTATTAATTCTATTAATACTACTTTTAGGAAAAAAAACATAGATGCATGAATTTATGAAATAGAGTGCTGCATTTTGCATTAAATAAATTTACATTTTTATTATTTTTTAGAAATGATTCATTGTTATTGTTTCTGTATTTTTCTTTTATATAACACAATGGTGGCAATTAAAAGTAGATGATCAGCAGTTAACCACTCCTAAACAGAGGTCATAGACAATGCTAAGACTACGGGCAAAATTATGTCAAAGTTTGACGAAATTCTAAAAAGCAGGACAATCGTGAAAAAAAATTTTCTGAGTTTAGGGAAGCTCTGGATACTCTTATGGAAGAAAATATTACTTGGAAAAATCAAAATGAAATTTTAAAAGCGAAGGTAAATAAAATTATATTGGAAATTGATAAAATAAAACCAAAAAAACTAAAAAAATATCTCGCAATTTCTGGACTGGAAGAATGTGATAACTTAGAATCAATATCAATACTGAAAGAAGCTCTAAACAACAGGAAATTCATATTGATTCGGGGGACATCAAGAACGCTTATTTTGGGGCAGCACATTCAAAAAATTCTATCTAGGTATAATGGCAGTCAAAAGAAAAAAAAAGAATTAATACTAAGATGCTATTTTTAGATGAAGAACAATCTATGGTTGATTATAAAAATACCAAACTGAACTACATATATGAGAGAGTAACACCTTTTTTTTTTTTTTTTTATTATTATTTATTTTTTTATAATATTTATATGTTATGATATGACAGTTATGATTTTACAATATACTAGACTTAAACAGTAACTTAAAATTGGTATAAATATCTTAGCAATTATAATAATTATGTGTATTAGAATTAAATATATCTATTATTATTATTATATCCTAATTTAGTATAACTAGTTTTAATTAATTTGAGTTATAATTCTAACAATTTTTCAAGTAGAACCGGATAATTTTTTAATAAAAATTCCAATTTAAATGTGAAGCTGCGTATGTTTATTTATATATTTATTTATTTCAGTTTAAAACAAACTAATTACAATAATATATTAAATTTATGAAAATTAATACAAAAAAATAGGTAAAAATAAAAATTAAATTAAATTACGAAAACTTATAAAATAAAAAGAGAAACATTAAGTATTAAAAGCTATTACCGTAACTAAAAATTATATTAATTAAGTTATATAAAAGTATTGAAAAATGGTATAGAATAGCATCAATGAGCTGAGTGTAGAATGCGAAGGCAGAATCTGAAATACGGATCTTTTAAGTTGAGTTTTACTCAAATCTAAATTAATTAAATCCTTGTGGCGATTAACTAACATAAACATTTTGTTAATGCGCTCAATTTTTCCATAGTTAGTTCGATGAAAGGGCACATAAAAGAAGTTTACATATCGAAAGCGAGATTACTAGTAGTTGTGTGATTTATAATTTCTGATTACTAGTAATTAAGTGATTTTAATATGAAACTGCGGCACATTTATCTACATTTAAGCTAAGATTATTAAGAACACACCAGTTCCAAAAAGAGTTGAGATCATCTTGAAGAAATAAAGTATCACTGCCAGAACTAATAGTTTTAAAGATTTTCATATCATCAGCGTATATAATAATTTCACAATGTTTAATAATTCTAGTAACATCATCTATTGAAAGTATAAAAAGAAGTGGTCCAAGATGGCTTCCTTGAGGTACACCAGAACTAGAAATAAAAGAATCTAAAATTACATTTCTAAATTTAACTTTATAACTTCGGTTGACTTAATAGGATTCGATCCATTTTAAGAGGAAGCTAGGGAGGCCTAATTTTTTTAATTTAAATAGAATCAAAGAGTGTGTTAGTATATCAAATACTTTACTTAAATATCAATATAATTAACATCTGTTTGAACCCCCGTCTGCATAGTATTAAGAAAGCATGAAGCCGATTCTACCGAGTTTGTAACAGTGGATCTACATTTTGAAAATCCATGTTGATTGGGGGAAATCAAATTTACACAATAATTGTAAAAGTGATGATATACCATGAATTCAAATATTTTAGGAATATTAGATAGCTTAGCAATTGGGGGATAATTAGATATCTCACTTTTAGAATTTTTTTTATAAACAGGTTTACTGAAAGAAGGTTTTCCATAAACTCGGGAATACTCGTGTTTTCAAAAACTTGTTGAAAAGAATAGACAAAGGAAAAGCTAAAGAATGTGCACACATTTTTAATATAATAGCTGGAAGATAAATATTTTAAAACTTCATTATGTGTTGAAAATTGAAAAAATTGAAATGAGATAAAGAAATATTTGAATGAGGATAGAAGTGGTTAAACTTAACTTTATCTATTTGAAATGCATTGGGGCGTAGGAACTAGAAGAGAAATTTTTAAAAAAATCAGCGATTAAGCATGGATTATCTGAGGTGCTGCGGTTAAAGGACAAAAAATGAGGATATTTATCGAATTTTCTTTTTCAGTTAACAGATTTCCAATACATTTTTGGATTATTGAGAATATTAGAAGCAGTATAACTGAGGTAGTTTTGATAACTGGAATTAATTTGAGATTTATAGGAATTATATAAAATCACAAATTCAGAATATAAAATATCACTTTTAAATTTAAGATACTTATTCCATGCTTAATTTTTTTTATTGCGTAATTTTTTTAAATAAGAATTAAATTACGGAGGACTCGAATTTATATTTTTATCTCTAGTGAGAGGTATGAACATATTAAATCCATTAAAAAGAATAGAATAAAAATTACTAACAGCAAGATTTATATCAACAAAATTTTCTAAAAATGAAAATCGATTGATAAAAAATAATTATTTAATCCTTGATAATCAGCTCTATTAAAATTATATCTAAAGGAAGCAGGAGCTTTAGAATTAGCTGGACTGTTGTAGCAGAAAAAAAAGCTGATTGGAGGGTGATAGTTATCAATATTAGCTAGAGGTCTATCACTAATATTAATTTTAGAATTGATCCAATCAGTCGTGAATATAAGATCTAATTGTTTACTTTGATGATTTAAAATATTCGAGATTTGTTGAAGGCACCATGGTCTACAATTATTCATTAAAGTACTTCATTAGAGTACTTTCAGTGTTAATATTGATACGCACCATAAAATTTTCTTCATCATCAATGACCCAATACAACTGTGGTAGATTGAAATCACCACAAATAATTAGTTCATCAGAGGGGCTCATAGGAGAAGATAAAAAATCAAGAGCTAAACCGATATTTTGATAGGTATCGATTGAAGAGTTCGGAAGAATATAGCAGCAAACAAGAAAAATTAATTTCTTATTAATTTTAAGCTTAACAGTTAGGATTTCAAGTTGAGCAAATTCCGGAAGAAGTAGTTCTTCGCAATCAAATGTAGATTTCGAAGCAATAAGTACGCCACCACCTTGTAGAATTAATGAATTATTAGAATGATGATCAATGTTATACCTATCCTTACGAAAAACATAAAAAGAATGATTAAATAATTCAAGTGAATGAATAGAATGAGAAAGACATGTTTCGGTTAAGATATAAAAACCAAAATCTAGAATTTTGGAATTAAGAAAAACATTTAAAGTTTAAGTACGAAAACCTCTAACGTTTTGGTAATAAAAAGAAAAGAAATTTAAGCATTTAGAGCGTATGTTGACAGTTAGGCAAATTAAACAACTAGTTAGGCCGAAAAAATCTATTGTGGTCTTCCTTTGTTCTCTGTAAGTAATTGATTCTTTTGCTTCCATTATGGGAAAACGGTCAGCATCCAGGTCAGTCTTAACCACCTTTTCAGATATTCCAAGTGTATCATGTTCACATACAGATTTAGTAAATCCTTATAATCGGACGGCAGGCCTTTGTATTAGAATTTTAATACTAGTTTTAGTTTTACCCTCCATGCAAACATAATCTTCCTGCTTATATAAATATGCTAAGAAGAGCTTTACATTTTCATATATCCTAGGATCTCTAAGTTTAGTATACAATGTTACCACCCTCAACACTATTTTGAGTTAAACGAACGATTGGAGGAATAAGTGGGTTAACGAAGTTAGGAGAATTTGTTAAATCAGAAGAGGGCGAAGAGATAATAGATTGAGCATTAAATATACTACCTGGTTTGAGGTTAGGATAACGTTGAGAGGAGAATGAAGAAGGGGTAGTAGTTTGATGCACCATATTGGGATTATTATACGTCGTGCTACTTCTAGAATCGCAAGAAGTTGCTGCGACAGAAGTTTGAACATTATACTTCCACTTTTTCAATTAGAATTATACTTTTGAGTAGAAGATGTAGAAGGAATATCAGGTTCATGATCGGAATCATAAATAATGTTATTATTATTAATTTTGCTTTGATGATTTGCTTTAGAAATTTTGTACTTTTTCTTTTTTTTAATATTAGTATTTTGGTCGTTATTTTGTTTATTATTTTTAAAGTTGTTAGCAGAATCAGAAAATTTATAGACATAGCCAAACAAATAGAGGAGATGTTTGCTTACGATTCAGAAGTAAAATCTGTCGTGTTCATTTCCTCACTACAAAATACATTGTTGTCGAACAATTCAAATCTATTATTTTTAATATTTTTAATATTACTGTTAGTAATGTTATCTTTATTATTTATATTATTATTAGTTTTTATTCTAGATTTAGAACAATTGGAAAACTTAGAATTAGAATTAATATTACCTTCTTGTTGATTGACTTAGTTACCCGGTTCGAGACAGTTGCCTTCAATTTCTTCAATTTTTTTTTCCTCAAATGCGAAAGAAGTAATGAGCTAGTTCCAGCCGGCACATCATTAAAGGCAAAGACACACTTTAAAGTAACTACATAAGAATTTTTTTTTTGTTGATAGATGATGAAGTCATATTTTTGAAACCAAGTAGTTTAACATTAAAATTAAGTTTTAAAAATTTAGATAGATTCTTGAGCATTATTCGTAATAACTTTTTCAACATGTTCATTATTATATTTACTAAGATGGGAAATCCTATACTTCCAGTCCTGCAGTGTCCAATTTGTTCCAATTTTAAAATCTTTTCAGAACCCAATGGAGGTTAGGTATAGTTTGTAGTCACAAGCGGACTACAATAGTTGTTTTCCCTTAAGGTATCGTTAAAATTTTTATTATGAGTATGCACGGGATTTATTTGAAACTGTCCGACCTTTGATAGAGAGGTGACAGTTTCTTTAATTTTAGCTAGTTCGTCCTTAATAATTGAATCAGCGTTTACACTTGATTGTTTTAAAGACGTTGTAGAAGAAAATTTTTTAGTAGCATCAGTAAATTCCGCTTTAAAAATATTAAGAACACGCCTAATAAGTTGCATTTGCTGATCAATAAATTTTATTCCAATATCTGAGCTTCCATCGTTATAGCAAAGCGACGATTCATTTTCATCAATTTTTTGGCATAGATCGAAAAATTACTTGAAGTTAAATTCAATTACTCTAGAACATCTATTGATCAGTATATTTTGCTCATCACACAAAGTGTCTAGTTTGCCTAAGAATCTGTCAAAAAAGTTTTTACCAAAAAGTTGTATATTTTGACATCCTTCACACACAAAGTACTCTTTTAATCTAGACGACTGCCAGATTCTCTCCAATCCAAAAGAAGTTCCATAAAAAATTCCGGAACAAAAGCTACTACAAGTGATAATTTCCAATTTCCAATCATCATTTAAACAAGTAGAAATTAGGCATTTGTAACTAATTTTTTTTTTTTTAATTTTATTAATTTAAAGAGTAATAAGTTCAGTGAAATTACAGGTCAACACAATTTTAATTTAAAGTTAAATTCAAATTTGTATAAATATATATTTTTTTTTATTAAAGTTTAAATTCCGTATAATAGAGTATTTCAAAAAATTTGTTGAGTCAGCACTTTAAAAAGTTATACATTTTGATTTTAATTTTTATTGAACTTATTAATATTAAATTTTTATTTTATTTTGTGTTTTATTATTGTAAAATCATATAACGTATAACTGTATAAAAGAGTTCCAATTACAATAAGAACAAAAAAAATGTACATTAAAGTTAGTTGACCAAGAACAAAATTCACTTAGAGTTTAAATTTAAGTATTCTAAATAATTAGATAAGTGAGCAAATAAATAAGTTATGAATAACG
This sequence comes from Poecilobothrus nobilitatus, assembly GCA_947095535.1. Classification (NCBI taxonomy): domain Eukaryota; kingdom Metazoa; phylum Arthropoda; class Insecta; order Diptera; family Dolichopodidae; genus Poecilobothrus; species Poecilobothrus nobilitatus. The sequence goes on along the minus strand of OX352774.1, from coordinate 157,309,440 downwards.
ATTTTAATTTTTTTATTGAATTTAATAATATAACAAATTAAATAAAAATTAAAAATAAATAATTAAAAGAAATTAGCGGAAATAAAGTAAACTTGTAAACTTTTTGACGGTTGACGGTTGATGAAAGAATGATGATCTGCATTTCTTTAATTTCTTAGGAAGACAGTTATAAACTCTTATTGAAGAGCAAAAATTACAGTTTTTAGCCAATTCAGTTTGAGTTTTTTCATGAGATAACTTTCCCATATTTCTTGCGTTAGAATTGTGCATATTCCTTCTCTTTTGTAACAACATTTTGCTTTTAGTGATACCATTTTCTATTTTATGAATTATTTTAGCTTTTTCTAAAATTATTAATTCATTTAATTTTAGGAATCCAGTACTTTTGTAAATTAAATATGTTTAATTTTAAATTTAATTTTCTTTTTATTTTATTAAATTTCAACTTTTATTTTGATAATTTTTACTTTCATTCATTCTTAAGTTTTACACAAAAGTACCAATTTTAATGTAGATTTCTACACATTACGCGTTTTGCAAACGAATTTCAATACTGTAGATTGCAATTTAAAATCCCGCAAATAATTCTTGTTCTATGTGAAACACAAGTTAATTGCCAGAATGTTAATTTTAATATTAGTATAAATTTTAATAAAAATTAAATATAAAATGTGATGGCAAATAAAAATATAACTGAATATACGAGTAATATAATATAAAGCTAGTTATTTGGAAAAAACTGATTGAGAGAGTCAGTAAACATTAATAACAAATAATAATTACTTTTCTTTAGATCATAAGATCTAACTTCAATTAAAGATACAAAAAAAAGATACACTTCGTACCTAAAAGAGGTATTGCCATGTTCCTATATTAAATAGCGTTCAACACTTTTAATAAATTTTAATATTCCAACCTTCCACTATGTTTGGCTAAAAAGACTTCGTTGGAAAGCAAGTTCTGTTTCTTATATAGATGATAAACATTTCTGTTTCTTATATAGATGGCCCAACTCAAGTGAAAAGACGCAATACGGGTACTGTCAAGAGCCTCGAAACAAAAAATTAGTATGGCACTATAGGTATGCGAACTGGAATGATCTCAACAACTTTTTCAAATCCTTCGATTGATCATTGTACTTCCGCGATAGATAAGAATGCTGACTTTGGTGAAAATAGAATTTTTGAACTAATTTACTTGGACTAAGGTTATTTATACCTCACTCCATGGGAACTACTAAACGAAACTCCAAATCTTGGTTTAATCACATTTGCATCGAATCCATTTTTTAAAAAGGTGCAGGTTTTTAAACTTTACCGAAACTATAGGCTTTCAGGTTAAATTATTTAGTGGTTTAGAAGGGATGCAAGAGAGTTACTTACAAGTAAATATTTTGATACAACTTAAGCTTGAAACGCAAACTTATCCATATGTTAAAGAATAGGAAATCCTTTTGGACATTAGCAAAAAGTTTAAAAGAGGACTTTAGCGGGTTTTCTTTTATCCGCTTGTTGATATTAACAATACAATTAAATCAAATTCCAAAGAGAGAGCGAACAAGGAGTTCTCTTGCATTTCGATGCTGGGTCAATGACACAAAAAGATCAGCCGGTCAAAATGGTATCTCTACCATGGTTCTTAAAAATACATATTCAAGTATTTCAAAACCTCTATGTAACCTTTTCTACCTTTCCTTTTCAAGTTTGGCATGATGCTTTATTAGCAAAATACAAAGCATTGGTTTTCCGTAGGATTTTTTTTTAAATTGATTGAAGATCGGTTTTATCTTCCACTCTCTTCTTAATTTTTATTAATGGCCTACTTTCAATAACCTCCAAAACAATGCAGATCACAGCACCCTTGTAACTATTCTATAAATTTCGTAGTTGTTGTAACATTCACCACCAGATTAATGAAATTTCACTATCAGTGAGCTAAATAATGATGTAGCCAAAAATCGAAAATGGTGTGAAGGCAAAAGATTTGACTGACGAGTTAAATCACAAAACGAATTAGTCAAATCATATTTTTGGTGAAGCTAAAGATGCTGCTAAATTGTACCGCTGTAAAGCTGACTTTTCCTCAACCGTCCTTTTATTAATATCTATAAAAACTACATTAGGCCGAAAATGAAGTGCAATGCACATATTTAGGCTGAAGTTCCCCAAATACACAACATCAAAAGGGCAAAGGGCAAAGGGCAAAACAAAGCTATTCTTCTTATTGTGTTAAGTCAACGTTCAATCGGCTCTGCCATCACCATATTGATGGCTCATTGACCCTGTCTTATAGATAAGGGTTAAACACCTGTTCTAAACAAATAAAACAATTATCGGCTGCATTCAAAATATTTCAACATGTATAAGTTGTGTGACTGATCCCCATGCCTACACTGTAGAACTGTCAAGAAGGCGTAACACAACATTCGGAAGTTCATTTGTCATTGGCACTTCGCGTTTATTGAATCTTATGTGCTCCCTTATGTTGGTAGTTCATAAGTGTACGATATAACGAAATGTAAGAAGAACATTAACATCGTTCTTCAAAATAACCCTCCGCATCAATTGAAATTAAATCAAATCAATTCAATACATAATCATCAAACCAGATCTGCCTGTCACTTACGTTGTCCCTTCTCTATACATTTGAATGGTTTAGAAAGAATTATGAAAACAGCTGTTAGATCGTACAAAAACTTTTTTCTTGCCACTGCTATGCGGAGTATAGGGCAGTATTATTCATATTTGTTTAAATTTCATTTTCGTGAATCATTAATTTCACTAAGCCGTTACTTACTTGACTGTAGCTATTGTACAAAATTAAGACGTTTCTTTTCTATTTCTACTCCATCTATTATCTTATACAAGAACTATGGTTTATTATTATTTTATTATATAGCTATTACCATATTATATTAATTATAATTTATAGGACAGTAGTATACCTGAAACTCGGCCGTGGGAAGTTTGTGCGAGAAGCCGATAGCAATAGTTATGCAAATGCAAAAATTGGGGAAATGTTTTAACTAATATGGTATTTGGATGGTATTTGGATTTTATTAAACATTTTTAGAAGAACAGTAGATCACCAAGTTATTACTGTACTTGAATAAAAACATATAAAATAAAATCTGAAAAACGCAAATTTAATAAAGATTTGTTTTATACAAAAAAAAAATTTAAAGTTTAAAATTATTTTGTTTTTTATTAAAAATTTTATCTATTTTTTAATCTATTTAATTTTTTATTTTTTATCTAGTTTCTAGTTTTTTATTATAGTTCTCAACAAATCAGTAAAAATGTACCAACTTTTTTTCTTTCAAAGATGATTAATTTTGATAAAGTAAATTCTTGAGTAAATAAAACTATATTATATGAAACTTAATTTAAATTTTATTTTATTTTTACAATTATTTATCACATTTTTTTAACAAGCCTCTTATTCGCATAATACAAAGTAATTTGCAAGAACATAAAAAATATGTGGTTCTATACTAAAAATATTTTTTCTTAAACATAACAATTAATCACTAAATACAACTTTTTTTTTCTTGCGATTTTATATTGCTAGAACACAATAAATCTTGTTCTATATTAAAAAAATGTTTTCATTATTTTTCAATTAAACATAACAATAATCAGAATCAGAAAATTTATAGACAAAGCCAACAAATAGAGGATATGTTTGCTTACGATTCAGAAGTAAAATCTGTCGTGTTCATTTCCTCACTACAAAATACATTGTTGTCCAACAATTCAAATCTATTATTTTTAATATTTTTAATATTAGTGTTAGTAATGTTATCTTTATTATTTATATTATTAATAGTTTTTATTCTAGATTTAGAACAATTGGAAAACTAAGAATTAGAATTAATATTACCTTCTTGTTGATTGACTTAGTTACCCGGTTCGAGACAGTTGCCTTCAATTTCTTCAATTTTTTTTTCCTCAAATGCGAAAGAAGTAATGAGCTAGTTCCAGCCGGCACATCATTAAAGGCAAAGACACACTTTAAAGTAACTACATAAGAATTTTTTTTTTGTTGATAGATGATGAAGTCATATTTTTGAAACCAAGTAGTTTAACATTAAAATTAAGTTTTAAAAATTTAGATAGATTCTTGAGCATTATTCGTAATAACTTTTTCAACATGTTCATTATTATATTTACTAAGATGGGAAATCCTATACTTCCAGTCCTGCAGTGTCCAATTTGTTCCAATTTTAAAATCTTTTCAGAACCCAATGGAGGTTAGGTATAGTTTGTAGTCACAAGCGGACTACAATAGTTGTTTTCCCTTAAGGTATCGTTAAAATTTTTATTATGAGTATGCACGGGATTTATTTGAAACTGTCCGACCTTTGATAGAGAGGTGACAGTTTCTTTAATTTTAGCTAGTTCGTCCTTAATAATTGAATCAGCGTTTACACTTGATTGTTTTAAAGACGTTGTAGAAGAAAATTTTTTAGTAGCATCAGTAAATTCCGCTTTAAAAATATTAAGAACACGCCTAATAAGTTGCATTTGCTGATCAATAAATTTTATTCCAATATCTGAGCTTCCATCGTTATAGCAAAGCGACGATTCATTTTCATCAATTTTTTGGCATAGATCGAAAAATTACTTGAAGTTAAATTCAATTACTCTAGAACATCTATTGATCAGTATATTTTGCTCATCACACAAAGTGTCTAGTTTGCCTAAGAATCTGTCAAAAAAGTTTTTACCAAAAAGTTGTATATTTTGACATCCTTCACACACAAAGTACTCTTTTAATCTAGACGACTGCCAGATTCTCTCCAATCCAAAAGAAGTTCCATAAAAAATTCCGGAACAAAAGCTACTACAAGTGATAATTTCCAATTTCCAATCATCATTTAAACAAGTAGAAATTAGGCATTTGTAACTAATTTTTTTTTTTTTAATTTTATTAATTTAAAGAGTAATAAGTTCAGTGAAATTACAGGTCAACACAATTTTAATTTAAAGTTAAATTCAAATTTGTATAAATATATATTTTTTTTTATTAAAGTTTAAATTCCGTATAATAGAGTATTTCAAAAAATTTGTTGAGTCAGCACTTTAAAAAGTTATACATTTTGATTTTAATTTTTATTGAACTTATTAATATTAAATTTTTATTTTATTTTGTGTTTTATTATTGTAAAATCATATAACGTATAACTGTATAAAAGAGTTCCAATTACAATAAGAACAAAAAAAATGTACATTAAAGTTAGTTGACCAAGAACAAAATTCACTTAGAGTTTAAATTTAAGTATTCTAAATAATTAGATAAGTGAGCAAATAAATAAGTTATGAATAACGATTTTAATTTTTTTATTGAATTTAATAATATAACAAATTAAATAAAAATTAAAAATAAATAATTAAAAGAAATTAGCGGAAATAAAGTAAACTTGTAAACTTTTTGACGGTTGACGGTTGATGAAAGAATGATGATCTGCATTTCTTTAATTTCTTAGGAAGACAGTTATAAACTCTTATTGAAGAGCAAAAATTACAGTTTTTAGCCAATTCAGTTTGAGTTTTTTCATGAGATAACTTTCCCATATTTCTTGCGTTAGAATTGTGCATATTCCTTCTCTTTTGTAACAACATTTTGCTTTTAGTGATACCATTTTCTATTTTATGAATTATTTTAGCTTTTTCTAAAATTATTAATTCATTTAATTTTAGGAATCCAGTACTTTTGTAAATTAAATATGTTTAATTTTAAATTTAATTTTCTTTTTATTTTATTAAATTTCAACTTTTATTTTGATAATTTTTACTTTCATTCATTCTTAAGTTTTACACAAAAGTACCAATTTTAATATAGATTTCTACACATTACGCGTTTTGCAAACGAATTTCAATACTGTAGATTGCAATTTAAAATCCCGCAAATAATTCTTGTTCTATGTCAAACACAAGTTAATTGCCAGAATGTTAATTTTAATATTAGTATAAATTTTAATAAAAATTAAATATAAAATGTGATGGCAAATAAAAATATAACTGAATATACGAGTAATATAATATAAAGCTAGTTATTTGGAAAAAACTGATTGAGAGAGTCAGTAAACATTAATAACAAATAATAATTACTTTTCTTTAGATCATAAGATCTAACTTCAATTAAAGATACAAAAAAAGATACACTTCGTACCTAAAAGAGGTATTGCCATGTTCCTATATTAAATAGCGTTCAACACTTTTAATAAATTTTAATATTCCAACCTTCCACTATGTTTGGCTAAAAAGACTTCGTTGGAAAGCAAGTTCTGTTTCTTATATAGATGATAAACATTTCTGTTTCTTATATAGATGGCCCAACTCAAGTGAAAAGACGCAATACGGGTACTGTCAAGAGACTCGAAACAAAAAATTAGTATGGCACTATAGCTATGCGAACTGGAATGATCTCAACAACTTTTTCAAATCCTTCGATTGATCATTGTACTTCCGCGATAGATAAGAATGCTGACTTTGGTGAAAATAGAATTTTTGAACTAATTTACTTGGACTAAGGTTATTTATACCTCACTCCATGGGAACTACTAAACGAAACTCCAAATCTTGGTTTAATCACATTTGCATCGAATCCATTTTTTAAAAAGGTGCAGGTTTTTAAACTTTACCGAAACTATAGGCTTTCAGGTTAAATTATTTAGTGGTTTAGAAGGGATGCAAGAGAGTTACTTACAAGCAAATATTTTGATACAACTTAAGCTTGAAACGCAAACTTATCCATATGTTAAAGAATAGGAAATCCTTTTGGACATTAGCAAAAAGTTTAAAAGAGGACTTTAGCGGGTTTTCTTTTATCCGCTTGTTGATATTAACAATACAATTAAATCAAATTCCAAAGAGAGAGCGAACAAGGAGTTCTCTTGCATTTCGATGCTGGGTCAATGACACAAAAAGATCACTCGGTCAAAATGGTATCTCTACCATGGTTCTTAAAAATACATATTCAAGTATTTCAAAACCTCTATGTAACCTTTTCTACCTTTCCTTTTCAAGTTTGGCATGATGCTTTATTAGCAAAATACAAAGCATTGGTTTTCCGTAGGATTTTTTTTTAAATTGATTGAAGATCGGTTTTATCTTCCACTCTCTTCTTAATTTTTATTAATGGCCTACTTTCAATAACCTCCAAAACAATGCAGATCACAGCACCCTTGTAACTATTCTATAAATTTCGTAGTTGTTGTAACATTCACCACCAGATTAATGAAATTTCACTATCAGTGAGCTAAATAATGATGTAGCCAAAAATCGAAAATGGTGTGAAGGCAAAAGATTTGACTGACGAGTTAAATCACAAAACGAATTAGTCAAATCATATTTTTGGTGAAGCTAAAGATGCTGCTAAATTGTACCGCTGTAAAGCTGACTTTTCCTCAACCGTCCTTTTATTAATATCTATAAAAACTACATTAGGCCGAAAATGAAGTGCAATGCACATATTTAGGCTGAAGTTCCCCAAATACACAACATCAAAAGGGCAAAGGGCAAAGGGCAAAACAAAGCTATTCTTCTTATTGTGTTAAGTCAACGTTCAATCTGCTCTGCCATCACCATATTGATGGCTCATTGACCCTGTCTTATAGATAAGGGTTAAACACCTGTTCTAAACAAATAAAACAATTATCGGCTGCATTCAAAATATTTCAACGTGTATAAGTTGTGTGACTGATCCCCATGCCTACACTGTAGAACTGTCAAGAAGGCGTAACACAACATTCGGAAGTTCATTTGTCATTGGCACTTCGCGTTTATTGAATCTTATGTGCTCCCTTATGTTGGTAGTTCATAAGTGTACGATATAACGAAATGTAAGAAGAACATTAACATCGTTCTTCAAAATAACCCTCCGCATCAATTGAAATTAAATCAAATCAATTCAATACATAATCATCAAACCAGATCTGCCTGTCACTTACGTTGTCCCTTCTCTATACATTTGAATGGTTTAGAAAGAATTATGAAAACAGCTGTTAGATCGTACAAAAACTTTTTTCTTGCCACTGCTATGCGGAGTATAGGGCAGTATTATTCATATTTGTTTAAATTTCATTTTCGTGAATCATTAATTTCACTAAGCCGTTACTTACTTGACTGTAGCTATTGTACAAAATTAAGACGTTTCTTTTCTATTTCTACTCCATCTATTATCTTATACAAGAACTATGGTTTATTATTATTTTATTATATAGATATTACCATATTATATTAATTATAATTTATAGGACAGTAGTATACCTGAAACTCGGCCGTGGGAAGTTTGTGCGAGAAGCCGATAGCAATAGTTATGCAAATGCAAAAATTGGGGAAATGTTTTAACTAATATGGTATTTGGATGGTATTTGGATTTTATTAAACATTTTTAGAAGAACAGTAGAACACCAAGTTATTACTGTACTTGAATAAAAACATATAAAATAAAATCTGAAAAACGCAAATTTAATAAAGATTTGTTTTATACAAAAAAAAAATTTAAAGTTTAAAATTATTTTGTTTTTTATTAAAAATTTTATCTATTTTTTAATCTATTTAATTTTTTATTTTTTATCTAGTTTCTAGTTTTTTATTATAGTTCTCAACAAATCAGTAAAAATGTACCAACTTTTTTTCTTTCAAAGATGATTAATTTTGATAAAGTAAATTCTTGAGTAAATAAAACTATATTATATGAAACTTAATTTAAATTTTATTTTATTTTTACAATTATTTATCACATTTTTTTAACAAGCCTCTTATTCGCATAATACAAAGTAATTTGCAAGAACATAAAAAATATGTGGTTCTATACTAAAAATATTTTTTCTTAAACATAACAATTAATCACTAAATACAACTTTTTTTTTCTTGCGATTTTATATTGCTAGAACACAATAAATCTTGTTCTATATTAAAAAAATGTTTTCATTATTTTTCAATTAAACATAACAATATTGATCACTAAATACAAATTGTTTTTGTCTCACGATTTTGTACATACATGCTTTACTTTAAATTACTTTAAAACTAAGATACAATAACAAAGTCAATATTTGCATTTTATTTATCTCATAGAACTCACACAACTGCATTTTTACGTTAATATTATCTTACAATAACTAGTCGGTCGTAAAATTTTTTTTTAGAAAATGAAATAAATTCTTATTATTTACAATAATCTGCATATGTTACTATACTAACACAACAACATCTTTGCACTTACTTGTTCTGCATTAACCAATTGACCATCAAAATTACTAACAAGAAAAAAAGCTTTCAAACTAAAATTTTAATTATTAAAAAAAAAAAATAAACATTAAATAACTTTTCTATATGCACACGCACCAACGACATTCGTTTAAAGTTCAAACATTTTTGTCGTGAACAGCATTCCTTAAAAGTTCAAACACCTTTGTCGTGAGCTCATTTGCATAAAACTTAATAACATGCGCACTTGCCAAAAACATTTCTTAAAAATTCAAACAACTTTGTCTTGAGCTTATTTGCATAACTAGTGCTATCTCTTTCTCGCACACACTTCACACCGCCAACTGCCATGTATACTACTGTCCTATAAATTATAATTAATATAATATGGTAATAGCTATATAATAAAATAGTAATAAAACATAATTCTTGTATAAGATAATAGATGGAGTAGAAGTATAAAAGAAACTTCTTAGTTTTGTACAATATCTACAGCCAAGTAATTAACGGCTTAGTGAAATTAATGATTCACGAAAATAAAGTTTAAACAAATATGAATAATACTTGACTTAGTGGATGACTTAGTGGACTTTGCAACAACCATAAAGAATTTGAAATCTCTAATGACAATGAAGAGAAGAGAGCGTTTAATGAAATAATAAAAATAAAAAGAGGTATTTGACATTTCGAAATAATATTTACAAGAGATTTACCGAGACTCTTAAGAGACTTTGACTTCGATATATTTAAATTTTTGATGATATCCAAAAGTTTACATAACAATGTCTACCAATTGCAATATTATGGAAATGGTTCATTATCGGTGTTTAATTCTAGACAAACAAAAATGCGTAATATACAAACAAGTGTGAAACATGGAGAGCGGAGAAATGATGATATATGTTTTGAAATATTTCAAGGTCAGATATGGCCTCCACCGTTTATACAATTAAACCTAAAACTTTGTAATAAAATCGAAAAAATAAATGAAATTGTGATATGAATATATGAATGTAGAAATAGTGAATAAATGAATATATGAATAAATTTATTTCAGATCATTACTTTTTATACCCGTACGATAGGATCGGGTATAATAAAATTACTCCTCCGTTTGTAACACCTCGAAATAAGCGAGCTAGATATACCTTCAAAGGTATGGATCGGATCAGAAAAAAATTCTAAGACTTTTGAGCCATGTCCGTCCGTCCGTCCGTCAGCGCGCTAACTCAAAAACTAAGAAAGCTAGAATCTTGAAATTTACACAAAATATTCTGGGAGTAATTTCTAGGTTCCCTATTTTTTTTGGTTGAGTTTGGACCAAACCTTAGGGTAGCTCTCGAACACCTAACTTTTAGATCCCCACATTTTTTTTGAAATAGAGCTATGAAATTTTAACTGCTGATAGATGTCACAAAAATATTAATTTTATTTTTAATAACTTTTTTTTGTACCCCAACCCGTTACAGAGCTACAGCTCCCCAAAGGTTCAAAAAAGCTCTATATTTAAATTGTTATAGCACAAGTTGTATAAGGTGTATCCTCATTCTGAAAACGCCAAACGATTACTACTTTTATTAGCTTTAAAAGTATATATACAGTAAATATATATTTGTGGCATACGGTGTCTTAATTTACCGTTATGCGAAACTAAAATTTTGCAAAATACTTTAACCCTTCTATCTTCTAAACGGTTTAATTTGGAAACTTGAAATTTTGACAGAAGTTAGATCTTTGAAAATACATATGAGTCATTTCAGAAATTTTTTTTGTATCACTTTCCGTTTAGGAGCTGTAAGGGGTCAAAAACTGAAAATTTCCAATTTTTAAACACCTGTAACTTGAACACCTGTTAAAATTTTTTTGAAATAATACACAAAAAATTTCAAATTATCGAGTAAAACAAAATGGAAAAAATTCGTTAAAGAAATTTGTTAGAAAATTTGAAAAAATCAAGTAACACTTTCGTCAATTATAAAGTAACCCTATATTATTAAAAAAAGTTGTTAACAGAAATAAGAGTATAATGTTGAGCTTTAATTTTTGTGTATTATTTCAAAAAAATTTTAACAGGTGTTCAAGTTACAGGTGTTTAAAAATTGGAAATTTTCAGTTTTTGACCCCTTACAGCTCCTAAACGGAAAGTGATACAAAAAAAATTTCTGAAATGACTCATATGTATTTTCAAAGATCTAACTTCTGTCAAAATTTCAAGTTTCCAAATTAAACCGTTTAGAAGATAGAAGGATTAAAGGATTTTGCAAAATTTTAGTTTCGCATAACGGTAAAAATTAAGACACCGTATGACAAAAAAATATATTTATTGTATATATACTTTTAAAGCTAATAAAATAGTAATCGTTTGGCGTTTTCAGAATGAAGATACACCTTATACAACTTGTGCTATAACAATTTAAATATAGAGCTTTTTTGAACCTTTGGAGAGCTGTAGCTCTGTAACGGGTGGGGGTACAAAAAAAAGTTATTAAAAATAAAATTAATATTTTTGTGACATCTATCAGCAGTTAAAATTTCATAGCTCTATTTCAAAAAAAATGTGGGGATCTAAAAGTTAGGTGTTCGAGAGCTACCCTAAGGTTTGGTCCAAACTCAACCAAAAAAAATAGGGAACCTAGAAATTACTCCCAGAATATTTTGTGTAAATTTCAAGATTCTAGCTTTCTTAGTTTTTGAGTTAGCGTGCTGACGCACGGACGGACGGACAGACGGACGGACGGACGGACATGGCTCAAAAGTCTTAGAATTTTTTTCTGATCCGATCCATACCGTTGAAGGTATATCTAGCTCGCTTATTTCGAGGTGTTACAAACGGAGGAGTAATTTTATTATACCCGATCCTATCTTACGGGTATAAAAAGAATGAAAATAACTTGAAATAATCAAGTTAAAATGCATTGCATTTTTTATTTTTTATCAGAAAACCATAAACATTTACTACTTACTATGATAATTTCATAACACTACATCTTTCCAATGTAATATAGTCAATTCAAAATCTAAGATCGTTGAGACATGCTCCCAATAACTTCGGCGGGGTCCGATTCGCTCCTAGATTCAACAAATGGTGAAAATTTCTTTATATTTATAGTTAAATTTATTATAGCCCTGATAAAGCCCATATTTCTTTCTTGAAATTTTTCTAATTTTCTTAACAGCGGTTCTTCTATAGCTTCTATAATTATTGGTTGTATTCAGGCCCGCTTTTAAGCGTAGGCGGCACTTTACAATGGCGGCATTTCGAACTTTGAAAGACGACTTGATACTTCGAAAATCGATCCAAAAAGTTTGTTAAAATATATTTACACGTCTAAAATTGTTGAAGTAGTCCCCAACCTGTCGATAGCACTTCGCATACTGCTGACGTTTCCAGTTACAGTTGCTAGTGCTGAAAGAAGTTTTTCAAAACTGAAAATAATAAAATCGTATCTAAGATCACAGATGTGTCAGGATCGTTTAGTTGGTCTAGCAACGATTTCAATCGAAAAAGAAATTGCTGATAAATTAGAAATGGAAGATTTGGTTAAGGATTTTGGAGCATTAAAAGCAAGAAAAATTCACTTTTAATTATTATTTGTTTTGTTATTTTTTATTTTTTAAAAACTGAATTTTTATTTAATTGGTTTTTATTAATTTTTTTATTATTAAAATACAAATATATATATTAATTTAAGATATTCAGTGCTTTTCTATTTTTCTTCAATTTAAAAATTACAATATTTTTTATTTTTGCGGCGGCAAATTAACATCGTGCCTACACACAGAAAACTGCTAGAACCGGGCCTGGTTCTATTTCATCTCCTTTATACTGAAACTTTTTTGTACTTAAATGTTTCAATTCATTTTTTTCTTTCTCACCTCAATACATTTTGAATTCACCACAAAAAACTGCATTTCTTTTAATACTGCTATGGTCTTTCAGTAAAATAATCGATTTATCTTTTATTACACTTCTACATTCTTGGAAGAATATTTTCGGTTCAGAGTGACTAAGTTAGTAATTACTCCTGATCGAATCCTGTATTTTAAAGCTGAATGTGATAGATCTTCCCACACCAAAGGTTGAGATGATGATGAAAATAATGCTTCACATTCATCACCCCTTCTAAAAGACTTGAATCTATTTATCATCCGAGCAAACGATTTCAGTTTACTCAATCTGAAGTTAAATTAAATTTTGTTCCTGTTTTCTGGGCAGATGATAAGAGTTTTTTGAAATTTTTAATATCTGCTTCCACTTTGTTACAGTGACTTATCATCTTGAATAAGATTTCCTGATTTTTTCTTTCAAGAGTCTCCGCATAGTTTTCTATAGTTACTTGTTATTATGAACAATTACACATATAAATAATTGCAATAATACTAATTTCAAGGTTAACCACTTAATGCACATTACTGTAGATAAATTCTCATATTACTTTGACATTCCATACCCAAAAAAAGAATTAAAATAGCTCAAAATAATCAAGTTAATGTGCATTTAATTAAATTTTTTGATAGTTATCGCAAAAGCATAAACATTCACTACATATAATAGGATATTTTTGATAATTTCATAACACTATATCTTTCCAATATAATATAGTCTATTCAAAATCTAAGATCGTTGATATATGCTCAATTTTCGACTAAAACTCAAACTGAAATGGCTGTTTGTAAAGTAAAAGCTTTGTAGGATAAGACTAAATTAAAATTCCTCAAAAACAACAAATTTTGAAAAAATTAGTGAAATGATTTTAACAAATGACAAGGATGGTATTTGCATTTTATCAACAAATTTTAGAAGAACAGCTGAACACCAAGTTATTACTGTACCTGTAATAAAAACATATAAAATAAAATCTGAAAAACTAAAATTTAATAAAGATTATTCTTCTGTACCTTTTGGTTTTATAAAAAAAACGAGGAAGAATACAGTTGACTTTGTCAACTCTTAGATACCCGTACGAACCGTTAGTATGTTCACAGCCTGTCACTCTGCTTACAATATTATTTTTTTAATATTTTAGTATTTTAAAATAATTTGGGTGAATTTTATAATTTCTAGAACTATGGGTTGTACATATATTCAAACTATATGTTTATATGTACATTCTTCAAAAGCAGATTCTAACCTTCCACATAACGATTATCAATCCAAAACTTTTTCAAATATTCTATAGTACCATTTAATACTAAGCGGTAAATGTATATTAATTTTACTAAGTACAAAACAGTAAATATAATTTTAAATATTATATTATATTATATTTAAATATTCCATTGACAGAATAATTTCTTATAAGTACAATAAAATACATATATGTATGTAAATACGGCGCTATATTATATACATCTATACTCTTATCATTCATTCACTAGTGACATATACGATATGTAAATAAACATGATATTATATAAGTATGTATATATATCAATATCATATAAATCAAAATTCTTCAAGCAACCGTTATGTTGTTTATTTAATTACATTTTTTTGTACTACGCATTATATCCTCAACAATTTCAAATTATCGAGTAAAACAAAATGGAAAAAATTCGTTAAAGAAATTTGTTAGAAAATTTGAAAAAATCAAGTAACACTTTCGTCAATTATAAAGTAACCCTATATTATTAAAAAAAGTTGTTAACAGAAATAAAAGTATAATGTTGGAGCTTTAATTTTTGTGTATTACTTCAAAAAAATTTTAACAGGTGTTCAAGTTACAGGTGTTTAAAAATAGGAAATTTTCAGTTTTTGACCCCTTACAGCTCCTAAACGGGGAGTGATACAAAAAAAATTTCTGAAATGACTCATACTAATTTTCAAAGATCTAACTTCTGTCAAAATTTCAAGTTTCCAACTTAAACCGTTTAGAAGATGGAAGGGTTAAAGAATTTTGCAAAATTTGAGTTTCGCATAACGGTAAATTAAGACACCGTATGCCAAAAATATATATTTATTGTATATATACTTTTAAAGCTAATGAAAGTAGTAATCGTTTGGCATTTTCAAAATGAAGATATACCTTATACAACTTGTGCTATAACAATTTAAATATAGAGCTTTTTTGAACCTTTGGGGAGCTGTAGCTCCGTAACGGGTGGGGCTACAAAAAAAAGTTATTAAAAATAAAATTAATATTTTTGTGAGATCTATCAGTGGTTAAAATTTCATAGCTCTATTGCAAAAAAAATGTGGGGATCTAAAAGTTAGGTGTTCGAGAGCTACCCTAAGGCTTGGTCCAAACTCAACCAAAAAAAATAGGGAACCTACAAATTACTCCCAAAATATTTTGTGTAAATTTCAACATTCTAGCTTTCTTAGTTTTTGAGTTAGCGTGCTGACGGACGGACGGACGGACGGACATGGCTCAAAAGTCTTAGAATTTTTTTCTGATCCGATCCATACCTTTGAAGGTATATCTAGCTCGCTTATTTCGAGGTGTTACAAACGGAGGAGTAATTTTATTATACCCGATCCTATCGTACGGGTATAAAAATAAAATGTACAGTATAAAGTTATTTTGTTTTTTATTAAAAATTTTATCTATTTTTTAATCTATTTAATTTTTTATTTTTTATATAGTTTCTATATATAGTTCTCAACAAATCAGTAAACATGTACCAAAATTTTTTTCTTTCAAAGATGATTAATTTTGATAAATATCACAATTTTTGAGTAAATAAAAACTATATTATATGAAACTTAATTTAAATTTTATTTTATTTTTACAGTTATTTATCACATTTTTTTTTTTAACATGCCTCTAATTTGCATAATACAAAGTAGTTTGCAAGAATATAAAAAATATTGGTTTTATATTAAAAATATTTTTTCTTAAACATAACAATTAATAACTAAATACAACTTTTTTTTTTCCTCACGATTTTATATTGCTAGAACACAATAAATCTTGTTCTATATTAAAAAAATGTTTTCATTATTTTTGAATTAAATATAACAATTTTAATCACTAAATATATAAATAATCTATATTACTATGCTATCCCAACAACATCATTGCACTTACTTATTCTACATTAACCAGTTTTGAAGGTCAAGATCTAACATAATTCATTAACTAACAAGAAAAAAAACTTTCAAACTAAAATTTTAATTATAAAAAAAAAAAAATAAATAAACAATAAACAGCTTTCCTATATGCACACATTCTTGCGCCAGCGACATTCTTTTAAAGTTCAATCACTTTTGTAGTGACAACATTCCTTAAAAATTCAAACACCTTTGTCGTGAGCTCATTTGCATAACTATTGCTATCTCTTTCTCGCAAAATTCACACTGCCAAGTGCCATGTATACTACTTAGGACATATATACTTTATTTTTAATTTAATTATATTCTACTAATTATTATATATTTTTTTTTGGTTAGCCACTTGACCATTTGCAGTCGATGTAGTTATAAAATATTTCACTGCTAGTAATGGTGAACTAAATAACTCCATTACATCCCATTGGTTCTTTTCTTTAAATTAATAAATTAACTTCAAATGAAAAAAGCTTAACTGAACTTTTAACTCTAACAAAAATTCTTTTCATAAATTCATTTTTAAATAAAAAAGAAAGCATAATCATCTTTTTCTAAAAGCGTGTAATTTGACTCTCGACTATTTCTAAACTTTGCAATGCATGGTTTAATAAAAGAAATTTGTATTTAAAATCAATAAGTTTAAACCTAAAATAGAATAAAAATAAAATAAAAGGAATTAGTACTAAATAAAAAAAATAAGTTAAAACAAAGTTAAAAAATCTAAAATAAAATTAAAATAGAAGTAGAAGAAATTTATACTTCGAATAATTAACTTATAAATTAATTAACAGTGTGTAAAACATCTAAAATGAAATAAACTAAAAACTTAGAAATTAATTAACAAAATAAAATTTAAAAAATTATGATTTTATAAAATAAAAAAAAAAATTAATAATAAATCAACAAAAAACTTATTATTATAATACAACATAGAACTATATCTTAACGTTGATAACAGAAAAATAGAAAAAAGAAAAAATTCAAATGTAATACTGTGAAGAAAAATAAAAAAGAATAGGAAAAAAAGAACAAAAAATGTTACGTTGATTGTTTTAAATATTTTTAAAGGCTATTTCTTACCTATACATACGTACATCAAAATTTTATGCTATGAAAAGAAAGAAACGTACATCTGATATTTTCGTACATAACAGATAGAAAAAAAGAAATATTAAAGTGTTATGCTATGAAAAGAAAGAAACATACGGCTGATATTTTCGTACTTAACAGATAGAAAAAAATAAATATTAAAATGTTATACAAAGAAACAAACGTATATCTGATATTTACATACATAACAGAATGAAAAAAGAAATATTAAAATGCTATGCTATGAAAAGCAAAAAAACAAGGCAGTGTATAAATCATACTTTTTAAAGAGTCGCATTTTTAAGTGGAAATAAAGAACATTATAAAATTGCAATAATATTTTTATTTTGAATTTAGTTATGCAACGTTTTAGTTTTCTTAATTTTTTAAAATCTTGCCACATAAAATATAACAATGTAGCAATCAGAAATTCAGCCCATAATATAGATACATATATGAATGAATATATGGGTATATACATATGTAGCTATAGATTTATTATTTTTTAATAGCAATAAATACATATATTTATATGAATGAACGGCAAACATAAACGAATAAAAAAAAATTAAGAACGTTCTATATTATCGGTAATATATTTCTATTTCTTAAACAGACTGTAGGTGCTACTGTAAATATTTAAAATTTAAAAAAATATAAGAAGTACTAAATTTTTCAAAATTTTTTAAAATTTTTCATAAAACTGAGGAAACTCTCACAAAAGCTACATTTTTCTACTTATACCCGTCGTATGACCGGCTTTTTTACTTATTGTTCATAAAAGAGCAATTAAAACAATTAACTATCATTCTATCATACCACTAATTTGCTTTGATTACCAAGATATTTAAATCTTGAAAACATTTACAAAAGAGAATTATATCATTTGGTATTTAAAATTAAAAAAAAACAAATGGTAAACAAAGGGAGCTGTTTTAAGTGCAAAATAACTTTAAATTTAAGAATGTATAAACACAGAAAGTGCGATGGTGCGTGCAAAAAACTCTTCCATGACACTTGCACTAGTTTGCACTAGATTGGCTGTGAAGATTTTGAAATCCTCGACCACAGCAATTATGGTTTTACCCGATTTGCAAACAAAAACGAAATAAACGGAAATCCTCGAACCCGGGTGGAGGAGAGAGATTAAGTATAATTCAGCCTGAGGTCATAAGAGTAGTTAGAATATAGGGTCGGAATGTATGGAAGCTTTGAGCTGCAATTAAGGATTTTAAGCTTTGGGTATCTTTGGGTTCATATAAGCACATAAGGATCGTTCGTTATGTTTGAAAATTAAGCTTATTTGACTATGAACTTGACTAAAAAAGTTTTTTTAAAAGTTTTTGACAAAATTTTTAAAAGAAATGAAGTAAATATTTTATATTAAAAGTTTTAAAAGCTTATTTAGGTGAAAAGTTTTTAAAGTTTGGTTTAAATATAAAAATTAAAGTTTAAACTTAATTATACTTAATATTTATTTGAAAAATTATAAAAACTTTTTAAAGTTGGTTTTGAATTCAAAGCTAACAAAGCTCATTTTAAAGTTGAAAAGCTTAAAATACCGATGGAAGTTTTTTTGTTTGATTATTAACTTAACTAAAAAAGTTTTGCAAAAAAAAAAAAAAAAAAAATGAAATAAATTTTAATAAATTGAATTCAGACTTATTTTTATTAATAAAAAATTGAAATAAAATAAAAAATATATTTGAATAATCTTTAAATTTTTATATATTAAAATGCAACAATGTGTTATTGAATTATTGTAAAGCAAAAATGAAAAACTTGTTTTAAAAAACTAAATTAATTTTATCTACTAAAACAGCATTTCATCTGATATTGCATAATGCCCCCATGCGTAAGTTTTAATTTTATCTGAATGAATATATCTTTTGTAATCTAAGGAGCTTATGCATATCATGCAAATTTCATCTAAAATTCTCATATTTCTGTAAAAAATTAAGTTATTCAACAATAAGTTTCGATAATTTTCTATGGTTAAATCGTTTTATTTTTTCACACCTTTAGCTGTTTTAATATTTTTATTTGTGTTGGTTTCAATAAAATACATCTTAGAACAGAGTCCAATAATCTCGGATATAATTCCACCATTCAATTCATCCTTAAAAAATCCTAATTGTTTTTTGTTTAACAAAGGGAAACCATACGGATTTTGATAATCAGAAGTATCAAAGTAAGTAATTTTGATAAAAATCACAATTCTTGAGTAAATAAAAACTATATTATATGAAACTTAATTTAAATTTTATTTTATTTTTACAATTATTTATCACATTTTTTTAACAAGCCTCTTATTTGCATAATACAAAGTAATTTGCAAGAACATAAAAAATATGTGGTTCTATACTAAAAATATTTTTTCTTAAACATAACAATTAATCACTAAATACAACTTTTTTTTTCCTGCGATTTTATATTGCTAGAACACAATAAATCTTGTTCTATATTAAAAAAATGTTTTCATTATTTTTCAATTAAACATAACAATATTGATCACTAAATACAAATTGTTTTTGTCTCACGATTTTGTACATACATGCTTTACTTTAAATTACTTTAAAACTAAGATACAATAACAAAGTCAATATTTGCATTTTATTTATCTCATAGAACTCACACAACTGCATTTTTACGTTAATATTATCTTACAATAACTAGTCGGTCGTAAAATTTTTTTTTAGAAAATGAAATAAATTCTTATTATTTACAATAATCTGCATATGTTACTATACTAACACAACAACATCTTTGCACTTACTTGTTCTGCATTAACCAATTGACCATCAAAATTAATAAAATTTTAATTATTAAAAAAAAAAAATAAACAATAAATAACTTTTCTATATGCACACGCTCCAACCACATTCGTTTAAAGTTCAAACACTTTTGTCGTGAACAGCATTCCTTAAAAGTTCAAACACCTTTGTCGTGAGCTCATTTGCATAAAACTTAATAACATTAACATGCGCACTTGCCAAAAACATTTCTTAAAAATTCAAACAACTTTGTCTTGAGCTTATTTGCATAACTGGTGCTATCTCTTTCTCGCACAAACTTCACACGGCCAACTGCCATGTATACTACTGTCCTATAAATTATAATTAATATAATATGGTAATAGCTATATAATAAAATAGTAATAAACCATAATTCTTGTATAAGATAATAGATGGAGTAGAAGTATAAAAGAAACTTCTTAGTTTTGGTCAATATCTACAGCCAAGTAATTAACGGCTTAGTGAAATTAATGATTCACGAAAATAAAGTTTAAACAAATATGAATAATACTTGACTTAGTGGATGACATAGTGGACTTTGCAACAACCATAAAGAATTTGAAATCTCTAATGACAATGAAGAGAAGAGAGCGTTTAATGAAATAATAAAAATAAAAAGAGGTATTCGACATTTCGAAATAATATTTACAGGAGATTTACCGAGACTCTTAAGAGACTTTGACTTCGATATATTTAAATTTTTGATGATACCCAAAAGTTTACATAACAATGTCTACCAATTGCAATATTATGGAAATGGTTCATTATCGGTGTTTAATTCTAGACAAACAAAAATGCGTAATATACAAGCAAGTGTGAAACATGGAGAGCGGAGAAATGATGATATATGTTTTGAAATATTTCAAGGTCAGATATGGCCTCTACCGTTTATACAATTAAACCTAAAACTTTGTAATAAAATCGAAAAAGTAAATGAAATTGTGATATGAATATATGAATGTAGAAATAGTGAATAAATGAATATATGAATAAATTTATTTTAGATTATTACTTTTTCCACTTAGGTTTCCCATATAAACTACAGCTCGTATATTTTAGCTTTTTGGTCTTAAATAAACTTTTGGTCTTAATTTAACTTTAACCAAATTAAATAAATTAAAAAATATGTTTTAGACATGTTTTATATTAAAAAAGAATGAAAATAACTTGAAATAATCAAGTTAAAATGCATTTAATTAACATTTTTTATTTTTTATCACAAAACCATAAACATTCACTAAATACTATAGGATATTTTTGATAATTTCATAACACTACATCTTTCCAACATAATATAGTCTATTCAAAATCTAAGATCGTTGATACATGCTCAATTTTCGACTAAAACTCAAACTGAAATGGCTGTTTGTAATGTAAAAGCTTTGTAGGATAAGACTAAATTAAAATTCCTCAAAAATAACAAATTTTGAAAAAATTAGTGAAATGATTTTAACAAATGACAAGGATGGTATTTGCATTTTATTTTTCATTATTTTGCATTAAAATTTTCAACAAATTTTAGAAGAACAGCTGAACACCAAGTTATTACTGTACCTGAAATAAAAACATATAAAATAAAATCTGAAAAACTAAAATTTAATAAAGATTATTCTTCTGTACCTTTTGGTTTTATAAAAAAAAAAAAATAAAATGTACAGTATAAAGTTATTTTGTGTTTAGCACATTTCCAAAAAAATTTTGAAAAAATGTGCTTATTAGTTTCACTCTGTCCGTCCGTCCGTCTGTCCGTCTGTTTACAAAACTTCTACACCGTTAAAGATAGAGAAAAAAAATTTTAACCATGAGTAGGTCTCATAAAAAAAATAATTTTGTGGAACAAGTTTTTCATGTAGCCCCTCCCATTACGGAGCTACAGCCCCTCAAACTTTGAAAAAGCCCTATTTTTAAATGCATATATCTTATGTTCTACTTAAGATTTTTTCTGAAAAATCTGAAAACGTCATTCGACAGGTATTTCTTTTATCTTTCTAAATTAATATGAAAATTATACAATTTTTTTAAATTTAGTATTTAAATTTACCGTTATGTGAAAACCGAATTTTACATGATTTTTCTACTTTCATAACTCCGGCATGCTTCTAGATAGAGGCTTGAAATTTGGAGGCAAGAAAGAACTTTTAGAATTAGTTTAATTTTGTTCAGAAAATTTTTTTGGACTACCCTCTGTTTATGAGCTATTAGGGCTTAAAAATTGAAAATTTGTTATTTTTAAACACCTGTAACTTAGGAACCTGTACACATTTTACTTCTGCAAGATATAAAAATTAAAGCTATAATAATATATTTTTACGTGTGTTAAAGGTTTATTTAAGTTGTAAAGGGTTCCAAAGTTGCAGCTCTTGAAAATTGCGAAAAAGCCCCATTTTCAGATGTATATATCTCAGGCTTTGGGTAATAGTTTTGCAATCTAAAACCGCCAGAAGATCGAAAATTTTATTATCTACATAAAACAATATCAAAATTATGCAATATTTTGTAATTTACTATTTAAATTTACCGTTATGTGAAAACCACATTTTGCATGAAATTTCGTTTTTCATAACTCCTGCACGCCTTTAGATAGGAACCTGAAATTTTGAGACAAGAAAGAACTTTTAGAATTAGTATAAGTTTCCTCAGAAAATTTTTTGGTAGCACCCCATCTCTACGAGTTATTACGTCTCAAAAATTGAAAATTTGGTGTTTTTAGACACCTGTAACTTAGGCACCTGTACAAATTTTTCTTCGGCAAAGCATGAAAATTTAAGGTTCAATAATATATTTTTACGTGTGTTAACGGCTTTTCTTAGTTATATAGGATTCCGGAATTACGGCCCCTCAAAATTTCAAAAATGTCCTATTTTCACATTTTTTCTTATTACATGAAATTTTCAAATTTTTGTGTAAGTCACACTTCTAAACAGTTTGTATTGAGTTTTGGAAATGTGCGCTTTTAAAAACCGTTGGTTTACATTCTACCTTGTTTATTAAAAATTTTACCTATTTTTTAATCTATTTAATTTTTTATTTTTTATATAGTTTCTATATATAGTTCTCAACAAATCAGTAAACATGTACCAACATTTTTTTCTTTCAAAGATGATTAGTTTTGATAAAGATCACAATTTTTGAGTAAATAAAAACTATATTATATGAAACTTAATTTAAATTTTATTTTATTTTTACAGTTATTTATCACATTTTTTTTTTTTAACATGCCTCTAATTTGCATAATACAAAGTAGTTTGCAAGAATATAAAAAATTTTGGTTTTATATTAAAAATATTTTTTCTTAAACATAACAATTAATCACTAAATACAACTTTTTTTTTTCCTCACGATTTTATATTGCTAGAACACAATAAATCTTGTTCTATATTAAAAAAATGTTTTCATTATTTTTGAATTAAATATAACAATATTAATCACTAAATATATAAATAATCTATATTACTATGCTATCACAACAACATCATTGCACTTACTTATTCTACATCTAACACAATTCATTAACTAACAAGAAAAAAAACTTTCAAACTAAAATTTTAATTATAAAAAAAAAAATAATAAATAAACAATAAACAGCTTTTCTATATGCACACGCGCCAACGACATTCTTTTAAAGTTCAATCACTTTTGTAGTGAACAACATTCCTTAAAAATTCAAACACCTTTGTCGTGAGCTCATTTGCATAACTATTGCTATCTCTTTCTCGCAAAATTCACACTGCCAAGTGCCATGTATACTACTTAGGACATATATACTTTATTTTTAATTTAATTATATTCTACTAATTATTATATATTTTTTTTTGGTTAGCCACTTGACCATTTGCAGTCGATGTAGTTATAAAATATTTCACTGCTAGTAATGGTGAACTAAATAACTCCATTACAGCCAATCGATATACCATTGAGGAGATAGGCTTGTCAAAAATAATGTGACTAAATACTAAAATAAAAAAATTAAAATCCTATTATTATTCTAAAAATAAAAATTAATACTACTTTATTGTATAAAAAATTTTTTAACCACAATAATTTCAACTACAACAATAATGTTTCGACGTAGCGAATAAATTCAATTATTTAGATCCTATTATTGATAATAAAATGCAGGAGCATGAAGAACATATTATTAGGAAGATAGTACCATATTGTTTTCACTCTAAAACGGTTGAGAAAATATTTGAATAAAATCTCATTAATTATTATTTACTCATCATACATTTTTCAAATTTGATTTACTTAAATCATGTTTGGAGTAATGCATCAAAAATACATTTAAATGAGCTTGATATCTAAATATAATAAAAAACAAGCTGCTGCTGTATAGCGTGTCCTACTGTTACGTTATGTTAATTTAGATGTTAATTTAACAAATGTTATGCTATGAAAAAAAGAAACGTACATCTGATATTTACGTACATAACAGATAGAAAACAATAAATATACAAGTGCATGGTAATCTTACACTTGCAAATCGTAACATGAATCCAAAACCTAATTACTTTTCTTTTCTTTAAATTAATAAATTAACTTCAAATGAAAAAAGCTTAACTGAACTTTTAACTCTAACAAAAATTCTTTTCATAAATTCATTTTTAAATAAAAAAGAAAGCATAATCATCTTTTTCTAAAGGCGTGTAATTTGACTCTCGAATATTTCTAAACTTTGCAATGCATGGTTTAATAAAAGAAATTTGTATTTAAAATCAATAAGTTTAAATCTAAAATAGAATAAAAACGAGGAAGAATACAGTTGCCTTTGTCAACTCTTAGATACCCGTACGAACGGTTAGTATATGTTCACAGCCTGTTACTTTGCTTACAATATTATTTTTTTAATATTTTAGTATTTTAAAATAATTTGGGTGAATTTTATAATTTCTAGAATTATGGGTTGTACATATATTCAAACTATATGTTTATACATTCTTCAAAAGCAGATTTTAACCTTCCACATAACGATTATCAATCCAAAACTTTTTAACATTTATACGATATGTAAATAAACATGATATTATATAAGTATCTATATATATCAATATCATATAAATAAAAATTCTTCAAGCAACCGTTATGTTGTTTATTTATTCACATTTTTTGTACTACGCATTATATCCTCAACAATTTCAAATTATCGAGTAAAACAAAATGGAAAAAATTCGTTAAAGAAATTTGTTAGAAAATTTGAAAAAATCAAGTAACACTTTCGTCAATTATAAAGTAACCCTATATTATTAAAAAAAGTTGTTAACAGAAATAAGAGTATAATGTTGAAGCTTTAATTTTTGTGTATTATTTCAAAAAAATTTTAACAGGTGTTCAAGTTACAGGTGTTTAAAAATTGGAAATTTTCAGTTTTTGACCCCTTACAGCTCCTAAACGGAGGGTGATACAAAAAAAATTTCTGAAATGACTCATATGTATTTTCAAAGATCTAACTTCTGTTAAAATTTCAAGTTCCCAAATTAAACCGTTTAGAAGATAGAAGGGTTAAAGGATTTTGCAAAATTTTAGTTTCGCATAACGGTAAATTAAGACACCGTATGACAAAAAAATATATTTATTGTATATATACTTTTAAAGCTAATAAAAGTAGTAATCGTTTGGCGTTTTCAGAATGAAGATACACCTTATACAACTTGTGCTATAACAATTTAAATATAGAGCTTTTTTGAACCTTTGGGGAGCTGTAGGTCTGTAACGGGTGGGGGTACAAAAAAAAGTTATGAAAAATAAAATTAATATTTTTGTGACATCTATCAGCAGTTAAAATTTCATAGCTCTATTTCAAAAAAAATGTAGGGATCTGAAAGTTAGATGTTCAAGAGCTACCCTAAGGTTTGGTCCAAACTCAACCAAAAAAAATGGGGAACCTATAAATTACTCCCAGAATATTTTGTGTAAATTTCAAGATTCTAGCTTTCTTAGTTTTTGAGTTAGCGTGCTGACGGACGGACGGACTGGCGGACGGACATGGCTCAAAAGTCTTAGAATTTTTTTCTGATCCGATCCATACCTTTGAAGGTATATCTAGCTCGCTTATTTCGAGGTGTTACAAACGGAGGAGTAATTTTATTATACCCGATCCTATCGTACGGGTATAATAAAATAAAAGGAATTTGTACTAAATAAAAAAAATAAGTTAAAACAAAGTTAAAAAATCTAAAATAAAATTAAAATAGAAGTAGAAGAAATTTATACTTCGAATAATTAACTTATAAATTAATTAACAGTGTGTAAAACATCTAAAATGAAATAAACTAAAAACTTAGAAATTAATTAACAAAATAAAATAAAAAAAATTATGATTTTATAAAATAAAAAAAAAAATTAATAATAAATCAACAAAAAACTTATTATTATAATACAACATAGAACTATATCTTAACGTTGATAACAGAAAAATAGAAAAAAGAAAAAATTTAAATGTAATACTGTGAAGAAAAATAAAAAAGAACAGGAAAAAAAGAACAAAAAATGTTACCTTGATTGTTTTAAATATTTTTAAAGGCTATTTCTTACCTATACATACGTACATCAAAATTTTATTCTATGAAAAGAAAAAAACGTATATCTGATATTTTTGTACATAACAGATAGAAAAAAAGAAATATTAAAATTTTATACAAAGAAACAAACGTATATCTGATATTTACATACATAACAGAATGAAAAAAGAAATATTAAAATGCTATGCTATGAAAAGCAAAAAAAAAACAAGGCAGTGTATAAATCATACTTTTTAAAGAGTCGCATTTTTAAGTGGAAATAAAGAACATTATAAAATTGCAATAATATTTTTATTTTGAATTTAGTTATGCAACGTTTTCTTAATTTTTTAAAAATCTAGCCACATAAAATATAACAATGTAGCAATCAGAAGTTCAGCCCATAATATAGATACATATATGAATGAATATATGGGTATATACATATGTAGCTATAGATTTATTATTTTTTAATAGCAATAAATACATATATTTATATGAATGAACGGTAAACATAAACGAATAAAAAAAAATTCAGAACGTTCTATACTATCGGTAATAAATTTCTATTTCTTAAACAGACTGTAGATGCTACTGTAAATACTTAAAATTTAAAAAAATATAAGAAGTACTAAATTTTTCAAAATTTTTTAAAATTTTTCATAAAACTGAGGAAACTCTCACAAAAGCTACATTTTTCTACTTATACCCGTCGTATGACCGGCTTTTTTACTTATTATTCATAAAAGAGCAATTAAAACAATTAACTATCATTCTATCATACCACTAATTTGCTTTGATTACCAAGATATTTAAATCTTGAAAACATTTACAAAAGAGAATTATATCATTTGGTATTTAAAATTAAAAAAAAAACGAGGAAGAATACAGTTGACTTTGTCAACTCTTAGATACCCGTACGAACCGTTAGTATGTTCACAGCCTGTCACTCTGCTTACAATATTATTTTTTTAATATTTTAGTATTTTAAAATAATTTGGGTGAATTTTATAATTTCTAGAACTATGGGTTGTACATATATTCAAACTATATGTTTATATGTACATTCTTCAAAAGCAGATTCTAACCTTCCACATAACGATTATCAATCCAAAACTTTTTCAAATATTCTATAGTACCATTTAATACTAAGCGGTAAATGTATATTAATTTTACTAAGTACAAAACAGTAAATATAATTTTA
The DNA here is from genome assembly GCA_947095535.1 of Poecilobothrus nobilitatus. Taxonomy (NCBI): domain Eukaryota; kingdom Metazoa; phylum Arthropoda; class Insecta; order Diptera; family Dolichopodidae; genus Poecilobothrus; species Poecilobothrus nobilitatus. Next base: position 157,281,586 of record OX352774.1, on the reverse strand, counting down.
AATATTATATTATATTATATTTAAATATTCCATTGACAGAATAATTTCTTATAAGTACAATAAAATACATATATGTATGTAAATACGGCGCTATATTATATACATCTATACTCTTATCATTCATTCACTAGTGACATATACGATATGTAAATAAACATGATATTATATAAGTATGTATATATATCAATATCATATAAATCAAAATTCTTCAAGCAACCGTTATGTTGTTTATTTAATTACATTTTTTTGTACTACGCATTATATCCTCAACAATTTCAAATTATCGAGTAAAACAAAATGGAAAAAATTCGTTAAAGAAATTTGTTAGAAAATTTGAAAAAATCAAGTAACACTTTCGTCAATTATAAAGTAACCCTATATTATTAAAAAAAGTTGTTAACAGAAATAAAAGTATAATGTTGGAGCTTTAATTTTTGTGTATTACTTCAAAAAAATTTTAACAGGTGTTCAAGTTACAGGTGTTTAAAAATAGGAAATTTTCAGTTTTTGACCCCTTACAGCTCCTAAACGGGGAGTGATACAAAAAAAATTTCTGAAATGACTCATACTAATTTTCAAAGATCTAACTTCTGTCAAAATTTCAAGTTTCCAACTTAAACCGTTTAGAAGATGGAAGGGTTAAAGAATTTTGCAAAATTTGAGTTTTGCATAACGGTAAATTAAGACACCGTATGCCAAAAATATATATTTATTGTATATATACTTTTAAAGCTAATGAAAGTAGTAATCGTTTGGCATTTTCAAAATGAAGATATACCTTATACAACTTGTGCTATAACAATTTAAATATATAGCTTTTTTGAACCTTTGGGGAGCTGTAGCTCCGTAACGGGTGGGGCTACAAAAAAAAGTTATTAAAAATAAAATTAATATTTTTGTGAGATCTATCAGTGGTTAAAATTTCATAGCTCTATTGCAAAAAAAATGTGGGGATCTAAAAGTTAGGTGTTCGAGAGCTACCCTAAGGCTTGGTCCAAACTCAACCAAAAAAAATAGGGAACCTACAAATTACTCCCAAAATATTTTGTGTAAATTTCAACATTCTAGCTTTCTTAGTTTTTGAGTTAGCGTGCTGACGGACGGACGGACGGACGGACATGGCTCAAAAGTCTTAGAATTTTTTTCTGATCCGATCCATACCTTTGAAGGTATATCTAGCTCGCTTATTTCGAGGTGTTACAAACGGAGGAGTAATTTTATTATACCCGATCCTATCGTACGGGTATAACAAATGGTAAACAAAGGGAGCTGTTTTAAATGCAAAATAACTTTAAATTTAAGAATGTATAAACACAGAAAGTGCGATGGTGCGTGCAAAAAACTCTTCCATGACACTTGCACTAGTTTGCATTAGATTGGCTGTGAAGATTTTGAAATCCTCGACCACAGCAATTATGGTTTTACCCGATTTGCAAACAAAAACGAAATAAACGGAAATCCTTGTTGGTTTTGAATTCAAAGCTAATAAAGCTCGTTCATTATGTTTTTTTTAGGTAAAAAGTTTTTAAAATTTGGTTTTAATATAAAATTATAAAAGTTTAAACTTAATTTAATATTTATTTCAAAAATTATAAAAAATTTTTAAAGTTGGTTTTGAATTCAAAGCTAACAAAGCTCATTTTAAAGTTGAAAAGCTTAAATAACCGATGGAATTTTTTTTGTTTGATTATTAACTTAACTAAAATAGTTTTGCAAAAAAAAAAAAAAAAATGAAATAAATTTTAATAATTTGAATTCAGTCTTATTTTTATTAATAAAAAATTGAAATAAAATAAAAAATATATTTGAATAATCTTTAAATTTTTATATATTAAAATGTAACAATGTGTTATTGCATTATTGTAAAGCAAAAATGAAAAACTTGTTTTAAAAAACTAAATTAATTTTATCTACTAAAACAGCATTTCATCTGATATTGCATAATGCCCCCATGCGTAAGTTTTAATTTTATCTGAATGAATATATCTTTTGTCATCTAAGGAGCTTATGCATATCATGCAAATTTCATCTAAAATTCTCATATTTCTGTAAAAAATTAAGTTATTCAACAATGAGTTTCGATAATTTTCTATGGTTAAATCGTTTTATTTTTTCACACCTTTAGCTGTTTTAATATTTTTATTTGTGTTGGTTTCAATAAAATACATTTTAGAACAGAGTCCAATAAACTCGGATATAATTCCACCATTCAATTCATCCTTAAAAAATCCTAATTGTTTTTTGTTTAACAAAGGGAAACCATACGGATTTTGATAATCAGAAGTATCAAAGTGAGATGATAAGTCTGCCTTTATATCGACGTAAAAGTCCTCGGTATGTATTGTGTATATTAAGCTGTTAGTATCTGTATAATTTAAATTAATTTTATATCCAAATTTTGGTTTTATATATTTATAATGGAAATCATACATTAATTTGACTGATCTAAAACAGTAAACCCCATGTATATGGGTTCATCGTAAAAAACATGCGTTTTTTTTCAATTCAAAGGCAATAAGTTCAGATCGAAAAAGAAGTCAAACTGTGGAAGTTTGGTTTGGCTATAAGCGCTCGTGCTCCTTGATGCCTACCTTCTACTTTCCCAAGAGGGAGCAATTTTAATATCTTTTCTTTTATCAATATTTTCCATTGTTTTTCCAAATACAGAATTATTCATTAGCTTAAAAAATTTTTTTTCAAAATTGTTTTTTTGCTTGAGTTCTATGTACTGTATTTAAGTCACTATCCTTTTTGAGGCAGTTGCTCGAGAACTCTATGATCTTTGTTTAATTTTCCATGTACAAGGCACTGTTTCAGATTTCTGTAATGAATTGTATAATTTTTCTTTTCGCAGAGATCTACTATTAGTTTTGGTATTTTTCCATTAGGTGGAATTTTATTTGTACCACAAAAAGGTAGATCATTATACATCTACATCAATATTACTCCATTTAAAATTTTTGTATGGTACAAATTGACACATTGCCCAACCGTATAAATTGTTTGCACCAAGGTAAGCTATGTAAGTAGAATGTAAATTCTGGTTGTATTTTTCACCTATGTATTTATTATTAAATGCAGAATGACGCATGGAGCATTGGCTAATTCCTCCACGTAATCCTTTTTTTAAAAAATTATACATATTGATGTCGATAAGTAACTCCAAATTTATATGTGTATATTTTAGGATTGCTTGCCAAAAAAGACCCGGTGCTGTAAAAAAATTAGCTGGATTTAAGTTGTAAATGCTTTTACAAATACTTCAAAATTTTTCAAAAAGGTCTCATAAAATAAAAACATCTGTTTTTAGATATAATTTTAGGTAATCAAGCATATTGCTGCAATTAAATATTCTCCACACTTCAAGCGCATGATTATAATCATAATTTGAACAAGGTGTTCCAGTCATTTTGTTATAAAATTCTATTTGAGGAGGTAGGGTTTTATCATTTAGTCTTTCCCAACTATTTAAATAATCATATGGAAAAACACCTTTTTTTGTCATCAAATTTGAGATAATTCCAAAAACACTTCTTACATGGATCATTTCTGATGGGTTTAAATCATTATAAAGTGAATCTAAACTGGCTTCCATAAATCGCAAACTGTCAAGAACGCGCAATGTGAAGTAACAGTTTTCTTCTGCAACAAATACTTTTTTGCTTAAGGATATATATTGTCTTTATTAAGGGGTATAACTGAGATATCACCAGAAAATGAGTTCAATACTTTAAATAACAAATGGCAATCATAGCCGGAGAAATTATGAAAAAATACGGGGAAAAAATCTGTATAAAATATTGCATTGATTATGTGCAGGACGTCTATATTCCCCAGTAAAATGACAATGATCTCGAACTCTCTGGCTGAAATATAATTCTTTGTTACATATATGACAATTATATCAGTAAGTTGTTTTAATTGTTTATCTAGAGTAAGTTCGTTCATTGGCTTTAGCTTCATGTAATAATTTTTGTATAGCAAGTTATAATCGGCAGCTAGCTCCTAAATAAATTTTTCTGAGCAATCAGGACCAATGCATTCCACATATTTATTTACACTACAATCAAAAGCACATTTTATAAAATATTAAAAAGCAGTAGGTATATGCTGTTGAATGTTGGTAGTTGAAGAATTATTTAAATCAAGTAAGCATGTAGAAATAGGTTGCAAAATACTTTCACAGTCAGCGCATATAACAAAAGGAGCTTCAATTTGCAGATGATAATTTTCAAATTTTAAAGTATTTGTTTCTGCATTAGGTAAGCTTGTTGCAAAGCAGTTACATTCATTTTTATGAATTTGATATTGATTATTGTCATAGAAATGTAAAAGGCATCGGTTGCCAATATATATTTGATCACAATATATGATCAATATATATATACAGATATGATCAATATATATGTGATGTAATTAAACTTCTTAATAATCTTGAAAGATTATGAATATAAACAAAATGATAGCTTTTATGTTTTTATGAATGTTTGAACGATTATGGTAGCTCCAAATGTTAACTACAACATTACAGCATTCACAAAACCTCTATTGTTTCATGTGACGTAACACATTCCTACTCCTTGAAAATTCAGCATTACAAATGTTACACTTACTTCTGTTTAAATTCTCCTGAATTCTCATGTGCTCTTTTAAATGATTTTTTCTTGTAAAACTAAAAACTTCTTTTCCAGTTAATTTTATTTTTTTTGCTTCTGGTTCCATTTTACTATATAAAAGTTCTTTCTTGGATGCTTTAAAAAAAAATATTTTATCGAATGGAAAGGTACCATCTCTTTTATATACAACTTTTAAGCAATGTTAAATTTTCTACATATAATTAGAATAACATTATTTAGTAAGGTTTGATCTCTTTTTTAACCTTTTAAATTTTAATTATAATCTTTTTCTATTAATAAATAATAAAAATTAAAAAAATGTCAAAAGTTATCATTTGCAATTTATATAGACGAATTACTAAATTATAATTTAATAACAACTAAATTTAAATATAAAAGCTCAATCATCAGAAAATGATCATTATGCAACTTTTTGATTTATTAATTATTTTTATTAAATTAATAAGATTTGACCTGTTTTTATTCTTTTCAATTTTAATTATAGTCTTTTTCTATTAATAAATAATAAAAATTATAAAATTTTAAAAGTTATCATTTTCAATTTCTATAGATAATTTACTAAGTTATAAGTACAACAATGTTGCAACATATGAGAACACTATTTAAACTGTATGCATCCTTGTTTGATATAGAAAACGAGGAAGAGTGCAGTAGAGTAGACTATGTCAACTCTGGGATACCCGTATGAACGTAATATATCCTATTTCTATATAATTTGATCATCTTTTAAACAATTTCAGTTGTTTTAGTACCGACGTTATAACTACCAAGATATATTTATGTAAATTTTAAATATCTAGCTTAAATAGACGCTGAATTATTTTCATTTAAAAAGAGAAGTTTGTATGGCAACTACCCGAACCAGTCGCAACACCGCAACCAAATTTTACAGAAGTTGTTGCCATAAAACTCGAGCATCATTTGTAAGATTTCAGACGCCTAGCTTCATTAAGTTTCAAGATGTGCAAGAAGTCTGAACCGGCTGCTCTAGACCAACCAAACTTTGATACTTGCTCCATTTTTTTTAACTGAAGAATGTATATGAAACATTTTGTATTTATAGTGTTTAGTCACATTTTTTTTCACATTTAAAAATTTTCCGAAACATTCTTTTTATTTTCTTATCATTTTTGAGTGGGGATAATATTGTATTAAATAAATTAATAAAATTTTTCGTACTTTTGCAGTTACATCGCATCCATAAATATACGCAACAATATTGACCGAAAATTGATATAAGATCGCTTTGTAAACGCTTATTGTTGAAAACAAAACATTTTGATTGATTTTGTAGAAAATTTACAATCTCACTGTGGAATGGTGGATTTCCAAACAAATGAAAATATTCTGCACACCCTTGAACTGGCGCAAAAAATGATAACCAGTGTGTTCCTTTTTCAGCAGAAGTGTCGGTGGTTATTACTAAAATAGAGGGTTTGGAAATATTTTTTAATAGTTTACGTGTTGCAGTATTACATTTCAGAGCTTTCGTTATCTGAAGTGTATTCATTATTTTGTAAACGATAAATAACAATTAGACGAGTATTTTCTCTTGTATATGTTGTCAGAAATTCAGCTTTAAGTTTTCCATTTGTTAAGACTATATCGAATTTTCAAATACCTTTATTAAACTGTTTGTTGTCTTTTCGTTATCGATATGACCAAAAGAGTAATTCTCAATGTCAGTTCTTTTTAAATCTCTGACACGAAATTTATACTTTAATTACTTTACAATACTTTTACATTTTTCTTTTATTCCAGCTACAGCAAGATCTTTTGCAAATATTGTATTGTTGTCGTCCGCACAAAAAGATAAATCTACTAGAGCACAGGCCATTTTCAAATGAATAGAGATGGTACATTAAACTTCCTTTTATATGTTTAAGTAGACGTTACGATTTTTGTCAATTTCGATACTGGTATTGAATTCCGCAATTGGCTGGCGATATATGCCAGTTTCACTGAATAGTGTTAAATATGCACGAGAATTACAAAGATTATTCGATGTAAAACTTGTTTCAATTGCAGAGTTTGGTGTAGGCACTCCACTCCATTCACATATAATTGAAATTGTGTGAGATTTTGATGATCGAAATGGTATGGATTTTTTGATCTTTTACCATTAAAATTTTCATTATTAACCATACAAAATACAAGAGCTTTTGGTATTAGCCCTATAAATATAATATCCAATGATATATTGGAAGTGTTAGCTGGAATTGTAAATGTTTTGATTTAACTTCTTGTATAAAAATATTTTGCATTAACCTTTTCCAAAAGAGTATTATGTGCTATTAATATGCTAGGATTAATTGTTAAATGTTTCATGTATAATGTAGCTTCAAGTATTTTTAAATAACTTTCATCGTTATCGTTAAAGAAAATAAAAAAATCTTGTTTTTCTAATGCAAAAGCAATTTGAATGTCAACGTTATTTAAAAGTAATTTGGCAGTGTTGAAGAAATCTACATGTAATTTTCCCATTAATTCTAATATTGTAGAATTGTTGTATAATTTTTGCCTTGATTTAGAACCAGAATTGCTAAAATCATTCACATTTGGTTTATCTAATTTCCAACCAGATGCTTTCAGATGTGTTTGACTGGTATCTGTACCATAATTACTTCGAACCATACTTCGACTTCCACCATACTTCGAATGCAGTTGATTAATTACTGATTTTCGTAGATCGTTCATGCCACCTTTACTTTGATCAATTGCAGCTTCTTTTATGTTTGCACCAGATGCTACATCATTCAAAATATTTACTTGTGTTCACAGCCTCTATTTTAATTAAGTCCCAACCTGATGTAAAGACTAGCTTTAAGTAACGAATTAAACTTCCGAATATATTTCCAAAACCTCGACCTCTTTGAATAGCTGGATAAAATTGTAATAAAGGTCCAATATCGTTAATTTCTCCACCTACTTGAGAGGAATAGTATCTCATGTAAGCTCTTTGCATGTTTGATATGTTTGTTTGATATTTGTTGGATAGTAACTGGAAACAAAATTTATTCCATCGCCGTATTGGTTGCAAATTTTAATTGCTATCGTTTCAAAACAATTTTTTTCTTTAAGTATGTATTGTACATTTTCAAATCCAATATTTGTATGTATTCGGCAATTTTCTATGTTTATAGCTCGCAATGCGTACTTTGTTACTTCTAAAAATAGTTCATTGAACTATATCTTAATAAATCATCACCATTCCATTCAATTCGTCTTTATTATTAGCAAGAGCTAATTTGAATAGTTCAAGTAATTTTGTTTTGAAATTTTTTATATTTTTTTTCTGTTGAAATAGTTCAGTTAATAATGTTTTCACATTATAGCTATGATTAACTTTTATATAGAAACTATCTTCATTAAAAGTTTGCGATATACGAATTAAATCGATTAGATTCTGGCATTTTTTTAAATGATGCATCTTCATAATTTTTTGTATTGGAGATATGTCAAAACTTCATTAAAAAATTCTGTAAAAATCTGGTTTCGAGTAGATCCTGGATTAGGCGTTACATTTTTAATAAGCGTTGGCAAAAAAGTAAACTTCCAATCATCCAAATGTAATACCGAATCGTTATATGAATAATATGTGTAACCTATAGATTTGGTTACTTAAATTTTTTCAAGAGGTTTTTTAATGTTTCTTATATAAACATTATACTTCCCAATATTTATAAGAGCACAATTCTCCTTGTTAAATTTTTCCGTTTGTAGGTAATCATTCAGATAAATTTCTGAAAGACCTACTTTCCAGTTTCCGTTTCTTAAATCAAAGTGAATATGCAATTTATTTTCGAATGGAGCTAAAGTATTAAATTATCATTACTAAACAATGTTCATAGCAGTCATCTTGACTATCCATCTTTGTTAACTTCTTCTAAAACATAAAATGTTGCACTATTTATATGTTGCCCATTCCAGTGTTGATGAAGTTCTAAGTTTTGGACTTCTTAGTAAAGGTTTTAGTTTTCGTTTTTTTTGTTTCAGGAAACTGTGAAAGTATAGTTGAGGAAATTGAACTAACGGCCGATCTTTTTGTTTTCTTTTTTTTTCAAGAGATGGTACAGCAACGGTAATTACATCACCATTTGGTGTTTCAAATATTCGATAATCAGAATTTAGAGATGGTCTTTCTATTAGTTTTCCGTCTTGAAACATTTCAGTTTGAGCTCATTTTTTAAATGAATTTTCATCATCTAAATCGTAATGTGTTAAATCGCTATCCATATCTGCATGCTCTTTTTTAGGATCATATTCAAACACTTCATCAGTAACTAATGGTACAAAATTAGTTTGTGTTGATTTGTATGTAGGTAATTCAGTTTCTTTTTATGCATTTCGTTTGGAAAGGAATTTTGTTTGAGTGCCTGTATCAAATGTTAGAACAAATATCAATATAGAATGTGCCTGTATCAATATAGATTATTAGCCTTTTCTGCAATGGTTTTAATTTTTTATCATACAAAACTTTTTTCATTTTTTGATCCAATAAATCCAAGTTTTTATCATCTTGAAATAATTTACTAAATTTTGAAAATATTTCTAGTGACTTAACTGCATTATGTCTTACTGAGCAATTTCCCTATTACAGCAGATAATATAGTTCCGATTAAAGTTGGTAAAAATTCACCATGTTGAAATAATATTTTCCTTTTGGCTTTTATACTTTTCTTAGCACAGACTAAAAATCTTAATTGTTTTTTATGTTTTTTTAATTTTGCTTTTTATGCTGGTGATATTTTATTATTGCCATTTAATGTATTGATTGCAATTTCAGCAATAGTGTTTATAATATCGTCAACACAATATTTAAGAATAGTTTTACGAAATTTCTTCTTGTTGCACTTTTCTAGTACATGTAATATTTTTCTTCAACCGTTTCATACTGTTAACAGCTGTTATTCAAATCACCCGTATCACAGAAACATATGCAATAATCTTTAGCAAAATTATTAGTTCTAATATGAAATAAATCATTAATGTCTTGTGTTAAATCTAATACAATATAACCATGAAGTTTTGATGTTGACTCATTATATACTCTCAAGAAACACTTTATATTTTCCGGATATAGTTGTCTAGCAAGAGGAAAAATCTGTGATTTGTCTCGAGGGTTTTTGAAAAGCACTAAATATTTACTATTTAATGAAATATCTCTTGAGAAATTTCATTAACAATATAATAGATAAATTACGATGGTGCGAACCCTTAGTAAATCTAAGGGTTCCTGTTAGTAACCTGTTTATTTCTAGAATCTAACATTAAGTCATCTAGAACATTTAAAGTAGGTTTATTTTCATTATTACTTAACTCTTTTGGGATACTGGTATAAAAGTCCATATCAGGAAAAGCTAGATTTTTTGGAATAGCAGAAATTTCTGTGTTATATCATTTTATTATTTCAATTTTCTGATAAATAAATCTATCAATATTTTCAATTAAATTACACACAAATGTTGTTTTGCCACATCCGGATGGTCCCGCTATATCATTATTGAAATGGATGAATAAAATTAATAATTTTTGGTCTGTGTCTGATAATTTAAAATACAATTTGCAGATCATATAAAAGCAGCGAACATATTCTTAGTACAGTCATTTTGAATTAGGGAAGTAGAGGAGTTCTTAAATATTTATTCCTCCGTCTTATTAGATGATCATAAGAGACTAATATTACATCTAAATAAACACATTAAAAATTTTTCTAGAATAAATAAATACACTTCAATTTATAGTACTCGGTGGTACTAATTATAGTTGTAGGTGGGCATATGATAATTCTACTTCTGAACTGGACATATGTGAATGTCATACAATAGAGAATTATAGAATCACTTTGGAAAATTTAATTAAATAGTACGAGAATAATGTCGAGGCTACAAGTTGGGTCAAAAATTCATAGAGTTGCTAGAAGAAAATTTACACGAAGAAAATTTATTCAAAAGGGTTTAAATGATACTTGGCAAATTGATTTGGTTGAAATGATTCCATATGCAATATTTAATAAGGCATATACATATTTATTAACAGTTATTGATACATTTTCAAAATTTGCGTATGCTGAAGCGCTTAAAAACAAAAGATCTGATAGTGTTTTAATCGTAATGAAAAATATGTTTAAGCGTGCTGGTAAAAAACCAAAAAATTTACAATCTGATCAAGGTACAGAATTTTTCAACAAAAATTTCAAAATCTAATAAGGAAAAATAAAATTATCCATTGTCATACATATTCAGAACTAAAACATCAATTGTAAAAACATTATGTGGAAACAATTCAGTTTACAAGACACATATAAATTGTTAACTATTCTACCATCGCTAATAGAAAAATATAACTCAACATATCATCATACAAAACAAAATACAAAACATTACAAAACATTCATACAAAAGGTTACAAAGAAAAATGAGAAATTATTATTAAAAACTGTCTACAATAAATTAAAAGTATTCCGCAAAGCAAAATACAAAGTTAGAGATTTTGTTCGTATAAGTAAATTTAAAGGTTATCAACCTAATTGGTCAACAGAAATTTATACAAAACGAAAATAAACAGAACTGATCCAATAACATACAATTTACTTGATTACACACAAAAACAAATAAGAGGCAGTTTTTATGAACCTGAACTTACATCTGTTAAATTTCCTAATGTTTACCTTGTAGAAAAAATAATTAGAAAAAAAGGAAATCAAGTTTTGGTTAGGTGGCTTGGCTTTGATAAAAACTATGATTCAACCAAGTTTTTTTTTTTGTTTTAACTTGAGCTTGATAACGTTTTCAATTTGTATTTCATGATCACGGCTTTATATTTTTTACATTTTTAGCTAAGTTAATAATCAAACAAAAAAACTTCCATCGGTTTTTTAAGCTTTTCAACTTTTAAATGCAGTTGAGCTTACATTTCAAACATAATCGACGAGCTTTATTAGCTTTGAATTCAAAATAAACTTCAAACATTTTTTATAATTTTTCAAATAAATATTAAATTAAGTTTAAACTTTTATAATCTTATATTTCAACCAAACTAGTTTAAGCTTCTTACTAGCTTCTTATTATTTGTTTCAAAACTTTTTTAGTTCACAATTGAATAAAAAATTTCCATGGCTTTTTTAAGCTTTTGAACTTGAAAATGGTAGTTGACAGCTTCATTTTTATGCTTATAAGAACCCAAAGATACCCATTTATTTTAATTTTTCAAATAAACATTAAATTAAGTTTAAACTTTAATAACTTTATATTTAAACCAAATTTTAAAAATTTTTCACCTAAATAAGCTTTTAAAACTTTTAATTTAAAAATTTACTTCATTACTTTTAAAAATGTTATACTAGTTCAAGCTTGTTGTTATTTGTTTCAAAACTTTTTTAGTCAAGTTCATAATCAAATAAGCTTCATTTTCAAACATAACGAACGATCTTTAGGTGCTTATATGAACCCAAAGGAACCCAAAGCTTAAAGCCCTTAATTGCCGCTCAAAGCTTCCATTGAATCCCCATATCCCAAAACTTCCATACTTTGAGTCGCCATATCTTATCTACTCATAAGCTATGCTAAGACTACAGACAAAATCATCTCAAAGCTTCACGAAATTCTCAAAAAGCAGGATAATCTTGAAAAAAAAATATCTGAGTTTAAAAACCAAAATGAAATAATTAAAGCAAAAGTAAATATTGGAAATTGATAAAACAAAACAATACAAACTATAAAAATGTCTGGGTACAGTTAATCCCCAGTAGTATAGATATGTCGGTTCTGGATAAAAAGCTCTTAAGCTTATAAAGCACGTTCGTTATATTTGAAAATTAAGTTCAACTGTAATTTTAAAGTTGAAAGTCATGGAGACTATTTATTTGATTGTGAACTTGACTAAAAAAGTTTTGAAACAAATAATAATAAGTTTGAACTAGTATAAACTAAGTTTTCTGTTTCTCTGAAAATATGAGTTTATACTTAAAAATTATTTAAAAGAAATGAAATATTAAAAGTTTTAAAAGCTTGGTTTAAATACAAATATATTAAAGTTTAAAATTAATTTAATATTTTTTTGAAAAATTTTAAAAAAAATTTTTAAAGTTGGGTTTGAATTCAAAGTTTATAAAGCTCATCCGTTTTGTTTGAAAATTAAGTTCAACTGCAATTTTAAAGTTCAAAGTCATACATTGATAATAATTCTAATGCTTAGAAAAGGAGTTTTTCCATATGATTATTTGAACAGCTGTAAAAACTAGAAGAAGTAAATTTACCGCCGCAAACAGAATTTTATAATAAAACGAGGAAGAATACAGTTGACTTTGTCAACTCTTAGATACCCGTACGAACCGTTAGTATGTTCACAGCCTGTGACTGTGCTTACAATATTATTTTTTTAATATTTTAGTATTTTAAAATAATTTAGGTGAATTTTATAATTTCTAGTACTATGGGTTGTACATATATTCAAACTATATGTTTATATGTACATTCTTCAAAAGCAGATTCTAACCTTCCACATAACGATTATCAATCCAAAACTTTTTCAAATATTCTATAGTACCATTTAATACTAAGCGGTAAATGTATATTAAATTTACCAAGTACAAAACAGTAAATATAATTTTAAATATTATATTATATTTAAATATTCCATTGACAGAATAATTTCTTATAAGTACAATAAAATACATATATGTATGTAAATACGGCACTATATAATATACATATATACTCTCATCATTCACTCACTAGTGGCATATAAGATATGTAAATAAACATGATATTATATAAGTATGTATATCAATACCATATAAATAAAAATTCTTCAAGCAACCGTTATGTTGTTTATTTATTTACATTTTTTTATACTACGCATTATATCCTCAACAATTTCAAATTATCGAGTAAAACAAATGCAAACGAGGAAGAATACAGTTGCCTTTGTCAACTCTTACATACCCGTACGAACCGTTAGTATATGTTCACAGCCTGTCACTCTGCTTACAATATTATTTTTTTAATATTTTAGTATTTTAAAATAATTTGGGTGAATTTTATAATTTCTAGAACTATGGGTTGTACATATGTTCAAACTATATGTTTATATGTACATTCTTCAAAAGCAGATTCTAACCTTCCACATAACGATTATCAATCCAAATCTTTTTCAAATATTCTATAGTACCATTTAATAATAAGCGGTAAATGTATATTAAATTTACTTAGAACAAAATAATAAATATAATTTTAAATAAAATATTATATTATATTATATTTAAATATTCCATTGACAGAATAATTTCTTATAAGTACAATAAAATACTTATATGTATGTAAGTACGGCGCTATATAATAAACATATATACTCTTATCATTCATTCACTAGTGACATATACTATATGTAAATAAACATGATATTATATAAGTATGTATGTATATCAATATCATATAAATAAAAATTCTTCAAGCAACCGTTATGTTGTATATTTATTTACATTTTTATGTACTACGCATTATATCCTCAACAATTTCAAATTATCGAATAAAACAAATGCAAAAAATTTGTGGAAGAAATTTGTTAGAAAATTTGAAAAAATCAAGTAACACTTTCGTCAATTATAAAGTAACCCTATATTATTAAAAAAAGTTGTTAACAGAAATAAGAGTATAATGTTGAGCTTTAATTTTTGTGTATTACTTCAAAAAAATTTTAACAGGTGTTCAAGTTACAGGTGTTTAAAAATAGGAAATTTTCAATTTTTGACCCCTTACAGCTCCTAAACGGGGGGTGATACAAAAAAAAATTTCTGAAATGACTCATACTTATTTTCAAAGATCTAACTTCTGTCAAAATTTCAAGTTTCCAACTTTAACCGTTTAGAAGATAGAAGGGTTAAAGAATTTTGCAAAATTTGAGTTTCGCATAACGGTAAATTAAGACACCGTATACCACAAATATATATTTATTGTATATATACTTTTAAAGCTAATAAAAGTAGTAATCGTTTGGCGTTTTCAACATGAAGATATACCTTATACAACTTGTGCTATAACAATTTAAATATAGAGCTTTTTTGAACCTTTGGGGAGCTGTAGCTCCGTAACGGGTGGGGCTACAAAAAAAAGTTATTAAAAATAAAATTAATATTTTTGTGGGATCTATCAGTAGTTAAAATTTCATAGCTCTATTGCAAAAAAAATGTAGGGATCTAAAAGTTAGGTGTTCGAGAGCTACCCTAAGGCTTGGTCCAAACTCAACCAAAAAAAATAAGGAACCTACAAATTACTCCCAAAATATTTTGTGTAAATTTCAAGATTCTAGCTTTCTTAGTTTTTGAGTTAGCGTGCTGACGGACGGACGGACGGACATGGCTCAAAAGTCTTAGAATTTTTTTCTGATCCGATCCATACCTTTGAAGGTATATCTAGCTCGCTTATTTCGAGGTGTTACAAACGGAGGAGTAATTTTATTATACCCGATCCTATCGTACGGGTATAAAAAGTTGTTAACAGAAATAAGAGTATAATGTTGAGCTTTAATTTTTGTGTATTACTTCAAAAAAATTTTAACAGGTGTTCAAGTTACAGGTGTTTAAAAATAGGAAATTTTCAATTTTTGACCCCTTACAGCTCCTAAACGGGGGGTGATACAAAAAAAAATTTCTGAAATGACTCATACTTATTTTCAAAGATCTAACTTCTGTCAAAATTTCAAGTTTCCAACTTTAACCGTTTAGAAGATAGAAGGGTTAAAGAATTTTGCAAAATTTGAGTTTCGCATAACGGTAAATTAAGACACCGTATACCACAAATATATATTTATTGTATATATACTTTTAAAGCTAATAAAAGTAGTAATCGTTTGGCGTTTTCAACATGAAGATATACCTTATACAACTTGTGCTATAACAATTTAAATATAGAGCTTTTTTGAACCTTTGGGGAGCTGTAGCTCCGTAACGGGTGGGGCTACAAAAAAAAGTTATTAAAAATAAAATTAATATTTTTGTGGGATCTATCAGTAGTTAAAATTTCATAGCTCTATTGCAAAAAAAATGTAGGGATCTAAAAGTTAGGTGTTCGAGAGCTACCCTAAGGCTTGGTCCAAACTCAACCAAAAAAAATAAGGAACCTACAAATTACTCCCAAAATATTTTGTGTAAATTTCAAGATTCTAGCTTTCTTAGTTTTTGAGTTAGCGTGCTGACGGACGGACGGACGGACATGGCTCAAAAGTCTTAGAATTTTTTTCTGATCCGATCCATACCTTTGAAGGTATATCTAGCTCGCTTATTTCGAGGTGTTACAAACGGAGGAGTAATTTTATTATACCCGATCCTATCGTACGGGTATAAAAAGTTGTTAACAGAAATAAGAGTATAATGTTGAAGCTTTAATTTTTGTGTATTACTTCAAAAAAATTTTAACAGTTGTTCAAGTTACAGGTGTTTAAAAATAGGAAATTTTCAGTTTTTGACCCCTTACAGCTACTAAACGGGGGGTGATACAAAAAAAATTTATATATTTATAAAATATAAATATTTTCAAAGATCTAACTTCTGTCAAAATTTCAAGTTTCCAACTTAAACCGTTTAGAAGATAGAAGGGTTAAAGGATTTTGCAAAATTTGAGTTTCGCATAACGGTAAATTAAGACACCTTATGCCACGAATATATATTTATTGTATATACACTTTTAAAGCTAATAAAAGTAGTAATCGTTTGGCGTTTTCAAAATGAAGATATGCCTTATACAACTTGTGCTATAGCAATTTAAATATAGAGCTTTTTTGAACCTTAGGGAAGCTGTAGCTCCGTAACGGGTGGGGCTACAAAAAAAAGTTATAAAAAATTAAATTAATATTTTTGTGAGATCTATCAGCAATTAAAATTTCATAGCTCTATTTCAAAAAAAATGTGGGGATCTAAAAGTTAGGTGTTCGAGAGCTACCCTAAGGTTTGGTCCAAACTCAACCAAAAAAAATAGGGAACCTACAAATTACTCCTAGAATAGTTTGTGTAAATTTCAAGATTCTAGCTTTCTTAGTTTTTGAGTTAGCGTGCTGACGGACGGACGGACATGGCTCAAAAGTCCTATCGTACGGGTATAAACAGATGTTTTAATTTTAGCCGACGTTTTTGAAAATTTTAGAAAAATATGTAAAAATATTTATAATTTAGACCCTGCAAATTTTTACACCGCTCCAGGTCTGTCTTGGCAAGCAATGCTTAAATACACAGAAATAGGGCTACAATTATTTACAGATATAAATATGTACAACTTTATAAAATTAGAAATACGTGGAGGACTCAGTTAATGTTGTTTGCACCATTCTGCAGCTTATAATAAATATATGAAAGAAAAAATCAATGTAAATAATACATCCAAATACGTAATTTATCAAGACGCAAATAATTTGTACGGTTGGACTATGTCGCAAAGTATACCATATAAAAATTTTGAGTGGGTTAATAACTCAATAAACGTTTTAGAAATAGCTGATAATTCAAATATTGGTTATATATTAGAAGTAGATTTAGACTACCCAGAGAATCTTCACGACCTCCACAACGATTTACCTTTTTGCCTTGAAAATAGTATTCCTCCGACAGGAGAAGCAAAAAATTAAGTTAACCAATTTAAATAACAAGAGACAATATGTAATCCATTATAGAAATCTCATGCAATGCCTTGAAAACGGGTTAGTTTTAAAAAAAAATACACAGAATTTTGAAATTTAAACAGGGTGATTAGTTGAAGAAATATATTGATTTATATACTGAATATAGAGAAATTGGTAAAAATACCTTTGAAAAAAACTTTTTCAAATTAATGAATAATTCCGAGTTTGGTAAAACAATGGAAAATGTTGAAAATAGAAGAATAATTAAAATAGCTAATTCATGGGAAAGCAAAGGAAGACATTTAGAAGCTAGAGCTCTAATAGCAAAACCTAATTTTAATAGTGCCTCAGTTTTTGGATCTAATCTAGTGGCTGTAGAGTTACGAAAAACTATAATATATTATAACAAACCGATTTGATCTAAAATTTTAATGTATAATTTTCACTATAATAACCAAAGTTTCAAAATAATTGAACCCTTAATTATATAGATACTAATAGTTGTATATACACAATAATAACGGAAGATTTTTATAATGACATAAAATCAGATCTGAATCAATACTTTGATACGTCAGATTATGCAAAAGATAACCAATATAATTTTCCTTAGCTAAATAATAAAGTGTTAGGTTTTTTATACCCTACACATTAAGTATAGGGTATATTAACTTTGGTATGGTGTTTGTAACCCCCAAAAGGAAGCTAGTTAGGTATAGACACGTATATATATTCTGAATCAGAATCACCTCCTGAGTCGATTTAGCGATGTCCGTACGCACGATAACTCAAAAAATAATGATGCTATCTTGATGAAATTTATACTGTAGGTTAAAAATGACTAAGGTAAGACGGGGATTGTAAATGGGTGGAATCGGACCAAGCGTTCGAGTACCTCCCATACAACTCCCAAAATCGAATACGCATATCTTCGAAATTAATAAAGATAGAAACTTAAAATTTTGTACGGAGTGTGTTTTCCTCAATCCCTGATATCCCTAAAATTTGAGATGAATTGGAGTGGTTGTTCGGGTACCTCCCATACAAATCCCAAAACTGAATAAGCATATATTCGAAATTAATAAAGATAGAAACTTCAAATTTGGTACTAGGGTGTTGTTTCCTGAATCCCTTATTTGTCGAAAATTTGAGATGAATTGGAGGAGCTGTTCGGGTACCTCCCATACAACTCCCAAAACCGAACAAGCATATCTTCGAAATTAATAAAGATAGGAGCTTCAAATTTGATACGAGGGTGCTGTTTTCTAAATCCCTGATTTGGCTAAAATTTGAGATGAATTGGAGTGGTCTTTCGGGTACCTCTCATACAACTCCCAAAACCGAACAAGCATATCTTCGAAATTAATAAAGATAGAAACTACAAATTTGGTACTAGGGTATTGTTTCCTGAATCCCTGATTTGTCCAAAATTTAAGATGAATTGGAGAAGTTGTTCGGGTACCTCCCATGCAACTCCCAAAACCGAACAAGCATTTCTTCGAAATTAATTAAGATAGGAACTTCAAATTTGATATAAGAATGTTCTACCCTGTTGATATCTCTAAAATTTGAGATGAATTAAGGTGGTGGTCCGCGTGCCTTCACACACTTCCCAAGACCTAACAAGCATATTTTCGAATTTAATAAAGATAGAAATCTGAAATTTTGTACAAAGGTTGTAAAAGCATTTATTATTTTAGCTTAGTTATATTAAATACCTAACTAAAATAACTTATGGATTTTTAATTTAATTTGAATTTTTTAGGTGTAGGGTATAAATAAGTCGGTTGCATCGACTTACTGTTACTTTTACTTCTTTAAAGATGAAATGGGTACAAAAATAATTACCGAGTTTATAGGTTTAAGGTCAAAAATGTATTTTCTTCAGACTTTAAAATATTGAAAGTATTAAAAAAGCAAAAGGGATTAAAAAATATGTTGTTAATGACTTAAATATAGAGGATTACAAAAGTTCTTTATTTCATGATTTGACTATATATAGAAATATGAAGGTTTTTAGATTGAAATTACATACTATTTATACGTAAAATCTTAACAAAATAGCTTTAAGTAGTTCAGATGAAAAAAGATATATATCGAATGATAATGTGAATAGTTATGTTTGGGGACACTATGCTTTAAAGGAAATGTAATGTAGGTAATATTTTTTTTAATATGTGTTTGATATCACACTTAAGATTGTAATATTATTTATATATGTAATTATTCCCGATGTATATATTAATTTCTATGAAAATAAACTGTATATAATAAAGTTATCTTAGATCATTTTAAAATTTAAAATATAAATATTAAATTAAATTTAAACTTTAATTAGAAAAAATAATAAGAAAACAAGGAAATTAGGTTTTGGTTAAGTCGCTTGGCTTTGATAAAAAACAAGATATTATTTAATGAATAATAATTTTTAAACTTTTAGTAAAAAAAAAGCAATGCTGTTATTTAATATTAAAAACAACTTTTCAAACCCAAGTTTTTTATTTTTTCACGTTTGTAATTTGTATGCTCACGGCTTATACTTAAACTAAGTATAAAATTTTTAAAAGAAATGAAGTAAGTATTTCATATAAAAAGTTTTAAAAACTTGGTTTAAAACTATATACCTATAAGTAATAAAAAACAAAAAACTTGATTTAATATTTTTATGGAGAATTAATTATGAGAAGTTAAATTGAAAGTAAAAAACAAGTTTTATGCAAACAGCGGATCTTTTAAACTGTAAAGTACAAATAAAAAGATTTGTGTCTTTGATATTTTAAATTTGTGAAATGATCTGAAATTCAGGCTAAAAGTTTTTAAAGTTTGGTTTAAATACGAAATTATTAACGTTTAAACTTAATTTAATATTTATTTGAAAAATTAAAAAAAAATTTTAAATTTGGGTTTGAATTCAAAGCTCAGAAAGCTAGCCCGTTATGTTTGAAAATTAGGCTGCCAACTGCCATTTTAAAGTTGAAAAGCTTAAAAAAGTCATAGAGATTTTTTATTTGATTATTAACTTAACTAAAAAAGTTTTGAAGTTATATTGCTAATAATATAGGCCGTGATCATGAAATAAAAATTTAAAACGCAATCAAGTTCAAGGTAAAGGTAAAGGTTGTTTAAAGGTAAACAAAAAAAATAAAAACTTGGGTTTGAAAAGTTGTTTTTAATATTAAATAACAGTATTACTTTTTTTTACCAAAAGTTTGAAAATTATTATTCATTAAATAATATTTTGTTTATTTATCTATGAATCATGTTTTTTATCAAAACCAAGCCACAACCAAAACTTGATTTCCTTTTTTTTTCTTATTATTTTTCTACAAGGTAATCATTAGGATATTTAACAGATGTAAGTTCAGGTTTTTACAATTAACTTCTAATCATTTAAAAAACCGGAACCGGATCTTAAATGACGGGTACTGGACTTTAAAAGTCCCATACCGCAACCAGACCTTAAAAGACCCCAGCCGGATCTTGAAGGACCAATAACATACCGGAACCGGTTTCATATCCAGGCGGGCCCTAGAGTTGCGGCCGCCCGGTTCTAGAAGTTGAGATGCTTAAGTGTCCGTTTCCGGACTTTGAAAGTTTTATAACTTTTAATATAAAATACTTCCTACATTTCTTATAAAAAATGTTTAAGTATAAACTCATATTTTCACAGAAACAGAAAACTTAGTTTACTAGTTCAAGCTTGTTATAATAAGTTTAAAAACTTTTTTAGTCAAGTTCACAATCAAATAAAAAGTCTCCATGACTTTCAACTTTAAAATGGCAGTTGAACTTAATTTTCACACTCAAGCCAAGGTGAAAATAAACCGTGCCAAAGACTGAATGGTACCAAGTGTACAAAGATGGTATCGCTAACGGTCTCCTTGGGGAACTAGGAGCCACTCCATTGTAAGTTGCCTTGCATATGTGCCTTGCATAAATAAAGAAAGAAGGTCTTCTTGCGAAACTCGTGGGAACTAAAATGAAAAAAAAAATTATTATCAGAAAGCAAACAAACATCAACTCATCTTCTGAAGATGAGTGACTTGTCTCCAGTCAGGAGACTATTATCGGTCCAGCCGGAGTACCAGTTCAGGAGTACTCAGCCAGGGTCCTGCAAAAATTATAGTGCCTGTTGGTAGAGGAAGCACCTGCCATAGTGCTCCAAAGCCATCAGGTTCAAATAGTATTGGAAATACCAGTCATAGTATTTCCACCACTAAAAAAAGTCGAGTATAAGCTCTGGGTGGGCTTTCAAGAAAGCGTACCAGAAAGCTAAGTTCATATTGGGCAAAATAGCTCAGAACGAAGCCAAACGTATTGTTAACGAAAGGGATCCAGAAGACAAGAAGAAACATAGCGAGATTGTGTGTCTAAAAGGAATAGGTCACAGGTTGGCCCCACTCCTGGCGCAGAAAGAACCAAGGTGCCTAGCATGAATCTACACAGCAGTTCGAAAACTGTAGCACATAAAAATTACAATGATATTGTGAAAGACAGTTTATATGTTGCAGTTGTCAACGAGAGAGCCAGTGACAATTCCCAATGATCTGTGGATCAAGTTCCCAATGATCCCAATTAAAGTTCCCAATGATCTGTGGATCAAGCTTGAGGCGAAACTTTCCAATATCGTCAATGAGTTTTTCCTAGGAGGTGCAGAAGGACCACTCCCTTGCTTTGATTCATCCGACGTTGTCAGAGACTGATCCGAGAGATGGTGATGCGAGGATCAGTTCTCCTTTGTTTTCTTTAGCAAAAGCAATGCTAAGTTTGGGTTTCCACTTGGGAGGAAGGCAAAATTGGAATAATCCCAGCTAGCGAAATCGCTAGGAGACCATGAGACCGTTTCTGGTTGTCTAGGGTGGAGATAACCGTGGAAAAGCTCCTCAATTGTCTCCGCTTACTTCACCCTATAGTTCCAATGGGGAACTGGTCGGTGATTACGAAGGAGAAATCGTCAGATGAACTGCTGAAAAACAGTATATCGTTTCTCTGTCTTATCAGTGAAAAAAGTGTGGTCCTTTGGAGAAGGTGGAAAATAAGCTGAGGTTTGGTATACGGCAAACCAAAATAAAAATATTCAAGCCAGGGAGTCCAAACAAAGACGACCTAGACGAAACAAGCGGGCTGCTGGGAGACTTGGCCATAGACAAGGACTCCACAGCAGCTCCTTGTGAGGTAAGCGATGCGGGTGGTGCAGATAAACCTAAGGCATTCGAAGTTCGCCTCCGAGGATCTCCTAGTTCTCCTATGTGAGGAGGACTTACAAATTGCCCTCATTCAAGAACCATGGATTAACGCCTCCAAGATTAGAGGGTTAAACAGCTGTAACTATAATCTATTCTACAAGAATGTATATTTAGAAATAGATAAGCCAAAACTTGTATTCTAGTTAAAAAAACATATAAGTGCAAATCTCTGTTCTAATTTTAGTTATGAAGATTTGACAGCTGTTATCAAACTGGAGATGAGGAACAATGTGAGCGTTAATATAAGTTCCGTATACATGCCACATGACGAACCTACTCTACCGCCCCGGTTTCAGCAGTTGGTAGTTGCAACAGGTGACAAATTGATCGTAGGCTGTGATGTTAATACTCTATGGAGTAGCTCGGAAACGAATGAACGAGGTGAGTCACTATTTGATTTTATTTTAAATAGCAACCTAAATATATGCAATAGGGATAGTAACCCCACTTTCATATTTCCAAGCTCGGATAGTTTTCCAGGTTGGGCAGATCAGTTAGATAATACATGTACAAGTAATGACGAAACCCTAAATATAGAAAAGTGGAGAATAGCCGAGAAACCACAATTTGGACCACAATTGGATTCTCTTCAAAATCAATATTAAGCCTGAAAATCCCAAACCCTACAGAAACCCTAGAGCTACCGATTGGGGGAAATTCAGAAAAGAAGCTAGAAAAAAACTTTTAGCTAACTCAGATATCGTAAATGAAAATGAGTTAAAAAAGAGAACTGACATGTTTACAAGGGCCATGGAGGTCTCATTAAAAGTCCTATTAAGCGTAGCATTGTCCCATTGGCATGTCCTATTAAGCGTAGCAAAAAACCATACCCGGTCTGGTGAAATTAAAACTTAAGTAACCTAAGAAAGGAGACTAGGGACGCCTACAATATCTGTTACAGGCAGAATAAGTGGCGACTATATAAGAATTAACTTAGAGAATATAAGAGAGCAATCCGATTGACTAAAGCCCAATCATGGAAGAATTATTGTGAATCAATTGAAAGTACTAGAGACTCAACGAAACTTAGCAAAGTTTTATCTAGAGAATACTCCAATCCTTTTTTCCTAAGAACTGTGGAAATGGACTGATTCAGCCGCTGAAACCCTAGATCTTTTAGTGTTTACCCATCTTTCAGGGTGCATTAAGGACGTCCATGTGATTGACCAAGCGTTTAACACTAGAGTTCGAAGCGGTCCTGACGAATGTTGACTCACTTATAACGGAGGAAAAGTCTGGCTGGGTAATTGGTAACTTCGCTCCATACGAAACTGCAGGTTTCGACGGTATTTTTCCAAAAATGCTGCAAGAAATAAAGGGACTTGTAGTTCCATTAATTACTAAGCTGTTCAGAAGCAACCTCCCTTTAGTCATATTCCCCTTATGGAGGGGGTGAATGTATTCGTTATACCAAAAGCTGGTAAAAGAGGGCACGAAACCGTTAAAGACTTTAGACCGATCAGTCTTTTTATTGAAAACTCTCGAAAGAACACTCGAGTTAGAACTTAGAAGAATACTAGAGAGTACTCCGCTATGTAAGTACCAACATGCTAATTGTAAGGGCAAGTCAACAGAGACTGCACTGAGTGAACTAGTGCGGGACGTGGAACATTCGATTCAGAACAAGGAATTTACATTGACCACCTTTCTATACATAGAAGAGACCTTCAATAATGTACATGCAGCGGCCATACAGAATGCACTGGAAGACCTACGGGCAAAAACAGCCCTTAGTCAGTGGATTGTTAATATGTTTCAATCAAGAGAGATCCAGTCGAAACTTGGTAACCATAAAATTATTAGAAGAGTAAGTAGAGGCACGCACCAGAGTGGGATGGTATCACCACTACAGAGGCTTCTGAGAGCCAAAAAGGCCTGTGAAGCTCTGTATTCTTGTAGGAAAATGTTAGGTAAAAAAGGCGGATTAAAACCAAGAATGGCTTTATGGATGTACAAAGCTATAGTACGCCCCATTCTTAGCTACGGATTATTAGTCTGACGGGCAGCGCTGGAGAAGAAGTATACTTGAACCAGACTTGGTAAGGTACAGATAGATGCATGTATAAGCATTACGGGTGTGTTAAGATCGACGCCAGGTAATGCACTAGATGCACTTCTTTATCTCCTCCCCGTTGACGTTCATATAAAATTTCTAGCCTGTTGCAGTGCAGCCAGGCTCAGAGAAAATGGCCACTGGCGCACAAAACCCAATGGAGATAGCAGTATTCTAAGCTCGGCAGCTGGGGAACTGCCAGATTCCACAAACAACACTACTCCAAGGGTGGAAATAATTAAGAATTTCAAAGTAAATATTCCATCAACAAGGGAATGGAGACAACGAAACCCTTTGGATGAAGTAGACATCACACTTTCCACTGATGGGTCAAAACTGGACTACGGTTTCGGTGCTGGCAATACTTCTCTGAGGGGGAGCATTGCCATTGTCATTGGTAGTCAAGAGGCAATCGCGGCTCCAACTCTGCGATGAAAACATCCAAGCTTGTCACTCGAAAATGCTCTATAAATGAAAAGAATATAAGCTTTGAACACAATGTTACATTACTGTGATAGAAACATCAAAGGAAATGAGAATGCTGATGAATTAGCAAGAAGGGGTTCCAATCTGAATGCTTCAGTGAAAGCGTTACATCACTGAACAGCGTTAAAAGGGATATCTTTCTACAATTTTTAATCCCTAGCGAAAAGAAGGATGAAAGAATTAACCTCATGCTGTACGACAAAGAAAATATGGCCGTCGTACGACAACAAAAGAACGGACAACCTATTGAAGCTATCTCGGCGGAACATAGCTAGAGTAATAGGTGTGTTCACGGGACACTGGCCAATTGGCGAACATGCGGCCAGATTAGGTATTCCATTCAACACATCATGCCGCAGTTGTGGTGAAGAGAATGAGAAAGAAATCATTATACACTTCGTGTAAATGCCCAGCGCTGGCCACGGCCAGAAGAGCAGCTATGGGTAACTATGAATTTAACGATCTTAGCGATCTAGCGGCTGAGCAATCTGCAGAAATGGTAAGGTACCTGAATGCCGCGAAATGGATCTGAAATTAAATCCGTTATAGCCTAATCATAAGTCTTGTGGTCACGGTACTGGTAGGAGAACCGTGCTAACGATCTAATTGTGGTCTTGTCACGGTTGACAAAACCAGTCACATATATCAACCAACCAACCATAAAAATATCTCGGAATTTCTTGACTGGAGAATTGTGACAACTTAGAACCTATATCAATACTGAAAAAAGTTCTAAACAATAGGAAATTAATATTGATTCGGAGGACATCAAGAATGCTTATTTTGGGGCAGCAGATTCAAAATATTCAGATGACCCAAAGAGATAGTTAGTTGAATTTTAAAATACCAAACTAAAAGTGATAATATAATGGCAGCCAAAAGAAAAAAGGAATTAGTACTAATATGCTATTTTTAAATGAAGAACAATCTAAAGTTGATAATCAAAATGCTAAACTCAACTAAATATACATTAATGAGAGAATAACACCTTATTTTTCTATTTTAATTTTTTTAATTTTTTTTTATTTCTTTATTATATTTATATGTTATGATATCACAGTTATGATTTTACAATATACAAGACTTAGACAATAACTTAAAATTGGTACCTATAAAAGTCTTACCAATTATAATAATTGTATGTACTGTTATAAAGAATAAATACAAAAATTAAATATACTATTATTATTATTATATCCTAATTTTTTATAGCTAGTTTTAATTAATTTTAGTTAAAATTCTAACAATTTTTTAAGTAGAACCGAATAGTTTTTTAATCGAAATTTTAATTTAAATGTGAAGCGTATGTTACTGCACTTCTTTAATTTCTGCGGAAGACAGTTATAAATCTTATTGAAGAGCAAAAATTACAGTTTTTAGCGAATTCAGTCGAGTTTTTTCATGAGATAACTTTCTCATATTTCTTGTGTTATGATTGTGAATATTCATTTTCTTTTTTAACAACGTTTTGCTTTTAGTGACACCATTTTCTATTTTATGAATTATTTTAGCTTTTTCTAAAATTATTAATTCATTTAATTTGAGGAATCCAGCACTTTTGTATAGATTATCACATGGAGTACGCCAATTCAGCCTGTAGAGTATTTTTATTGCTTTATTTATTAATATGTTTATTTTGTTCTTTAATGTATTTGTACAACACGACTATGTTATCACATTGATACATAATATGTGCATGAAACAATAATTTAGCTGATTTATTATCTCGTATGATACCGCTTTTTCTAATAGCACCTAGTAATGGCATTATCTTTTTTAATATGCAAATAACATGATCATTCAAACATAATTTGTCATCTATTATAATACCGAGATATTTATAACTTTATTATCTTATAAAACCTCTGATATCAATACAAATTTTGGGACTGATATCAAGCTTATTTAATCGTTTAAAAATAATATACTTTGTTTTTTCAATTTTCACTGTTAATTTATTTCCATTTACCCAATTTATATATTTTTATATAAACCTCATCGACCAATTTTTAAGTAAGTAAATAAAATTAGAACAGATTTTACTAATACATTAATTATATATCTTTTTGAAACAACAAATTTGGTGTACTTTAATACCTAGGAAAATCTATATCGATGATATTACCCACCTAGCACTCAAAGGAAACATCGAACTATACGCAGACGATGCAGTTATCAAATATGTTATGGACAGTGAATCTGAGATAAAAAGCCATTTTATATGATTTAGCTATTGTGGAGGAATGGCTTAAGAAAAACAAAACCATCTTCTGACTTGTTCTTGTGCCATAATTTAAATCACACTAATTTAAACACTTTTATAATTAAACTTAAAAAACACATTTCTTTTCTTTTTGAAATTTCTATTTTCTTTCTTTTTTTTTTTTTTTTAATATTATTACAATTAATTTTACTTTTATTATATTTTTACATTTATGTTATTTATATTTTTTAATATTTTTTTCAATAATAGTTGACAGATTTTTCAATATATTAGAAATTACTATTTTTTATATTTTTTTAATATTTGTAATTTATTTCCTAAATTTGTTCGATTCGTTCTTTAACCACGTTTTGAAGATCAGCAAAATATTCTATTTTTTTCTCTGTCTATACAAAAATGCAGAAAAATATTCTATTTTTCTTCTTTCTCTATGCAGAAATGAATAAGAGGGACAAGAAAAAAAAGAGAAAACAAACACAAAAAATATGTTGTTATAATAATAATAATTTAATAGATTTAGGGTGCCCATACGGCCATAATATATTTTTAAATTCTTATTTCGTTCACTATTTTTATTTATTTTTATTTTTTTTGTCAATACTATTTTTTTAATAATATACACATAAATGAGTCCAACTGAAAGAAATATAATAAATAGTTTGAAAGTTGATTTTTATACACAACCACCAGATAACTTAATAAATTTGCGAATGGTAAACAACTGGAATATTTTATACCTAAATATAAGAAGTATAAGAAACAAGTTGTGTGATTTGGAATGTCTTATTATTAGTTATAAATTTAACATCCACATAATCGTTTTAACGGAGATTTGGGTAATAGAGTCTGAAAATAAATTTTTCAATTTACCAAATTTCAAAGCCTATTTTTCAAACAGAAAGGAACCTTATGATGCGCAATTTACGTATCCATAAAACTTGCCAATTCCTTGGTCTTCGAATTTGAAAATTCACACTTCTTGATGGTAAAATTATTAAAACAAGAATTTGGTATAATGTGCGCCTATAGATCAGACAACACACGAATGGCTAAATTTTTAAATAAATTAGATTTGATTACTATTAAATATAAAAGTACTATTATAATGGGAGACTTTAATTTAGATTTGTTGGAAAGTTCCAATACAGATGTTAAAAATTATACAAATCTAATGGTATTGGTTATATTTATAATGGTATTGGTATTAGTATTGGCAAATGGTTAAATTATTTATAATAATATATCAGATGAATACGCCACAAGAATTGGAGTAAATAAAAAATCAATAATTGATCATTTTATTACAGATCTAATAAAAAAACAATATTATTTCTTCACTCTTAACACTGCTTTGTCTGACCACCAAATGTTACTACTAAGTATAAAGAGTGAACCAGTAATTGATAGTATGATACAATATAAAACTGTATTAAACTATGACAACATACCAAACAGTTAAATCTGGCTTAATATAAACTTATTGAGTCAATTGATCGATTAACCGACAATTTAAGTTGTATTATTCAATCCAATACTACCAAAATACAAATAAAATCTTTAAAAAAAAAAAGAATGCATGAATGGAAATATTTTAAAAATAATTAAAATACGGAGTTCATTCTTTAAATTTACGAAAAAATATCCTACAGATCCATCTGTTAAGAAATTGTATGTTGAGTACAAAATTAAAGTTAAAAAACTAATTAAAGAAGCTAAAATTAATTACTATTCTAATGAAATCTCCATTGACCCTTGCAATAGCCAAAGACTTTGGAACATATATAAGAGAGTATTATTTAACAAAGATACGAATGCTTCTGAAGATCACATAAAAATTCTGCAACACAATGATAACACAACTTCACCAAAATCAGAGATAGCTCAAGCTATGAATGAGTACTTTGTTGATATAACAAATGAACTAAAGAACAATCAAAGAACAATTTAAAGAACAATCCTATTAACGAATTTTATATAAACCAATTTTCACAAAATATTTGTCCAGCTTTCAACTATATCCTACTAATTTCATTGAAATTAACAATATTATAAGTCACTTAAAAGCGGGAACAGGTATAGGACAAAATTTCTACAAAATTTATTAAAAAGTTTTTAGAACGGTGTTATACCTGTATTAGTTAAATTTATAAATAATTTCATTGAATCAAATACCTTTCCAACTCACTTAAAAAAGCAATAGTAACACAGATTTTAAAAAATGGTAGCTCATCCTGCAAAACAAATTATAGATCAATTTCAATTTTAAATGTTTTTTTCAAAATTTTCGAACATGTAATAAAACACTGTCTTCATTCGTTTATATCTCAAAATTATATTTTAAGTGATGATCAATTTGGATTTGAAAAAAGGTCAAATACTACTGCTGCTTGTCTGTGTCTTAATGACTTTATAACTAAAAAAATTGATGAAAAGAAATATGTTGTGTGTGTTTTTCTTGATCTTCAGAAAGCTTTTGACTGTGTTGACCATGATATTTTGCTACTAAAACTAAAGAAACTAAATTTCACTACAAGTCAAATTACATTTTTTCAATCTTACTTATCTGATACAATCTTACTTTTCAAAATACTTAAAGTGAAATAAGTGAATCTTTAAGTGACGAAAAGGTTATTATAAACGGTGTTCCACAAGGGTCAATTTTAGGTTCAGGCTTATTTAAAATTTATATTGATGACATAGCTAAGCTAAATCTTTGTGGAAGCATACACTTATATGATGACGATGCTGTAATTAAATATGGTGAGTCAAATGAGTCGAATTTAAAAATAGCTATCGATACAGATCTAAATACAATTGAAAAATGAATTGTAAATCATCATGAATTGTCTGTCATTGAATGTTAAAAAAACAAAAATTCTAATATTTGAAAACAAAAAAAGCTCTATAACAAACTTTTTTTTCAAAAACAATATAATCGAAATAGTTAAGTCATTCAATTATCTGGGTCTAATCATTGATAGTAAATTAAATTGGCACAATCATATCGAACATATTATAAAAAAAATCTCTCCGTATATTTTTATTATGTACGGATTACGAAGAGTGCTTAGCAGAGCTATACTTTATATTTTGTTTTCATCATACATTCTTTCAAACATGACCTACTTGAATCCAGTATGGAGTACTTCATCAAAGTACTACTTAAACAAACTGGACATTTTGAATAAAAAGGTTACTAAAATAATTAACTTCCATCCAGTATTGTACCCTACAAATCTGATTTATACTTCCCGTTATATTAGTTTTAAAATTATTTATTTATTTAATAGCATTTAGCATTTAAAATAATTAATAATCTTATCAAACACAATTTTATTCTTAATAGATCCATTAATATCCATAATCATGTAATGTCCAGTACTTATGGCTTTATTTGAGTTGGGGGACTTTCATATTATAATATCCCTAATTTGCTAAATTTTTTTTTACCACGTCTAATGAAATTATAATTTATTTATGCGTTCCACAAATTTTTAATGTCACAAATATATCTTGGCCACAAATTTTTTTTGTCGTTACCTTTGTAACAATTATTATCCTAGACAAGAACCAACACGTGGTAAAAACTGCTATCCAATTCGTAATTAAATTTCTTATAAACTATAGAGGGGGTGAAAAATAGAAAAGATGGTACATGTGTTTTTTTTTGGTTGAGGAAAGAAAAAAGAAGGAAAAAAAAAGAAGTCAGTTCCGAAACAGCCATCGTAGAGGAAGGAGGAAAAAATATTAGAAAATCTTTTTTATATTTTTTTTAAATCTAATTAAATAAATTAATTAATCACATATTGTTCTCTCAAATTAAAGAAATTTTGAATTTAATCGAAAAAAATTTAAATGAAAATTTAAAGTTTATATTCAATTATAAAGAATTAACAAAATTAACCAGCTTTTTCTTATAAATAAATTTTGAACTTAATCGTAAAAAAAAAAAAATTAAATGAAAATTTAGGCTTTATATTCAATTATAAAGAAAAAAAAAATTTAACCAAATTTATTTTGTGTGTGAAACGTATAAATACTACTTTTATATTGTATTAATGTTATTTCGTTTTGTTTCGATTCCTCATTGATGAAAACTTTAATGATTGATTGAATAATGTTTTGAATTTCCAAAATTAAAAAACAAAAATTAATATTATTATGAATTTATACTATTATAATATAACAAACATTATAATTAATATTATTATTTCTTATTATATTGTTAAGAAAATTAAAAAAAATAAGTTTAAGAAAAAAAATCATATAAATAAATCATATCAAAATGTATAATAACCACTCAGTACCTAAGGCTAGGATATTTACTCATATAAATTGAAAAAAAAAAAAAATTATAATAAAAATATAAAATTAAATTAATTTAATAGAAAATACAAAGGAAAAAAAATATATGTATTTATTAACAATTTTACTTATATAGATATTTAAAATAAATAAATTAAAATAAAAAAAAACAAAAGAATTATATCAAAAAGAAAAATAATAATTTAACAAAAATAATATTATTAATTAATATATAAATAATTGAAATATGAACGGAAATTATTAAAACAAAAATTTTACACAGTGAATACAGAAATATACATATAGTAATAAGTATATAATTATTTATTTAATAATTTATTTAACATTTATACATATAAATCAAATAGTATGTAACAATATATCAAAATACCTTTAAAATTGAAACAAAATAAACCGATAATAAAAAAAAATACGTACATGTATATATATTGAAAAAACAAAACAATTATGTAAGTTAAATAAAATAACTATATAAGAAATTATAAAAAAAAAATAAAAAAGAATAATAAGATAATCATAATAATAATAAAATAATCAAGTAGAAATTAAGAAAAATTGAAAAACAGAATTGTATTATAAACGAAATGTAAAAAAACAAACTAAAGTATTAAATTTTTGTTTTGATGATTATTATTATATTAAGAAAAAAAAAGACAAATTGTATATAAATGAAAAAAAAATTAAAGAATTAAGTTTAAGGGTAGAACTTCATGTATATTTTTTTTGTTTTTATTTTGAAAATGAGTTTTTAAAATATAGCAATAAGGAGTTCGAGCTGAGTATAATTGGTCCGAAGCATAATGAATTAAACCAGCCAAAGTCATGAAGTAAGTATAGTTTGGACAGGGGTGTTGTTTATCTTGGCATGCACATTCTTTTTTTAATGGACCAATAGCGAATTTCTTCTTCGAACTCTCCCAGCTGCTAACCCGGATATCAACCAAGCATGCCACGCTCGATTGGGTCATGGACCCTCCCAACTGTTTATAATCTATTACAATCATAACACAAGAAACAAATCTAATTTTTACCTCACAATATTTAGAACAGACAATTAAAAAAAGAATTGCTTATACAATTGTCTTAAAGTATTCAATGATTTTCCTCAGTAATGAAACTCAGTAATAATTTATGTTTTTTAAAAAAAAAAATCAAAGAACTCATTTTAACATAATAAGACTTGAGAATTTATAAATACTTATCTAACTTTCAAACGAGATCTCAAAATAATAAGGTTAAGGAACGAATAAAAACGAATAAAAAAAAAATAATAAAAACAAAAGAAAAATAAAAATTGTTTGTGATTCTAATAATAATAATAATTTAGATTTTAGATAATAGTAAATAAGAGAATACCTTTATGAATATGTGTTTGCATACATATGTTTTTATGTATGTGTATATATGTGTATATGAATATTAATTATAAATATTTTATACAAATAAAAATTATGTAATATAGTATATTTCAATTTTAAATCTTTTTTCGGCCAGATGGTTAATTCCAATGTCTTACAATTAGCCAATTTTTTAAAATTTATTATGTATAACTTTTCTTACTTTTTCGAGTTTCATTTACTTTATTTTATTTTTCATATTAAAACTTTAAAAAAAAAAACTGTCCTTAAATATAAAAAAAACTAAAATTATGTTATTTGAGAGCAAAACTTGGCATAACTTTAATATCAATTATAAGCATGAATCACTAGAACTAGTCTATCATTTTTACTATCTAGGTTTAGTAATAGATGATAAACTTAAATGATTTCCACACATCGATCATGTTATCAAGAAAATATCGCCATATATTTTTATTTTAAGTAAAGTAAAAACGTCTTATCCCTAATATTTTCGTCCTATATTGCATCACACGTATGTTACTTAAATCATATATGGTGCAGAACGATGCAATCGTACATCAACAAATTAGACATTTTACACAAAAAATCAATAAAATCTATACAAGGTTATCCGTTAAGATATCCTACACATCAACTATACACGTATCAGTACATTTCCTTTGATAACCTATGCAAGCGTGAATTGAACTTTTTAGCATATAAAATAGTTAATAACAAAATTGAACACAATTTCATTCTTAATCGGAATATAGACTTTCACACCCACAATACCAGAAACAAATCCAATTTCTATTTTTGGCTGTTTAAAACAGACAAGCAAAAGAATAATTCTCTTTATAATTTCATCCAGACTTTTAATAATTTACCAAGAGAATTGAAGGAAATCCAGAGTTTAAGTGCTTTTAAAAAAAGAATTATAGTATTTTTTTTTTTTTTTATTGAAGTTTTTTTTTCTATTGTTTTACAATCTGATTTTTGTTTGCATATACAATGGTTTTTTATTTTTTTTTTTATAATAATAATTCAGTTTATTAATAAAGTTACTCTGTTTTCATGCGTGTAAGATACAATTATTATTCATATTATATAACAAAAAGGAAAAACAGTTAAAATTGAACATACTATTTTATGACTTTTCAGGAAATTTCATAGATATGGTATAAAAACTATGTACTAAACATTACCCAATAATTTTGTAATTTTTGTTTTAAAAAAATATATATTTTCAATATTTTTGTTTTCACTAGGCAGATGATTGAACAGCTTTAGGCAATTATAAACACAATTACTCCTCTGATTATCTGTTTCAAAAAGAGAAAGAAAAAACTGTGATTTATTACGTGTATTATAGTTATGGATGTCCATATTCCTATTGAGAATGAAATTGTGTTTAATTTGATTGTTTATAATTTTAAATACACTTAATCCAGCGTAAAGTAAGTGTGATGGATGCAAGAGAGGGTAGCCATAGTAGGTAGCCCTGCACTTTGGGATGGGAAAAAATTTACCCATATCGCACGACATGCTGACCTACATTTAGATTTATCAGTTTAATGTAGGTCATGCTTGGTTAGTAGGTCAAGAACTTGTTTTGATCGTTTTGGTTTAGGTTTTAAGTTAAGTTGTATGTGTGGGTTGATAACTTATAAGTTCCAAGTGGTTGTATAGTAGGAAGTCAAGTGTTAAGCAATTTAAAGTAGGATCGACCTTAATAAACAAAATTGTATAATTGAAGTTTACATACTAGGCGCACATATAAAAGTAGTAAGAAATTTTCTTATATGAAAATAAAAAACAGAAATTTTTTTTTTATTTTTAAATCTACAGAGCATCTTTAAAATTGATAAAAAAAAAAATTTTGAAGAAAATGAAAATAAAAAAAACTTGTTCTTTATTTTAGCATGATTATATAAAAATGTGGTCTCTTCTGAATAGACACATATTTGTGTTTTTCTAATTTAAGAATTTATGGAAGAAAAGAGAAAACGAAAGTCATTAATTAACTGACTGCATGTCGTGTAAGGTATTTTTTTTATTTTTTATTAAGAATGTTCAGAAAAAATTAAAAATTAATTTTATTATTATTATTATTATTATTAAGAATGTTCAGAAAAAATAAAAAGAAAACAAACAGCAAATTAAAAATATGAAATTTATTTTGTGTGTGAAACGTATAAATACTACTTTTATATTGTATTAATGTTATTTCGTTTTGTTTCGATTCCTCATTGATGAAAACTTTAATGATTGATTGAATAATGTTTTGAATTTCCAAAATTAAAAAACAAAAATTAATATTATTATGAATTTATACTATTATAATATAACAAACATTATAATTAATATTATTATTTCTTATTATATTGTTAAGAAAATTAAAAAAAATAAGTTTAAGAAAAAAAATCATATAAATAAATCATATCAAAATGTATAATAACCACTCAGTACCTAAGGCTAGGATATTTACTCATATAAATTGAAAAAAAAAAAAAATTATAATAAAAATATAAAATTAAATTAATTTAATAGAAAATACAAAGGAAAAAAAATATATGTATTTATTAACAATTTTACTTATATAGATATTTAAAATAAATAAATTAAAATAAAAAAAAACAAAAGAATTATATCAAAAAGAAAAATAATAATTTAACAAAAATAATATTATTAATTAATATATAAATAATTGAAATATGAACGGAAATTATTAAAACAAAAATTTTACACAGTGAATACAGAAATATACATATAGTAATAAGTATATAATTATTTATTTAATAATTTATTTAACATTTATACATATAAATCAAATAGTATGTAACAATATATCAAAATACCTTTAAAATTGAAACAAAATAAACCGATAATAAAAAAAAATACGTACATGTATATATATTGAAAAAACAAAACAATTATGTAAGTTAAATAAAATAACTATATAAGAAATTATAAAAAAAAAATAAAAAAGAATAATAAGATAATCATAATAATAATAAAATAATCAAGTAGAAATTAAGAAAAATTGAAAAACAGAATTGTATTATAAACGAAATGTAAAAAAACAAACTAAAGTATTAAATTTTTGTTTTGATGATTATTATTATATTAAGAAAAAAAAAGACAAATTGTATATAAATGAAAAAAAAATTAAAGAATTAAGTTTAAGGGTAGAACTTCATGTATATTTTTTTTGTTTTTATTTTGAAAATGAGTTTTTAAAATATAGCAATAAGGAGTTCGAGCTGAGTATAATTGGTCCGAAGCATAATGAATTAAACCAGCCAAAGTCATGAAGTAAGTATAGTTTGGACAGGGGTGTTGTTTATCTTGGCATGCACATTCTTTTTTTAATGGACCAATAGCGAATTTCTTCTTCGAACTCTCCCAGCTGCTAACCCGGATATCAACCAAGCATGCCACGCTCGATTGGGTCATGGACCCTCCCAACTGTTTATAATCTATTACAATCATAACACAAGAAACAAATCTAATTTTTACCTCACAATATTTAGAACAGACAATTAAAAAAAGAATTGCTTATACAATTGTCTTAAAGTATTCAATGATTTTCCTCAGTAATGAAACTCAGTAATAATTTATGTTTTTTAAAAAAAAAAATCAAAGAACTCATTTTAACATAATAAGACTTGAGAATTTATAAATACTTATCTAACTTTCAAACGAGATCTCAAAATAATAAGGTTAAGGAACGAATAAAAACGAATAAAAAAAAAATAATAAAAACAAAAGAAAAATAAAAATTGTTTGTGATTCTAATAATAATAATAATTTAGATTTTAGATAATAGTAAATAAGAGAATACCTTTATGAATATGTGTTTGCATACATATGTTTTTATGTATGTGTATATATGTGTATATGAATATTAATTATAAATATTTTATACAAATAAAAATTATGTAATATAGTATATTTCAATTTTAAATCTTTTTTCGGCCAGATGGTTAATTCCAATGTCTTACAATTAGCCAATTTTTTAAAATTTATTATGTATAACTTTTCTTACTTTTTCGAGTTTCATTTACTTTATTTTATTTTTCATATTAAAACTTTAAAAAAAAAAACTGTCCTTAAATATAAAAAAAACTAAAATTATGTTATTTGAGAGCAAAACTTGGCATAACTTTAATATCAATTATAAGCATGAATCACTAGAACTAGTCTATCATTTTTACTATCTAGGTTTAGTAATAGATGATAAACTTAAATGATTTCCACACATCGATCATGTTATCAAGAAAATATCGCCATATATTTTTATTTTATATATATATATTTATATATATATATTTATATATATATATATATATATATATATTTTATTTATTTAAAGTAAAAACGTCTTATCCCTAATATTTTCGTCCTATATTGCATCACACGTATGTTACTTAAATCATATATGGTGCAGAACGATGCAATCGTACATCAACAAATTAGACATTTTACACAAAAAATCAATAAAATCTATACAAGGTTATCCGTTAAGATATCCTACACATCAACTATACACGTATCAGTACATTTCCTTTGATAACCTATGCAAGCGTGAATTGAACTTTTTAGCATATAAAATAGTTAATAACAAAATTGAACACAATTTCATTCTTAATCGGAATATAGACTTTCACACCCACAATACCAGAAACAAATCCAATTTCTATTTTTGGCTGTTTAAAACAGACAAGCAAAAGAATAATTCTCTTTATAATTTCATCCAGACTTTTAATAATTTACCAAGAGAATTGAAGGAAATCCAGAGTTTAAGTGCTTTTAAAAAAAGAATTATAGTATTTTTTTTTTTTTTTATTGAAGTTTTTTTTTCTATTGTTTTACAATCTGATTTTTGTTTGCATATACAATGGTTTTTTATTTTTTTTTTTATAATAATAATTCAGTTTATTAATAAAGTTACTCTGTTTTCATGCGTGTAAGATACAATTATTATTCATATTATATAACAAAAAGGAAAAACAGTTAAAATTGAACATACTATTTTATGACTTTTCAGGAAATTTCATAGATATGGTATAAAAACTATGTACTAAACATTACCCAATAATTTTGTAATTTTTGTTTTAAAAAAATATATATTTTCAATATTTTTGTTTTCACTAGGCAGATGATTGAACAGCTTTAGGCAATTATAAACACAATTGCTCCTCTGATTATCTGTTTCAAAAAGAGAAAGAAAAAACTGTGATTTATTACGTGTATTATAGTTATGGATGTCCATATTCCTATTGAGAATGAAATTGTGTTTAATTTGATTGTTTATAATTTTAAATACACTTAATCCAGCGTAAAGTAAGTGTGATGGATGCAAGAGAGGGTAGCCATAGTAGGTAGCCCTGCACTTTGGGATGGGAAAAAATTTACCCATATCGCACGACATGCTGACCTACATTTAGATTTATCAGTTTAATGTAGGTCATGCTTGGTTAGTAGGTCAAGAACTTGTTTTGATCGTTTTGGTTTAGGTTTTAAGTTAAGTTGTATGTGTGGGTTGATAACTTATAAGTTCCAAGTGGTTGTATAGTAGGAAGTCAAGTGTTAAGCAATTTAAAGTAGGATCGACCTTAATAAACAAAATTGTATAATTGAAGTTTACATACTAGGCGCACATATAAAAGTAGTAAGAAATTTTCTTATATGAAAATAAAAAACAGAAATTTTTTTTTTATTTTTAAATCTACAGAGCATCTTTAAAATTGATAAAAAAAAAAATTTTGAAGAAAATGAAAATAAAAAAAACTTGTTCTTTATTTTAGCATGATTATATAAAAATGTGGTCTCTTCTGAATAGACACATATTTGTGTTTTTCTAATTTAAGAATTTATGGAAGAAAAGAGAAAACGAAAGTCATTAATTAACTGACTGCATGTCGTGTAAGGTATTTTTTTTATTTTTTATTAAGAATGTTCAGAAAAAATTAAAAATTAATTTTATTATTATTATTATTATTATTAAGAATGTTCAGAAAAAATAAAAAGAAAACAAACAGCAAATTAAAAATATGAAATTAATTAAACTAAAGATATACTCTTTACTCTTGATATGCATTTACGTTTATTATTTTTTTTTGTTTTTGTATGGAATAAAAATAATTCAAAGATAGGTTAAATGGCATCTATTTTAAAAACATAAGATAAAAATAAAAGACATGTTTAAATTTTTATGTTTAAATTATTTTATTATTATATTTTTATTTAAATCTAAGTTGAAAAATTTTTTTACGATGATCAGTTGTTAAAATTGCAGAAGTAGAGAGACCAACTTTTTTTATACGTCTTTGAAATCTACTTCTATCACATGCGTATTCTTCCCAATGGTATTTCCGTGCTGATCTGTAAGCAACTCCCATGCATGCATAACGTGAATTTTTTGTTTAATGTTTAATGTTGAACAACTTTTTTTGTTTTGTGACTTATATTCAAATAGTGCAAGTATGAAAATTGAAAATCTTAATCTAGCAAGTTTTCTTTTATAAGATACATATACACATTATAGCAATTTTTAACACCACATCTGAAATTGTTGTTTGATAAGTGTATAGGACAATTTGATTTAAAGTTATCAATCTTTTGCACTGACGGCAAGTTTCTGCTTAGATCTTCTATTTTAACACTGCAATGTAGTTTTGAAGGAAAAAGTTTTTTTGTTCTCCTTTAACATAAATTTTTTCAGCATACTCTAAATAGTGTTTTATTAAACCGTTATTCCATTTAAGTCCATTTATTTTATTTTCACAATACTGGTTATTATATTTCATATCCTGACTAAGTTCTTCTGCGGGGTACGGTGCTTTGAAGTGATACACAGTTGGAATTAAACTTCCTTTTTCAAGTATAGCCAACTCTTTTAGGAAATATTGCTTTTCATTTCCTTGCAAAAATTGTACGTCAACTATGAGAACTTGTGTGTTAAAACAACTTTTATTCATAATTTAATATCACAACCACATATCAATAGAATAATTTGGTGTAAATCAAACAGAAATGCCGTTCCAAAATATATCAAAAATGTAGAATATAGTAACACTATTCCAGATTTTAATGATAATCAAAAACCTTTGTTAATTATTACAACCACATATTAATAGATTAATTTTGTGTAAATCAGACAGAAATGCCGTTCCAAAATATATCAAAGATGTGGAATATAGTAACACTATTCCGGATTTTAATGACAATCAAGAACCTTTGTTAATTATTATCGATGATATGATGTTAAATTCCCATGATAAGTATGTATGTGATTTATTTACTAGAGGATCACATCATAGAAACTTATCTGTAATATTTGTAACACAAAATGTTTTTCACCGTAAATTTTCAAGACTTAACTGTAAATATTTAGTACTTTTCAAAAATCCAAGAGATAAATCGCAAATATTACCTCTACCTCGCCATAAATCACAATAAAATCAAAGCATTTGAAAAAGTATATAATGATGTACGTCAGTACCATATGGCTATATTAATAGATCTTACTCAAGACGTTAATGATATATTTCGATTGAGAAGTGATATATTTGGAAATGGTTTGTGTTATTGTACGACAGATCAATTAGAACAATTTGGGGAGCAATATGAAACGTTTGGAGACCAATCGACATATTAAAAACTTCTAAACCAAAATTTCAGAAAATAATTATAAACCACTATGACCCTGAAGTAATAAAAACATTTTGCGAAATCTCTTTAAATATTTTAAAAGGTAATTGTAATCTGACTAAAAACGCAACAACCCAATTACGAAAGTATAAAAAAGAATTTACATCACTTATTTGCCGCAAAAAATCTATAAATAGCAAAAGAAAAATCATTATTCAACTTGGTGGAGTTTTAGCTCCACTTCTTGTTGCAATACTATCAGGGATAATTGGAAATTTTATAAAATTAATAATACAACATTTAATAAAATGATAATTTTAAAACCTCAGATTAATGAGAAAATGAAGTAAAATGCGGACGTTGAACTGAATGAGTTGAATAAAAATATGAAAAAAATATTGTTAAATAACCATCTTCCGGACACTCAAAAATGGTATTTATACAGACAAAATCTATTTAAAATAAGAAATAAAAAACGACAACTTTCTAGAAATAAAAGTTAGAATTACGGAAACAAAAGGTACTCAAACTCGTGCAAAACCGATGTATATAGATGCGGAAACTCAATAGCATTTCCCTGAATATAAGAATGTTGGAATACAAGTTGTTCCTAAAGAAGAAGTATATGAAAAAGAATTTGATGACGAAGTATTTGATGATGAAATTCAGGAAAAAGTTTTAACAAAAGTATTGTCAGCTGTTTCAGTTGGAGCACGTCTTAGAAAAAGAAAGTCAATTAGAAATCAAAATGTACAAATTTTTGAAGCTGATACAGGAGAAATTATAACTGTTCCTTTAGATAGCCCAAACCCACCAACCAAAAAAGAAAAAACTATAAATAGCAAAGAGTTGAATAATGCATCAAGATGTGTTTTAAGGTCAGCAGCAAGTTAACAGAACTTAATTTTCCAATTCGTAAGAATAAATCCGCAAGCTCATGCACAACGTACAAGTAAATGATGGATTTTATGTCACTTTACTCAGTGATTCATCTATGAACTATTATCCAGAAAATGTATTATCATCTTTTACAAATAAAATGAATAAATGCATGTGTGATTCAAGGTGGAAAGTCGGTATTTCAGAAATGTATGTTAAAGATTTCGTTCCAAATGTGTATGGTGAAGAATGGGAAAAAAGTACTCAAATATTTATTAAAGGCATGCAGAAAGATATGATAAACACCTTACAACTTTAACACCTATTTTTTGCTGTTCAATTATGTCCTTGTATATAAAAAACATATCTGGTTTAATAATGGGAATCAATTAATAATGGGAATCAGGAGTTGGTACATCATATATTCCATACATAGAAAAACAAATGATATGCGACTGCAATGTTTTCTACTACCAACACTAATTCAAAATATATGCCCACTTAAAAGATTTACAAAAAAAGAAGTTGAACGACAGTTGATTTGGGGAATTTTTAATTTTATAAACGATGA
The DNA here is from genome assembly GCA_947095535.1 of Poecilobothrus nobilitatus. NCBI lineage: Eukaryota > Metazoa > Arthropoda > Insecta > Diptera > Dolichopodidae > Poecilobothrus > Poecilobothrus nobilitatus. Next base: position 157,239,559 of record OX352774.1, on the reverse strand, counting down.
AGTTCATTATACACAACCAACAAAAGCTGAGAAGATGCCTAAAAATTTCAGTTACACCACAATATGTGTTACTAAGCCTAAAATAGATATAAAAATAAAAGCAAATTACGCTTATACCCTCGAAGGACTTTTGACAACATGTTTCAATCAAGTATCTTTTAAAGTTACAGATTTTAAAAAATATAAATCACGTGTAATAGAAGCTTTCAAAACTTTTATAGATAGTGTACAATTGATTCCCATTAGTAAACCAGATATGTTTTTTATATACACAAACATAATTGAACCGCAAAAAATAGGTCATAAAGTTGTAAGATGTTTAAGATCTATTAACATACAAAATTCTTTCACTGATACTGTAAAAGAATTCAGTAATATTCTATATTGCAATGTGGAGAAATCATTTAATAATATTTCATTACTTTTATGTGATAAATTGGATACAAAATAAACTTTTCCAACAGTTCAATTCCTACAAAAATTGTATTACATTTTAAATAGTATAAATAAAAGCGATTTTACAAAACTATATAATATTATTTTATTTTATTCATTTTGGAGAGAGTATACTATAAGTATTATTTAATTCTATCTGGTAGAGGACTTGATGATATCGGCCCTTTATTACATTCAACCGTACCTTTTCAAAGAGGTCGTGGATTGGAAAGCACTTTTTTGGGGGACTTTTTAGATATTTGAAACCATTATTTACTTCAGGCACTGATATTTTGAAAAAAGAGGTTATTAACTGTGCTATCAATGCTTTATCTGATAATGCATCTGGTGCAAATGTAAAAGAAGTTCTGCAAGATCGTAGTAAAGAGATTGTTACAAATATACGACGTGGTGCCGTACAAAAACTGAATGAAATGTATGGTTCTGGTAAAAGAAAACGAAAAGCTATAAAAAGATCATTCATTAAAATTTTAAACTATTTTACGTCAAAACGATGCAAAGATATAACAAAAAGAAATAAAAAGATATTTTTAATTAATTATGATTGAGTGTATGAAATCTGAGTTGGATATTTTTAAAACCCAACCCATTCAGTCTAGCATTTTACGATTTGAAGAAGTTTCTTATAATCCAGGTTTCTTTAGACAACCCTTCAACTATTGAATTTGTTTCACTGGGTCATGGCGATACATATAGAGATTTGTCTTCTACATATTTGAGATTAAAAGTACAGATCTTAAAGAAAGATGTAACACAATAACTTAGTTAATAACATTTTACATTCTTTAATAAAACAATGTAATGTTCAATTAAATGGTAAATATATAACACCGTCTGATGGAAATTATCACTATAGAGCTTATATTGAATTTTTATTAAATTATGGTACGGATGCTGCTGTAACTCATTTAGAATGTGCAGGATGGATTTTAGATAAAGCAAATATAGCTAAATCTGATAATAATGGTTCAAAAGAGCGCCAAAAATTGTATCATAATAGCAATGTAGTGCAACTTATGGGTAAACTACATGTAGATATGTTTAATCAACCTACTCTACTTATAAATAATGTTGACATTCGTATAGTTTTAACACTTGAAAAACCAGATTTTTATCTATTTGCAGACGATTCTGATGAATCACAATTAAAAATTATAGAAGTCAACCAATGAACAGCTCGTCAATATCACTTGATAATGTTTTTATTGGACAGTTGCCAAACACAATAATTTTTTGTATGGCAGCAAATGTGGGTTACTCTGGAAAAAGATCAAAAAAGCCATACAATTTTAAACATTTTGATATTTCACAATTTATTTTAAACGTAAATGGTGTTCAAATACCTAATTCAGCAATTGAAACCAGTTTTTCAGATGAAAATAATTGCTGTACAAGAGCATACAATACACTTTTTTCAGGAACTGGAATTTACCACAATGATAAAGGTCATCAGATAACAAAGTCTATGTTTGGTAATGGGTTTTTTATACTAACTTTTGATTTAACTCCACATGCGTCTGGAAATGAAGTATGTCAAGGTTTATTAAACCAGGGTACGGTTAGAATTGAGGCAAGGCTATCAAAACTTGTAAAGGCTTGAGGCAAGGCTATCAAGGCTTGTAAAAGATATTTGTTTAGTTTGAATTAAAGAACCTTGTAAAAAATTTGTAAAAGAGTTTACATACAAATTTCCAACCAAAGATATTATAAATGAAAATTTTGAAAAGTACTCTTTCGGAACTGTACATAATGATAAAATTAAAAAGAATTGAGACAGGTACATACTAGAAAATTTTGATGTTATTATAACAAATGAAAAAATAAAAAAGGAGTTTTTGATGAACTACATTAATGAAATAAGTAGAATGTATGATTTGAGTCAGTTTGAGTCATGAACACTTTAGAAATAATTAGTGTTTTAAAATGTAACAAATTTACAAACAAATATTTTAAGGAAGTTTTTGCTTTAGACAAAATTCCAAAAATAATAGGAAAACCAACTTTTTTAATTGTAAACACTGACAAGGAAACACAGTGGTTTGCCCTTTATATTCCAAAGCATGGTTGCACAGAATATTTTGATTCGTATGGTGGGGTTCCAGATAAACCGGAAATTTTGGAATACTTGAAAAATCAGTTTTTAATAATAAGCAGATACAGGATATTCTTTCAGATGTATGTGGGCAATACTGTTGCGTTTTTGGCTGCTTTAAGTATGAAAACTTTTTGAATGAATTTCACAAAGGTAAACATTAAGAAAACGACAATCAGACTATTAAAATGTTCTATAATTTATTTGGAAATTCAAATTTTTCACAATCTTGTGTACCTCAGCAATATAATTTATATTAAAAAGCTTTAGTTGAAACGGAGTAATGGAAGATCAAGGTTCGAACACAAATTTGATGTTGAGCTATACATATTTTCTCAACAGAAATCAGTCATTAAAAGTTCTTGTTGGTTTTGATACAGAATCTCTTGTAGCAACTTGCATTTTTCACCGTATTGGAAAAAAGCCAGCTATTTTAAAATATCATGATTGGTATAAGTTCCATCATTTTACAACTTAATTGATTTTCTTCAAGCTGTAATGATACACAATAAAAGAGCTGAATCAAATGTACATGGGAATTCAACAAATGGGAATATGTTATTAAATACATAAAAACGTGTCAAGAAAAATATGTTATGAAATTGCACGAAGAAATATATATTCCATACAATATACGTTCAATGCAATTATTCTAGATTGTTTTTTGAAATACCTGTACTACTAGAAAATAAAATTTGTAATATTTTAGTCAAGAACAACAATAAATGAAAATTTGTAAAATTTATTTAATTTGTTTTTATTATGAAATTCTTATAGATACATATACATTTATACAAATATTCTTATATATTATTTTAGGCTATAAATTATTTCTAAATTCTGCAAAATAGTCAGGATCTTCTTCTTGGTTATTTATTTCCCAAGTTTGTTGCTCATCTGTATCTTCATCTAAGACTTGAAACGGTGGAATGAATTCTTCAGTTTCCTTTAATTCCTCGTCATCTACAGTAGATGTAATTTCATCAACTTGGACATCATTTTGTGTACTGACTATTGCAGTTTCCTCAGTAAATAGAAATGTTCTTGAATCAGCTGCCATTTTTGTAAAATATCTTACAAAGATTGAATTAAAAATGATTTGCCAGTAAAATTGAACTGCGTTATATACTGTAGAACACAGTCAAAATTTAAAGTTTTCATAGTATATAAATAAAGAAATGTAAAATTGGATTTTTAAAACTAGTTAGATGGTGTAAAAATCATGTCAAGATCTCAAATAGTAAAAGAAATACATAGACCAGCTAGAAAAAGGTATCTTAGAAGGAAAGTCAAGGAGAAAGGAGTAAATGATACCTGCCAATTGATCTAGAGGAAATGATTCCTTATGGATAATTCAACAAAGGTTTTAAATATATGTTAACCGTTATAGATATATTTTCTAAATATGCTTATGCTGAACCAATTAAAACTAAAACCGGTAGTAATGTTTTAAATGCTTTAAAGAAAATTATAAAACGAGCTAAAAACCTACCTAAAAGCATTCATTCAGATCAAGGTAAAGAATTTAGAGAAGAAAAACGAAAAATTTATTTTAAAAAATGTTTACATGTAACATAAAATTTCTCTAAAAGCTAAATATAAAGTTGGAGACTATGTTAAAATAAGTAAATACAAAAAAACTTTTGAAAAAGGTTATCAAGCGAATTGATCTACTGAAATTTTTAACATTATCAAAGTAAACACTACCTATCCGATCACATATCAGCTGATTGATTATAAAAATTATTCAATATTTGGTAGATTTTATGAGGAGGAAGTCATATCTGTTAAACACCAAACGTATATCTTGTTGAGAAAATTTTAAAGAAAAAAGGCAATAAAGTTTTTGTTAAATGGTTTGGGTTTGACGAAAAACATAACACATGGATAAATTCAACAAATATTGTTTAATATCTGTAAAATAAAACTTTAATAAGAATCTTCAAATACCAATATCTTCGATTTCCTGTCGGAAATCGTTATCTTCAAATAATAACTTTTAGTTGGGGTATAAATATAATATTATTAAGGGTCTCGAAGACCCATTTTTCACCTAAACGATGTTTCTTTTTTTATTTTATGTATTTTATAGGCTCCATATCTTTAACTTTTAAAAATTTTTTTAAAGGTTTATTTTTTGAATTAAATAATTCCACCAGTTTTCTTTTTTTGGTAGAATTTGGTGTTGTTTCATGATATGGAAAATGATGCGCCAGTAAATGATCAATTTGCTCTGGTGGCTGATAAAATGAGTGTTGTTGTTGTAGTTGTTGCTCTTGTTGATGATTATGTTGCTGTTGTTGTTGTTGCTGCTGGTCATGATAAGGGGGAATTTTCGCCATCTTTTTCTTTTTTGTAGGAATTTGCGCCTGTATTGTTACGTCATCCAACACGTAAACTTTATCAAATTCCTGTACCATCCTGCTTGATTCAAATTAAACTGATATTTTTATAAAATCTCGATGTATTTAGATACAAATTTCTAGTAATATTAAAACAAAATAAAAACTTGAGAACTAGTTACATTCTTGCAAATATTTTCTAAGTGAAAATGTTAAAATCTATCAAAAATGTCGGTTGTTTACAATGCTGCTAATATTTTTTATGCAGAAAAAGGGTAATTTATTAAATTGCCGTTTGATTACAATGTTTTAATACTGTTTTCTATTTAAAATACGTATAAGATGAGAATCTAATTATTAACGAAATATAATTTATTATAGTATCATTTGATTACAATTTATATTTTTAAGATAACTTTAAATTAAATTGTAGTTAGAAAATTACAATGTTGCATAGAATTTTCTATTTACATATTAAGATAGGATTAAGATGGGATTCTACTTAAAACAACTAAAATTTATTAAAGTATCATTTTAATTTAAGAGAATGAATCTGTATTGAAAATTTAATATTATTCTGTTATTCAAGCAGTTAACATCTGAAATTCGTATAAAGAAAATGTCAAAAAAAATTATTTTACAAAGGTTTCTCACCAAAACTATAACGCCTTACACAATAGAAAGCGAGAATTCGACATTTGTTAAACGGTTTAATATGAACGGTCATAAAATAAAATTTGTAATTAAATTCGTACCTGAAAATAGGGAACCAATTAGCTGGATTAAGGATGCTATACATCAAATAATCAGAATTGCTGTGAAAGATGTGAATGCCTCTGATAAGATTGGGTTAACATTTTGTGGAGAGAGCTTTGAACATCAAGGTCTTGCGTACCTCAGTTTTAGATCCGCTCATGAACTTAAATTTAGCGACGTTTGGGATATAATTTCTAATGTTTTTCAAAATAATTCTGAAGGTAGTTATTTATAATGCATTTTTTGTTTCATTTTCTTTTCACAAACTATTTTTCATTTCTTTTCATTTTCACAAACTATTTTTACTTTACGTCTATAGGCTTAAGTACATACACTTTTTGTTTAACAGTTACCCGTGTTAGATTACCCACTGGTAGAGGTAGAAATAATAAATATTCAAATTATAAAGAGGAATGCTTAAAAAGGAAAGGAATAATAACAATAAAAAACAGGAATAATTTATGCCTACCACGTGCACTTATTGTTTCAATAGCTAAATTTAAAAAAATTTTTGAATATGAAAAAATTTGAAAAAATATAGGAAAACTCCAAACTTTAATAGCTTTTAAATTATTAAAAACATCAAAAATAACAATTCCATCTGAAAGTTGCGGAATTCGTGAATTGAATCAATTTCAAAAATTTTTACATAAACACAAAATTGTTATATAAATATGGAACAAAGGGTAATATTTGAAGGATTTTTGAAGGAAAGGCAGAAGTAATATTTGAAGGATTTAATAATGGAAAAAAAATTAACTTGCTATACCATAAAAATCATTACAATGTAATAACTTCACTCACAGCTGCTTTTTGCAAAACATTTTATTGTGAAGAATGTCATATTCCGTATTCTAAGAAAAATTAACATAGGTGTTCGAAAAGTTGCCCTTGCTGTCAAAACTCACCAGCTTGTTCAATTAATGTTAAAAATATTTTAAGTATGCAGTGCAATCGCGCATTTCGTGGTCAATCATGTTTTGAAAATCATAAGGCTTCCAGTTCAAAAAATAGAAGCATCTGTGAAGAAATTAGGAAATGCAAATCTTGTTTTAAAGTTCATAAAAGTTGTAGGACTCATATATGTGGTGAATATTGTTGTAAAATTTGCGATAATCATGTTCCTGGAAACCATTAATGCTTCATTCAGCAAGACAAAACAAAAGTAAATTTTGACAATTGCGTTTACGTATTTTATGATTTAGAAACAAGACAAGAAGAAATCAATTCTACAAAAATAAAAGAACATGTTCCAAGTTTATGTGTGGCTCAACTGAGATGCTTTAAATGTAAAAACATTGATTCACTATACTTCTGACAAAAATTTAAATTAAGAGAAAGAGTTTTTAAAACGAAAAATGTGATAGAAGATTTCATGGAATTTATTTTAAAATTAAGAAAGGAATTCAAAAAGATTGTCATAATTGCTCATAATGGACAGGTGTTTGACCATCAGTTTATTCTGAATTATATACTCAATAAAACCGCACTTGAACCAAAGTTAATTATGCGAGGTACAAAAATGATTCTTATGATAATTGATAATATTAAATTTATTGATTCTATGAACTACTTTCCTATGGCCTTGGCAAAATTACCAAAAGTTTTTAATTTATCGATCAATTTAAAAAAGGGTTATTTTCCACATCTATTTAATAAATTGGAAAATGAAAATTACATTGGCTCACTTCCGCCAATTAAATACTATAACTCTAATACAATAAAAGCAGATGAGCGTAATGAATTTTTAATGTGGTATGAACAAAATAGAAACTCAGAATTTAATATGGAGAAAGATATTTTAGAGTACAGTAAAAATGCATGTGTGGTTTTTAGAAACTTTTTTTTAGAAGAATCGTTTTTACAAGCAAAAAGATAGCTTCCGCCTGTAATCTTGTATATAGAAGAAACTTTCTCTAATCGAATACTATAGGTATTATACCAAGAAAAGGGTAGTAGACGATCAGTCAAAAATTGCCATCTAATGGCACTTAATGGAAAAGAAAAACAAATTGAAAATATTAGGATCGATGGATTTTGCGAAGAGACTAAAGAAATAATTGAATTTTATGGTTTCTATTATCATGGACATCCAAAATGTTTAACAAACCAGAGGGATGTATCATTACATGATAACTCTGGCGATACTTTGAATCTATGATATGAAAAAACATTAGTGAGATCAGAGTGTATAAAATCATGTGGATATAAAGTTATTGAGATGTGGGAATGTGAATTCCGGGAGCTAATGAGACGCAATGAAAATATGAGATATTTAGAAAATCATTCATTAATTAACTTAGTTCCTTTAAATCCTCGTGATGAATTTTATGGCGGAAGAACGGAAAATACTTACAAATATTATAAATTGTAAACAAGGAAAAAAAATTAAATACATAGATGTATGTTCCTTATACCCATATGTTTGCAAACGAGGGAAATTTCCCATAAACCATCCTAAGATTTATGTTGGAGAAGATACCTGCTCCAAGTTAAACAGAATGACTATTGACGGTATTATTAAATGTAAAATCTTACCACCAACAAATCTATTACACATATAAACCATCATAAGTATTGATGGTTTATTCACTAAAATGATGAACAAATTTATAAAGATTAAACAAGAAGCTTCTGGGTGTACAATAAAATGTCAAACTCAAAAAGAAAAGGAAAAATATATTGATATTTTTTTTTGAAAAGGAAGAAATTAAATTAGAATACGATAAAGTAGTTAATAACCCTGGTTTAAGATCTTTTGCTAATATTATTTAAAACTCATCCTGGGGAAAATTTGGGCAAAGGGAAAATCAACAACTTATAAATCAACATTTTAAACTTTACGAGTTAATAGCAAACCCCTCGGTAAAAGTATGTCACATATTTCCAGTAAATGAAGAAAACATAGTGGTTAGCTGGAAATATAAAGAAGAAGCAGTAACTTCTTTATCTACTGTCAACGTAAGTATTGCTGCTTATACAACAACACATACTCGTGTTCAACTTTACAGTTATCTAGAGAAGCTGGATAGTACAGTATTATATTATGACACCGATTCAGTGTTGTATATTAGCCGGAGAAGATATAGCCGGATATTAGAAGGAGAATATGAACCAGAAATAGGTGAATTTATAGAAGACTTGATTAATGAATTAGAATGTGTAAGAGAATTTGTAAGTGGTGGTCCCAAGAACTACGCCTATAAAATTTACTTTACAAAAGATAATACAGAAAAAATTGTTTGTCAAGTTAAAGGATTCTCTCTTAGTTATGAAGCTTCTCTAAAAATTAATTTTAATTGAATAAATAAAGTAGTTTTAAATTCATTCATTATTCGTCGAAATAAAAATCATGATTTACTTACAATTCCCGAAATAAAAAAATATCAACCAAAATCGGAAAAACGAAAATTTAATGAAGATGTTAGTTCTTTATCGTATGGATATAACAAAAAAAGCACGTGTTGATAAGTAAATCAAACTCGTATTCATTCAAATTTGTACATTTTTATTTGTATTGTAAAAATATTTGTTTGTAGATATATTAATTTAAAATTTTTAAGAATGTAATAAAGATTTAAACAAAAATAATTCTAAATGTAAAAGTAGACATTATTTACATATATATACTAAGTATATACAGTTCTACACTTTCGATTTCTTTTACATCATTACATTTTTCAGAATCTTAATAAATTCACAATAAATTCTTGTTATTACTAGAATATTGTAATTTTTTAAAACCAGGAACTATACTATCATAGGATCATTCAACTTTTACATTATATTCTTTTTATATCAATTCCTTGCTTTGATTAGATAACTAGTGATTTGTATACTCGTATATTAATTTAACAATAACAAAAACCAGTTTTAAATTTTTTTTAGTTTAAAACTAAATTAAATTTTTGAATTATTTTTTATTCCATACAAAAAGAAAAAAAAAATAAACATAAATGCATATCAAGAGTAAAGAGTATATCAATTTTAGATTCGATTTTCGGAAACATAAAAAAAAACACAATATTTAATTTTTGTTTTAACAACAAATTTTAATTTTTCTTTTTTTCCTTTTATACAAAAACAAATTTAATACAATTATACAATAACTTAACTTTAATTTTATTTTAATTTAATTTAATTTTATTTTATTTTAAACTAATGTTTAATTAATGACGGAGCTTCAGCGTATCGTTTGAAATCCAGAACAGAACTTAATTTTATATTATAATTTTTGCTTATTGAAACAATATTTTGTGGGAACAATAAAAGTTCGATTAGTAGTAATTTTGTCTGTGTGAAAAATAATTGCTTTTATAATAATGTTCCAGATGCTGAATTTGCAGGAACTTGTATATAGATTTATTGAAAATAAATATATGGGATAATTTAGTTTTTTATGTCATATAAAATTAATTGGAAATATTATTTTGTGGGAACATTAAAAGTTCGATTAGTAGGAAATTTATATATGGGAAAATAATTATGTTTTTATGATAATATTGCAAATGCTGAATTTGCAGGAATGTGTAGATTTACTGAAGGTAAAGGGATAAGGCTATGGCTATGGGATAAAAATTATTTACTTTTTTTAAGAATATACTAGAAAATCCCCTGTGCAATTGCACAATTTCTATAGATTCAAAAACATTTACGTTATCATACTGACTCCCTTACTACCTGAATTAAGGGAGGGATTATTACATGTATTTTTTTAGCTTAGGTATATTAAGTACCTAACTAAAATAACTTATGGATTTTTAATTTAATTTGAATTTTTTAGGTGTAGGGTATAAATAAGTCGGTTGCATCGATTTACTGTTACTTTTACTTGTTTTTTTTTTGCTTGAAAAAAATTTGCCGAATTTATTTTATTTAAATGTACTTTGGAAGAAGTCTTTTTTTTAGGTGTAGGATATAAATAAGTCGATTGCATCGACTTACTGTTACTTTTACTTGCTTTTTTTTTGCTTGAAAAAAATTTGCTGATATTATTTTATTTAAATGTACTTTGGAAGAGGTCTTTGGTATATTTAATAAAAGATTCATGTCTCTGATAACGAAATTTCATAAATATTCTGGAGCTTTTTTTTGTGACGGTCGTTTTCGACAGCTCTTTAATTTAATGGTCTAATAATAAATTAGTACAAAATTATGAATCTATTATGAGAGAAGGCGGCTTCTAAAATGATATTTTCTATGTTATTTTTTCTTTTTTTTAAGAAAAATATCCATTTCTATAATATTTAGTAAGTTTCTCATTTCTGTTATGAAATATAATTAGCTAAGTCTGCCGAATTTTATATTAATAAAAAAATTCGAATATTTTATGTTATATCAAAAATTTAAGCTGTATTTTAATCTGAATTAAGCTGTATTTATAATCAAAATTCCAACCTAAATAAGCAAAACTACTTTAAAGTCTGCTGAGAAGCTTTTACCAGCTTTTATAATATTGAAAACAAAATCAAGAATAAAATCGGCCTATTATAAACTTTGATCTTTTCACTTTCAAGTCTTTTAATTTTATTAAGAGTATTTTTATTTTTTTCAAAACAAAAAGTCATTTGAAAACTGTCAACAGGAGAGTAATAATTTATTTTTAATTTACCCCTGCGACCAGTTCATAATGGATGTGGCAGTCAAATTTAAAAATTAAAAATTTGCTTTAAATTTGGTGTCGAAAGTACTTTTTAAAAAGTAAAAGTTTGTGTCTCTGATAAGACTTTTAGTCGAAGATTTGAGTCTTTGATAATAAAATTTAAATTATTAAATAAATATACAGAAATATCATCATTACCAGTTTAGTTTATATTCAGTGTGAGTGGTTTATTATAGATCTGGCCAACATCTTGTGTGTATAATATTGTGTATATTATCAGAAATTCAATCATTAATTCCTGGTATTATATTATCTGATCTGATTAATAAATCTTATTTTTTTCCATGGCTAAAAATATTATTAATGGTCGAATAATAAATTAGTACAAAATTATGAATCTACTGTGAGAGAAGGCTTCTAAAATGATATTTTTTATGTTAGTTTTTTTTTTTTTAAGAAAAATATCCATTTCTATAATATTTGGTAAGTTCCAGACTTCTGTTATGAAATATAATTATTTAAGTCTGCCGAATTTTATATTAATAAAAAAATTTCTAATATTTTGTGTTATGTTTTATGTTAAAAATCTAAATTTAAACCTAAATAAACAAAACTATTTTAAAGTATGTTACGAAGCTTTTACCAGCTTTTATACTAATGAAAAAAAAATCAAGAATAAAATCGGCCTATTATTTTTTTCTTATAAATATGAGACTTACTATAAACTTTGCTCTTTTCTAAGTATGTACTTCACCTTTTAAGTATGTACTTCACCTTTTTTGACTGTACAAACTTTTAATGAACGGTTTGTGTCTCTGATAATACTTCTATTGGGAAATTTGGTCTCTGGTAATAATATTTACTAAATTTATTTATATTTTTAATTAACGGTTTGTGTCTCTTGATAATACTTTGAGTCAAAGATTTCTGTCTCTGGTAATAAAATTTTAAATTATTAAATAAATATACAGAAATATCATCATTGCCAGTTTAGTTTACATTCAGTGTGAGTGTTTTATTATAGATATAAAATATATTTTTTTACATGTTGGCAAGGTCTCGCCAACATCTTGTGTATTATATTATAGATTAATCGTATTAACATAATGAGAATTTTGTCTATGGGTAAGTAATAATATGTATTTCTATAATGTGCAAATGCTGAATTGGCAAGAATGTTTTAGATTTATTGAAAATAAATCTATGGAAAAATAATTATATTTAAAATAGTGCTTTTTTATTGTTAGTAGTGTCATTACCGTTTATAACACCCCCACCGTTACTCTGAGGCTCCGACGAAGTATTTATTATGATTTTCTTGTGCTTTTTGTATAAAAATTTTATTAATAAAATTACAGTAATTATAAAAAACATTAGACAAATATTGATAGATATATTTATTACATGATCTTTATATTTTTTGTTTACAATAGCGTTAATATGTTTGCTATTATTTTCTATATTTTCTACATGAAATTCTTCAAATTTTATATAATTCTAAGTTTTATTCTCAATTATTTTTGTAGTATAGAAAGTTAAAATTATTTTTTCATTAATTTTAGTATAAAAATTTTCATAAGTTTTTTCTTTTATTTTAATTTTACAATTTTCGTACCTTATTAAATTGTTACTTGTTATAGTAATGTTAAAATTATTACAATTGTGTTGTATATTTGTTTTTCCAACATTTTTGGTTATAATTATACCTTGAATTATTTCTTTCACTTCTTTGTTTAAAAATTTTTGCATATTACAATGTGCTTTTTCAAATTTAAATATATATATAATTCTATTGATACATTCATTTTCTATAGTTTTTAAATATTTTCTTTAAATTATTTTCGACATTTGAATTGTAACAAATGTTAGTGTCGTCTATAAGAATGTTATAGTTCTCTAATAGAATAGTTTTATTATTTTTATTTAGTATTGGTTCAATGTGAATTTCGGAAAACGGTCGCACTATATTCTCGAATTAGTAATATAATAATAATTTGTTCTAAATAACATTTTACAGTAATTTTAATATCTTGAATGCTTTCAAAATCAGAAAGCATATTTAGTTCTTTTTCTGTCAAAATGTTTTTTGATAGTATGCCTAATTTACTTGTTAGTATTACTTGTTCCATATCGTCAACGTGAGTTTTGAGTAGGTCTATATCATAATTATTTTGATACATATATTGTATATATTTTATTTCGTCTTCTATTTCCAAAATTTCATTATTGGTTTGCATATTAAAAAAATTTAGATATTCCGAAATTGTATTTTGTTGAATTTTAATTTGCTTTGTGATATTTTTGATTTGGTCAGAAATTTGATTGTTAATTAGTATTTGTTTATTATAATTAGTATCGTTAATAAGGGATATGGAGTTTTTAGATAATGCTTCGATTTGTTCGTTAATAGCTTGTTCATCATTGTAGTCCATTGTACCGATAAGGTATTTTAGTCCAGTTCCTAATCCGTTAAATAAACTTCTTGTATGTCTTTTGTGTGGTTTAAGATTATCTATCATTTTATCTAGTAGATCGAAATTATGTTTAATTGTATTGTACATAGGTTTACTAAAATTTGGTTGTATTAGTTCAATATTTTTGTGTATTAGTACTCTACTGTTTTCGTATTCTGTTATGTTTATGATATGTAATACCTATTTAAAATCTCTGATAATTTTTCTATTACCTAGATTTATTGTAATAAAACCATTATTGTTATCAATGTTTTGTACTTCTAATTTTTGTGATAAATTAAAGATATGAATATTGTAATTAAGAGGGAAATTTTGAACATTGTGATCTGAAAAGAAGTATGTTTTTTCCAAAAAAATTTTGAAAAAATGTGCTTATTAGTTTCACTCTGTCCGTCCGTCCGCCCGTCCGCCCGTCCGTCTGTTTACAAAACTTCTCAACTGTTAAAGATAGAGAAAAAAAATTTTAACCATGGGTAGGTCTCATAAAAAAAATAGTTTTGTGGAACAACTTTTTCATGTAGCCCCTCCCATTACGGAGCTACACTCCCTCAAACTTTGAAAAAGCCCTATTTTTAAATGCATATATCTTATATTCTGCTTAAAATTTTTTCTGAAAAATCTGAAAACGTCATTCGACAGGTATTTCTTTTATCTTTGTAAATTAATATCAAAATTATACAATTTTTTTAAATTTAGTATTTAAATTTACCGTTATGTGAAAACCAAATCTTGCATGATTTTTCTATTTTCATAACTCCGGCACGCTTTTAGATAGAGGCTTGAAATTTTGAGGCAAGAAAGAACTTTTAGAATTAGTATAAGTTTGCTCAGAAAATTTTTTTGGACCACCCCCTGTTTATGAGATATGAGGGCTTAAAACTTGAAAATTTGTTATTTTTAAACACCTGTAACTTAGGAACCTGTACACATTTTACTTCTGCAAGATATAAAAATTAAAGCTATAATAATATATTTTTACGTGTGTTAAAGGTTTGTTTTAGTTGTAAAGGGTTCCAAAGTTGCAGCTCTTCAAAATTACGAAAAAGTCCCATTTTCAGATGTATATATCTCAGGCCCTGGTAATGGTTTTGCAATCTAAAACCGCCACAAGATCGAAAATTTTATTATCTATACAAAACAATATCAAAATTATGCAATATTTTATAATTCACTATTTAAATTAACCGTTATGTGAAAACCATATTTTGCATGAAATTTCTTTTTTCATAACTCCGGCACGCCTTTAGATAGAAACCTGAAATTTTGAGACAAGAAAGAACTTTTAGAACTAGTATAAGTTTCCTCAGAAAAATTTTTGGTAGCACCCCCTCTTTAAGAGTTATTACGCCTCAAAAATTGAAAATTTGCTATTTTTAGACACCTGTAACTTAGGCACCTGTAAAAATTTTTCTTCGGCGAGGCATGAAATTTAAAATTCAATAATATATTTTTACGCGTGTTAACGGCTTTTCTTAGTTATATAGGATTCCGGCCTTATGGTCCCTCAAAATTTCAAAAATGTCCTATTTTCACGTTTTTTCTTATTACATGAAATTTTCAAATTTTTGTGCAAGTCAAAATTCTAAACAGTTTGTATTGAGTTTGGAAATGTGCGCTTTTAAAAACCGTTGGTTTACATTCTACCTTGTTTTATTATATTTTTTTTTATTAATTTTTAGTTTGATTTTGATTTAGTTTTTTCTTTTTAACTTTTATTGCTTTTGCTTTGACCGTTGGGTTATTATTATCTTGAAATTTCTTTTTGGGTTTGACGTGAGAATTATAATACTTTAGACCAGTATCTTTATTAATTATATGGTTTTCATCTAATATTTCTATTTCCATTTTTCTGATTTTGGAGCGGTTTTTTCCCCTCGCGGATCTTTTACAAAGTTTAAACTGTTAGATATTTCAACAGCGATTCTATTTTTATTAAGAGGATCTATTGTTTAGTCTTCACTTTTTAGAATTTTATTACGGATATTCTCATAGTCAGTATCCTTAACTTTACCATTTATGAAGTCGATGGATTTATGGTTGGTTGTCGAGTGAATTGTATTATTATACATTGCTATAATTTTTAGAATTTTTTCCTTAACTCGTTCGTCATATTTAAGTTGTCTAATATGCCCGTTAATAGTGTTGTGCAGACGTTCGACATCGGCGTTCGAAGTATGATTATTATTTGAGGTATAATGAATTTCAATATATTGATTTTGAAGAAATTCCCGTAACGGGAGGGCTTTGAAACCTAATTCGTTCAACTATTTTTTTTTTTTAAATTCCCACAATAGATAAATATTTTAAAACGGCTCTTTTGAATTCGGTCCAAGTTCGAGAATTAATTTTGATTCCTTCCGCAAACTTAGTAAATTTATCGATAAACGTTAAAAATAATGTTTGGTCTACCCTATAAAAAACGTTAATATGGACTATTTGGTTGGGACCTAAAGGTGTTTCTGTTATTTTGAACTTTGTTTTTATGGGTTTTCTTTCATATTTTCCAAGATTACAAATTTCGCAGTTGTTTAAAAATTGCGCTACTCTATGGCATAACTTTGGGTGGTAGTATGGTAACTTCAGTTCATTGCATACTTCTGAAATTCCGCGGTGATTATTTTTTAAATGCTCTTTTTCTATAATTTCAGCAGGGTGATCTTCGTCTATTATATCTTCTAAAAATTTGTTACATTTAATTAACTTTAATTGGCCACTAGGTTCCTAATTCTAAGAGAACCCAAATTTGTTTTACAAATAGAAATTTGAGTTTTAAATACATTTAAAGGAGATTTACTAATTATTATACTATTATTTTCAATAAGTTCATTTGTCTTGTTATTTCCGAACATTTGCTGTTCATTAAGGTTTACTTCTATACGTGATAAAGCATCGGCGTTACCGTTTTGAACGCCTTTTTTGTATTTAATTTCGTAATCAAATTCGGAAAGCTTGAGACGCCAACGAACTAGTTTTGAGTTAGATTCTTTTATGGAGAAGAGCCATTGGAGTGGTTTATGGTCTATCTCAATTACGAATTTTCTTCCGAAAATGTAAGGGCGAAAGTACTTTGTGGCCCATACGATTGCCAATAATTCCTTCTCTATTGTACTAAAGTGTACTTCATGGTCGTTAAAAGTACGACTAGCATAACACACGGGGCGTTCATCTTGTGATAGTACGGCATCAAGAGCGAATTGGCTTGCGTCTGTTGTAAGAGTAAAAGTTTTGTCAAATTCGGAATAAATGAGGATTGGGTCATTTATAAGTAGTCTTTTGAGAGTTTCGAAACTTTGAACATATTCAGGATTATCAATTTTTAGTTTTACGTTTTTCCTAAAGTATTTTGTCATTGGTTTAGCGACTTTGGAATAGCCTTTAATGAATTTCCTGTAATATCCTGATAGTCCAAGAAATTGTTTAATTTGTTTTGGAGTTTTGGGAATAAGAAAGTTTTTGACACATTCAATTTTTTTAGGATTTGGTCTTATTCCTTCTAAAGTCACAATGTGACCAAGAAAATCAGTTTCTATTTTCATAAACTCCGATTTATCTAATTGAATCATTCATTTGGCTTCTTCGAGCCTTTTAAAAAAATTTTTCAGCGAATCTATGTGTTCTTCAATAGATGCTGAGAAGATGATGATGTCATCTAAATACACCAAACGAATTTTATTTATATAGTCTTTTAAAACATTGTTCATTAACAGTTGGAAGGTAGCTGGTGCTGTTTTAAGTCCAAACGGCATTCAAAAAAATTGATAATGTCCATTAGCCACAGTGAACGCGGTTTTGTGAATGTCGCGTTCGTCAATTTCTATTTGGTGGAAACCTTTAGCAAGGTCCAACGTGGTAAAATATTAGCATCTTCCCAATTTACTTAGAATATCATCTATATTTGGTATTGGGTGCCTATCATCCAAAGTAATTTCGTTTAGTTTCCTATAGTCAATAACGAGTCTCCATTTCTGTGTCCCACTGGCGTCCTCATTCTTTGGGACGATCCAGATAGGAGCAGAATATGGGAATTTGCCTTTGTACTTCCTCTTTGTGAATTTGAGGGTATCTATAAGACTTAGTGAATATTGCAGCGTCATTAATAGTACGAATTCGATGTTTGATACTGGTTGTGGAAGATAAATCTAAGTTTTCGTTGTGGAATAAATGCGAGTATTGTTTTATAACTTGTAATAAATGCATTTTTTCAAAGTTGGATAAATGTTCATTACGAATTTCGCTTAAGACATTAAATTTGTTATCAGTTTCAGAAATTATATTAAAGTTATTATGGTTTACAATCTCAGTTTCTAATGGTGAAAACGTTATAGATTTATTACCACTATTAAGAATGTTTGCTTTTACAACGGCTGTATAGTTCTGTACTTCATGTATTGCTTCTTGAATTGTGATTTCGCCATCTGAGGACTTCCTTTCCTGCAGATAAGCGAGACCATCTTTTTGAAGTACTGGTACAGTTAATTCATATTCACCTTTCTGGAAATATATAATTTGTTTCATTATTTTTATTTTTAAAATGTATTTGGATTTCATTATAAAGTGTGGTTAAAAGTTGTTGACCTAAGTCGATTTTAGCTTTTAATGGCATTAATATATTATTGTCTATTAGCCCGTGATAATTGTCATGAAAAGGAAAGACATACATTTCAACCTTCTTTGTTGAGTCTCCCAATTCTTTAAAAAGAGGTATAACTGCTTATGAGTTATTTTTACATCTTGATTTATAGTTTTATTATTTATGGGGGTTTGAAGTTCTGTTAAATACATTGGATGACTAAGGTTAGGATTTATAATAGAGTGTCTTGCTCCGGTATCTATTATAAATTTAAGTGGTCTAATATTCCCACTAACTAAGATATATGGTAATTAATATTCGAGGCAGTTAAAAGAAAATTTGCTGGTAGTTCTGTTTTGTTAACACTTTTCTGTGTTTCTCCATGATAAGATGAGAATCTATTTATTAATAATGAAATATAATTTATTATAATATCATTTGTATACAATTTATATTTTTAAGATAACTTTAAATTAAATTGTAGTTAGAAAATTACAATGTTGCATAGAATTTTTATTTGCATATTAAGATAGGATTAAGATGGGATTCTAGTTAAAACAACTAAAATTTATTAAAGTGTCATTTTAATTTAAGAGAATGAATCTGTATTGAAAATTTAATATTATTCTGTTATGCAAGAATTTTTAACATCTGAAATTCGTATAAAGAAAATTTCGAAAAAAATTATTTTACAAAGGTTTCTTACCAAAACTATAACGCCTTACATAATAGAAAGCGAGAATTCGACATTTGTTAAACGGTTTAATATGAACGGTCATAGAATAAAATTTGTAATTAAATTCGTACCTGAAAATAGAGAACCAATTAGCTGGATTAAGGATGCTATACATCAACTAATCAGGATTGCTGTGAAAGATGTGAATTCCTCTGATAAGATTGGGTTAACATTTTGTAGAGAGAGCTTTGAACATCAAGGTCCTGTGTACCTCACTTTTAGATCCGCTCATGAACTTAAATTTAGCGACATTTGGGATGTAATTTCTAATGTTTTTCAAAGTAATTCTGAAGGTAGTTATTGATAATGCATTTTTTGTTTCATTTATTATAAACTATTTTTATTTTACGTCTATAGGCTTCAGTACAGACACTTTTTGTTTAACAGTTACCCGTGTTAAATTACCCACTGGTAGAGGTAGAAATAATAAATATTCAAATTATAAAGGAATACTTAAAAAGGAAAGGAATAATAACAATAAAAAACACTGATAATTTATGCCTACCACGTGCACTTGTTGTTTCCAATTCCATCTGAAAGTTGCGGAATTCGTGAATTGAATCAATTTCAAAAATTTTTACATAAACACAAAATTGTTACATAAATATGGAACAAGGGGTGCAGAAGTAATATTTCAAGGATTTAATAATGGGAAAAAAATTAACTTGCTATACCATAATAATCATTACAATGTAATAACTTCACTCACAGCTGCTTTTTGCACAGCATTTTATTGTGAAGAATGTCATATTCCGTATTCTAAGAAAAATTAACATAGGTGTTCGAAAAGTTGCCCTTGCTGTCAAAACTCACCAGCTTGTTCAATTAATGTTAAAAATATTTTATGTATGCAGTGCAATCGCGCATTTCGTGGTCAATCATGTTTTGAAAATCATAAGGCTTCCAGTTCAAAAAATAGAAGCATCTGTGAAGAAATTAGGAAATGCAAATCTTGCTTTAAAGTTCATAAAAGTTGTAGGACTCATATATGTGGTGAATATTTTTGTAAAATTTGCGATAATCATGTTCCTGAAAACCAAACCGAAAAATGTAATAGAAGATTTCATGGAATTTATTTTAAAATTAAGAAAGGAATTCAAAAAGATTGTCATAATTGCTCATAATGGACAGGCGTTTGACCATCAGTTTATTCTGAATTATATACTCAATAAAACCGCACTTGAATCAAAGTTAATTATGCGAGGTACAAAAATGATTGTATGATAATTGATAATATTAAATTTATTGATTCTATGAACTACTTTCCTATGGCCTTGGCAAACTTACCAAAAGTTTTTAATTTATCGATCAATTTGAAAAAGGGTTATTTTCCACATCTATTTAATAAATTGGAAAATGAAAATTACATTGGCTCACTTCCAGCAATTAAATACAGTGAAAGCAGTTGAGCGTAATGAATTTTTAATGTGGTATGAACAAAATAGAAACTCAGAATTTAATATGGAGAAAGATATTTTAGAGTACAATAAAAATGATGTTGGAATTCTAACTAAAGCATGTCTGGCTTTTAGAAACTTTTTTTTGAATGTAATGTGGAATCGTTTTTAGAAGCAAAAAAAATAGCTTCCGCCTGTAATCTTGTATATAGAAGAAACTTTCTCTAATCGAATACTATAGGTATTATACCAAGGAAAGGGTATAGGATGGTAGACAATCAGTCAAAAATTGCCATCTAATGGCTTATTTGGGAAAAAGATTTGAGAAAATTTGATTTGAAATGTGCACTTAATGGAAAAGAAAAACAAATTGGAAATATTAGGATCGACGGCTTTTGCGAATAGACTAAAGAAATAATTGAATTTTATGGTTTCTATTATCATGGACATCCAAAATATTTAACAAAACAGAGGGATATACCATTACATGATAACTCTGGCGATACTTTGAATCTACGATATCAAAAAACATTAGTGAGATCAGAGTGTATAAAATCATGTGGATATAAAGTTATTGAGATGTGGGAATGTGAATTCCGGGAGCTAATGAGACGCAATGAAAATATGAGATATTTAGAAAATCATTAATTAATTAACTTAGTTCCTTTAAATCCTCGTGATGCATTTTATGGCGGAAGAACGGAAAATACTTACAAATATTATAAATTGTAAACAAGGAAAAAAAATTAAATACATAGATGTATGTTCCTTATACCCATATGTTTGCAAACGAGGGAAATTTCCCATAAACCATCCTAAGATTTATGTTGGAGAAGATACCTGCTCCAAGTTAAACAGAATGACTATTGACGGTATTATTAAATGTAAAATCTTACCACCAACAAATCTATTACACATATAAACCATCATAAGTATTGATGGTTTATTCACTAAAATGATGAACAAATTTATAAAAATTAAACAAGAAGCTTCTTGGTGTACAATAAAATGTCAAACTCAAAAAGAAAAGGAAAAATATATTGATACTTTTTTTTGAAAAGGAAGAAATTAAATTAGAATACGATAAAGTAGTTAATAACCCTGGTTTAAGATCTTTTGCTAATATTATTTAAAAATCATCTTGGGGAAAATTTGGGCAAAGGGAAAATCAACAACTTATAAATCAACATTTTAAACTTTACGAGTTAATAGCAAACCCCTCTGTAAAAGTATGTCACATATTTCCAGTAAATGAAGAAAACATAGTGGTTAGCTGAAAATATAAAGAAGAAGCAGTAACTTCTTTATCTACTGTCAACGTAAGTATCGCTGCTTATACAACAACACATGCTCGTCTTCAACTTTACAGTTATCTAGAGAAGCTGGATAGTACAGTATTATATTATGACACCGATTCAGTGTTGTATATTAACCGAGAAGGATAATATGAACCAGAAATAGGTGAATTTATAGGAGACATGACTGATGAATTAGAATGCTATGGTATAGGAAGTTATATTACAGAATTTGTTAGTGGTCGTCCCAAGAACTACGCCTATAAAATTTACTTTACAAAAGATAGTACAGAAAAAATTGTTTGTCAAGTTAAAGGATTCTCTCTTAGTTATGAAGCTTCTCTAAAAATTAATTTTAATTGAATAAATAAAGTAGTTTTAAATTCATTCATTATTCGTCGAAATAAAAATCATGATTTACTTTACAATTCCCGAAATAAAAAAATATCAACTAAAATCGGAAAAACGAAAATTTAATGAAGATGGTAGTTGGTTTCCCATAGATAAAATCAAATAAATTTCAATAAATCTAAAACATTCTTGCCAATTCAGCATTTGCACATTATAGAAATACATATTATTACTTTCCCATACACAAAATTCTCATTATGTTAATACGACACATATATTCTTAAAAAAAGGAAATAATTTTTACCTTATCCCTTTACTTTCAGTAAATCTACACATTCCTGCAAATTCAGCATTTGCAATATTATCATAAAAAAATAATTATTTTCCCATATACAAAATTCCTACTAATCGAACTTTTAATGTTCCCACAAAATATTGTTTCAATAAGCAAAAATTATAATATAAAATTAAGTTCTGTTCTGGATTTCAAACGATACGCTGAAGCTCCATTATTAATTAAACATTAGTTTAAAATAAAATATAATTAAATTAAATTAAAATAAAATTAAAATTAAGTTACTGTATAATTGTATTAAATTTGTTTTTGTATAAGAGGAAAAATTAAAATTTTGTTGTTAAAACAAAAATTAAATATTATGTTTTTTTTATGTTTCCGAAAATCGAATCTAAAATTAATATACTCTTTACTCATTATATGCATTTATGTTTATTTTTTTTTTCTTTTTGTATGGAATAAAAAATAATTCAAAAATTTAATTTAGTTTTAAACTAAAAAAAATTTAAGACTTGTTTTTGTTATTGTTAAATTAATATACGAGTATACAAATCACTAGTTATCTAGTCAAAGCAAGGTATTGATATAAAAAGAATATAATGTAAAAGTTGAATGATTCTATGATAGTATAGTTCCTGGTTTTAAAAAATTACAATATTCTAGTAATAACAACAAATTATTGTGAATTTATTAAAATTCTGAAAAATGTAATGATCATAAAAGAAATCGAAAGTATAAAACTGTATATACTTAGTATATATATGTAAATAATGTCTACTTCTACATGTAGATTTTTTTTTGTTTAAATCTTTATTACATTCTTAAAAATTTTAAATTAATATATCTACAAACAAATATTTTTACAATACAAATAAAAATGTACAAATTTGAATGAATACGAGTTTGATTTACTTATCAACACGTGCTTTTTTTGTTATATCCATACCATAAAGAACTACCATCTTCATTAAATTTTCGTTTTTCCGATTTTAGTTGATATTTTTTTATTTCGGGAATTGTAAAGTAAATCATGATTTTTATTTCGACGAATAATGAATGAATTTAAAACTACTTTATTTATTCAATTAAAATTAATTTTTAGAGAAGCTTCATAACTAAGAGAGAATCCTTTAACTTGACAAACAATTTTTTCTGTACTATCTTTTGTAAAGTAAATTTTATAGGCGTAGTTCTTGGGACGACCACTAACAAATTCTGTAATATAACTTCCTATACCATAGCATTCTAATTCATCAGTCATGTCTCCTATAAATTCACCTATTTCTGGTTCATATTATCCTTCTCGGTTAATATACAACACTGAATCGGTGTCATAATATAATACTGTACTATCCAGCTTCTCTAGATAACTGTAAAGTTGAAGACGAGCATGTGTTGTTGTATAAGCAGCGATACTTACGTTGACAGTAGATAAAGAAGTTACTGCTTCTTCTTTATATTTCCAGCTAACCACTATGTTTTCTTCATTTACTGGAAATATGTGACATACTTTTACAGAGGGGTTTGCTATTAACTCGTAAAGTTTAAAATGTTGATTTATAAGTTGTTGATTTTCCCTTTGCCCAAATTTTCCCCAAGATGATTTTTAAATAATATTAGCAAAAGATCTTAAACCAGGGTTATTAACAACTTTATCGTATTCTAATTTAATTTCTTCCTTTTCAAAAAAAAGTATCAATATATTTTTCCTTTTCTTTTTGAGTTTGACATTTTATTGTACACCCAGAAGCTTCTTGTTTAATTTTTATAAATTTGTTCATCATTTTAGTGAATAAACCATCAATACTTATGATGGTTTATATGTGTAATAGATTTGTTGGTGGTAAGATTTTACATTTAATAATACCGTCAATAGTCATTCTGTTTAACTTGGAGCAGGTATCTTCTCCAACATAAATCTTAGGATGGTTTATGGGAAATTTCCCTCGTTTGCAAACATATGGGTATAAGGAACATACATCTATGTATTTAATTTTTTTTCCTTGTTTACAATTTATAATATTTGTAAGTATTTTCCGTTCTTCCGCCATAAAATGCATCACGAGGATTTAAAGGAACTAAGTTAATTAATTAATGATTTTTTAAATATCTCATATTTTCATTGCGTCTCATTAGCTCCCGGAATTCACATTCCCACATCTCAATAACTTTATATCCACATGATTTTATACACTCTGATCTCACTAATGTTTTTTGATATTGTGTTGTATATTTGTTTTTTCAATATTTTTGGTTATAGAATAGTTAATTATTTTTATTTGGATAGAAATAATAGGATAGAATAGTTCTATTATTTTTATTTGGTATTGGTTCTATAATAAAATAGTTTTATTATTTTTATTGGGTATTGGTTCAATGTGAATTTCAGAAAGCGGTCTTGCACTATATTCTCGAATTAGTAATATAACAATAATTTGTTCTAAATAAAATTTTACAGTAATTTTAATATCTTGAATGCTTTCAAAATCAGAAAGCATATTTAATTCTTTTTCTGTCAAAATTTTTTTGATAGTATGCCTAATTTACTTGTCAGTATTACTTGTTCCATATCGTCAACGTGAGTTTTGAGTAGGTCTATATCATAATTATTTTGATACATATATTGTATATATTTTATTTCGTCTTCTATTTCCAAAATTTCATTATTGGTTTGCATTTTAAAAAAATTTAGATATTCCGAAATTGTATTTTGTTGAATTTTAATTTGCTTTGTGATATTTTTGATTTGGTCAGAAATTTGATTGTTAATTAGTATTTGTTTATTATAATTAGTATCGTTAATAAGGGATATGGAGTTCTTAGATAATGCTTCGATTTGTTCGTTAATAGCTTGTTCATCATTATAGTCCATTGTACCGATAAGGTATTTTAGTCCAGTTCCTAATCCGTTAAATAAACTTCTTGTATGTCTTTTGTGTGATTTAAGATTATCTATCATTTTATCTAGTAGATCGAAATTATGTTTAATTGCATTGTACATAGGGTTACTAAAATTTGGTTGTATTAGTTCAATATTTTTGTGTATTAGTACTCTACTGTTTTCGTATTCTGTTATGTTTATGATATGTAATACCTTTTTAAAATCTCTGATAATGTTTCTATTACCTAGATTTATTGTAATAAAACCATTGTTGTTATCAATGTTTTGTACTTCTAATTTTTGTGATAAATTAATATTGTAATGAATAAAAAACGAATATTGTAATTAAGAGAAAAATTTTGAACATTGTGATCTGTAAAGAAGTATGTATTTTTTTTTATATTTTTTTTTTATTAATTTTTAGTTTGATTTTGATTTCGTTTTTTCTTTTTAACTTTTATTGTTTTTGCTTTGACCGACGGGTTATTACTATCTTGAAATTTCTTTTTGGGTTTGACGTGAGAATTATAATACGACCAGTATCTTTATTAGTTTATTAGACCAGTATCTTTATTAGTTATATGGTTTTCATCTAATATTTCTATTTCCATTTTTCTGAATTTGTAGCGGTTTTTCCCCCTCGCGGATCTTTTACAAAGTTTAAACCGGGAGATATTACAATATCGATTCTATTTTTATTAAGAGGATCTATTGTTTTATCTTTAATTTTTAGAATTTTATTACGGATATTCTCATAGTTAGTATCCTTAACTTTACCATTTATGAAGTCGATGGGTTTATGGTTGGTTGTCGAGTGAATTGTATTATTATACATTGCCATAATTTTTAGAATTTTTTCCTTAACTCGTTCGTCATGTTTAAGTAGTCTAATATGCCCGTTAATAGTGTTGTGCAGACGTTCGACATCGGGAATTAATTTTGATTGCTTGCGCAAACTTTATCGATAAATTTATCGATAAACGTTAAAAATAATGTTTGGTCTAGGCTATAAAAAACGTTAATATGGACTATTTGGTTGGGACCAAAAGGTGTTTCTGTTATTTTGAACTTTGTTTTTATGAGTTTTCTTTCATATTTTTCGAGATTACAAATCTCGCAGTTGTTTAAAAATTGCGCTACTCTATGGCATAACTTTGGGTGGTAGTATGGTAACTTCAGTTCATTGCATACCTCTGAAATTCCGCGGTGATTATTTTTTAAATGCTCTTTTTCTATAATTTCAGCAAGTTGATTTTCGTCTACTATATCTTCTAATAATTTGTTACATTTAATTAACTTTAATTGGCCACTAGATGAAAAATGTTCGAAAAATATTTTTTCTAAGGTTTCTGAAATATTAGAATCTTTAATATAAATTGCATTGATAGTTTTGGGATTGAAATTATTTTTTAAGACACTAATGGCTGTTTGTTCATCGAAATTTTTAGTGTGCATTACTTTTCTACATTTATTAAATATTTTTAAGTTCCTAATTCTAAGAGAACCTGAATTTGTTTTACAAATAGAAATTTGAGTTTTAAATACATTTAAAGGAGATTTACTAATTGGTATACTATTATTTTCAATAAGTTCATTTGTCTCGTTATTTTCGAACATTTGCTGTTCATTAAGGTTTACTTCTATACGTGATAAAGCATCGGCGTTACCGTTTTGAACGCCTTTTTTGTATTTGATTTCGTAATCAAATTCGGAAAGCTTGAGACGCCAACGAACTAGTTTTGAGTTAGGTTCTTTTATAGAGAAGAGCCATTGGAGTGGCTTATGGTCTGTCTCAATTACGAATTTCCTTCCGAAAATGTAAGGGCGAAAGTACTTTGTGGCCCATACGATTGCCAATAATTCCTTCTCTATTGTACTATAGTGTACTTCATGCTTGTTAAAGAATGCTTGAAGAAGCCAAAAGCGCGAAGCGAGCTCATGCTCGAAGAAGCCAAATGAATGATTCACTTCATGAATCATTCATTTGGCTTCTTCCAGCCTTTTAAAAATTTTTTCAGCGAATCTATGTGTTCTTCAATAGATGCTGAGAAGATGATGATTTCATCTAAATACACCAAACAAATTTTATTTATATAGTCTTTTAAAACATGGTTCATTAACAGTTGGAAGGTAGCTGGTGCTGTTTTAAATCCAAACGGCATTCAAATAAATTGTCCATTAATAAAATAATGTCCATTAGCGACAGTGAACGCGGTTTTGTGAATGTCGCGTTCATCAATTTCTATTTGGTGGAAACCTTTAGCAAGGTCCAACGTGGTAAAATATTAGCATCTTCCCAATTTACTTAGAATGTCATCTATATTTGATATAGGGAGCCTATCATCCAAAGTAATTTCGTTTAGTTTCCTATAGACAATAACGAGTCTCCATTTCTGTGTCCCACTGGCGTCCTCCTTCTTAGGGACGATCCAGACAGGAGCAGAATATGGGGAGTTGCTAGGCCTAATAATGCCCTTGTCCAACATCTCGTTAATTTGCCTTTGTACTTCTTTTGTGAATTTGAGGGTATCTATAAGACTTAGTGAATATTGCAGCGTCATTAATAGTACGAATACGATTTTTGATACTGGTTGTGGAAGATAAATCTAAGTTTTCGTTGTGGAATAAATGCGAGTATTGTTTTATAACTTGTAATAAATGCATTTTGTTGAATAAATCGAATCAAAGTTGGATAAATGTTCATTACGAATTTCGCTTAAGACATTAAATTTGTTATCAGTTTCAGAAATTATATTAAAGTTATTATGGTTTACAATCTCAGTTTCTAATGGTGAAAAAGTTATAGATTTATTACCACTATTAAGAATGTTTGATTTTACAACGGCTGTATAGTTCTGTACTTCATGTATTGCTTCTTGAATTGTGATTTCGCCATCTGAGGACTTCCTTTCCTGCAGATAAGAGAGACCATCTTTTTGAAGTACTGGTACAGTTAATTCATATTCACCTTTCTGAGTAATATTATATTTTGTTTCATTATTTTTATTTTTAAAATGTATTTGGATTTCATTATAAAGTGTGGTTAAAAGTTGTTGACCTAAGTCGATTTCAGTTTTTAATGGCATTAATATATTATTGTTTATTAGCCCGTCATAATTGTCATGAAAAGGAAAGAGATACATTTCAACCTTCTTTGTTGGATCTCCCAATTCTTTAAAAAGAGGTATAACTGTTTTATGAGTTATTTTTACATCTTGATTTATAGTTTTAATATTTATGGGGGTTTGAAGTTCTGTTAAATACATTGGATGACAAAGGTTAGGATTTATAATAGAGTGTGTTGCTCCGGTATCTATTATAAATTTAAGTGGTCTAATATTCTCGCTAACTAAGATATATGGTAATTGAGATACGCGGCAGTTAAAAAAAATTTGCTGGTAATTCTGTTTTGTTAACACTTTTCTGTGTTTCTCCAATGTTTATTTCCATTGGTTCAGATTCTGAAATTTGATTATTTCTGTTATAATTGTTTGTAAAATTACTATTTTTTACAAATGGGTTGTTCATATGTGGGTAGTTGTTACTATTATTGGGATTATAATAGTTTGAATTTCAATTTTGATAGTTGTTATTATTATTTTGGTTATTCTTATTAGAATTGTTATTATTTTGGTTGTTCCAATTAAAATTGTTATTAATTTAGTTGTTCCTATTAAAATTCTTATTATTTGGATTGTTCCTATTAAAATTATTATTATTGATGTTGTTCCTAATGAAGTTGTTATTATGAAGCTTTGTATTATTAAAGTTTCTAGAATTATTGATAGTAGCGTTACTATTGGTGCGATTATAATTGTAATTGGTTTTGGTGATTGGGCCACCAGAAAAGTTTTTAATTTTATTAATAGAATTAAATGTCTTTTGACCACTAAAATTATTAAAGTTAATATGTGCGTAGCATGCTTCATGTAAAATGTCAATAGCGGACTCAAGTGTTTTAGGGTCACGACAATATAAAATTGAACGCATTGGTTCAGGCATTTTCTTCTTAAAAATAGTTAGAGCAGAGTTTTTGTTATTACTAATTGTTTTTTGAGCAACTGTTGAGTTGGCTCCTAATTCTAAGCTAACTTTTATATATAATCTTCTTAATGTATTTTTAATTTCGTTGTAGAAATCAAAGGAATTTGTCTTAAAGATGGTAGCTCTCAGTTGATCAAACAGTCCTTCAAGACTACACCGATCGCTAAAATTTTTTACAAGGACGTCTTTTATTTCAGTCCATTTCTTAATGTGGTTGTTTATTTTCACTACTTCCCTCGCTTTTCCCTTAAGTTTTGATTTAATCAAGTCTGCAAATATACTTTGACTTATGTCGTTATATTTGTCTAATGAAGGGCTTACCCTATCAACTAAATCTGTGAAGTTTTGTAGTTCTTTAAAGTTTCCGGTAAAGTCGGTAATTTATCGAGATATTTCAGGGGGTGAATAGTAAGGCTTAATTGAGTTTCAGTCATTTTGATTTTTATTATAATAATAATAATTACTTAAATATAATTTTTTTTTACAAAGAAAACTATTACCAATTTCAAATATTGCAAGAACGCTTTCTATTGGGGTGTTTTTTCTTTTTTTTTTTTAAACTTAACCTAATTGTACTTATCGCTATTTTTATAATTTTAATATTTTAAAATTTCTAAGTTATTGCTTACGTTAAATGTTGATCAGCTTCGGGATAAACAAGAACTTAAACAGCAACGAGATGTACAGGAACTAAGCAGCAATGTACAGTATAACAGGAATACAGGAACTTGATTTAATATTCACAATCTCCATATAGTTAGATTTTTATTATTTTTTGTTTTGTTTTTTTTTTTTTCAAAATAAAATTTATAATTTTATGTATTTATTTGAAGTTTATATAATATAATAATCTTTATGTATTAAAATATTTTTTTTATTTTTGAATTTCATTTTTTTTTTTAATAATAAATAATTTAATTTATGTTATATTATTGTTCTTATTTTTCCCATGTACCCGGAGGGTAAAATGGGATTGTGTCCTCGTCGTCACTATCGACAAATATTGCAAATAGTTTTTTAATTTTATTAATTTAAAATTTTTATATATATATGTTTTCCTGTTTTTCTTTTTTGATTTAATTTCACTTATTTTTTTCTTTTTATATTTTATTTAAAAAGAAAACTATTAAAATTTCTTAATATAATTGAAAAAAAGGAAAATTAAAAGATGTTTTACTAACCAAGCATGACCTACATTAAACCCATAAATCAAAATGTCGGTCAGCATGTCGTGCGATATGGGTCAATTTTTTTCCCATCCCAAAGTGCAGGGTTACCTACTAGCCATGAATAATTTTTATTGCTGTTTTGATACGTACATCAATTTTATTCAGATATAAATGTGGAGCTCTATCCAAATAGGGTTAACGTATATTACGTTAGAGATAATATAAGATGAATAAACGAAGTATAAGTTGTTATTTTTTTTAAATTTTTTTAGTCTTTTTCATAAGAAAAGAAATGGAGTAATTTTTTGAACAATGTGGTTAACGTGTTCGTCCCACTTAAGTTTGCTATCTAAAACCAACCCGAGATAATTGTATTTTTTACTAGCTCTATATTTTTATTTTGATGCATAAAAGTGGTATTGACAATTTTTTCATTATCAAGAAGTAATATTTTTGTTTTATCGAAATTCATTAGCAGCCTATTATTTTTAAGCCATTCATCAATTACATTGAGGTCAGCTGAGATTGCGTTAAAAAATGAATTTTCATTACTCTCAGACTATTTGACAGCATCATCAGCGTATAGCTCCCGCTGGAGCCTCTTAGCGGGAGTCGTGCTAAGTCATCTATATATAATTTAAATATGTCGGGGCCTAAGATGGATCCTTGCGGTACACCTTTTCTGATTTCTAACCAGCTGCTTCGTTTATTATCACTTCGAACGCATTGCACGCCGTTACTCAAATAGGATTTAAAATATTTTATTTGTGAAATTTGTGAAATTGAGATTCAGCGGCTGACTTAGAAACATCTTATAGTCGACATAATCAAACGCTTTTCTTAAATCGATGAATAGGCAACCTGTATATTTTCCTTAATCCATGCTTTTACCGATGTAATCCGTTAGGGCTAGACAAGCCGCGGTAGTATTTGAATATTGTTCTAAACCGTACTGCTCTGGATGAAGAATACTATTATTTCTTAAGAAATCTGTTTTTTGTAATTGTTTCCAAAATTTTGGAAAAAACTGATAGTACAGAAATGGTAATGTATGGAATCCTGTAATTTGATGGATTTCAGTTGTCATCTGATTTATAGATTGGTGTCACAAGTTCCTTTTTTAACATTCTAGAAAACAGCACGTTTCGTAGGACAGATTTACAAATTTTTCTATTATTAAAATCAGTTTATTTGCAAACTTTTTGACACATTTTGCTGAAATTCCATCATAGCCTGTGGCAGCTGATGTTTTTAACTGATTTATTATACTTATAATTTCTTCTCGATTTGTCGGATAAAGATTGAAATTTGAAAAAATGTTTCGGGGAAAATTTGTAAAACTGTTTTGGTCATTATTATCTAAGGAAATGTTAAGACTATCTGTAACTGTGATAAAATATTCATTCATTATGTTACAAATGCTTGTCGCATCCTGAAAGTTGTTGGTTTTGAATTTAAACACAGTTATTTGGCCATTTGAATTGGTTGACTCTTTATTGAATATTATTTTTTATATACACTACATAGGATTTCCTGGATCTTTAGTTATCAAATCCGAGAAATATTTAGAAAATTTGTTTTTTTACTATATTCTTGTATTTCACAAATAGACTCTTAACATTTTAATCATTGGGGTATTTTCTTTTATATTTATAGAACGAGTCCTGGATTTTAATCATTTTTAAATTTCAGTAGTCATCCAATCGTATTTCCTTTTTAATCTGTTGGATGGGATAGTTTTGGTATATCGAAGTATTAGCCCACTTAGCACTAACAAAGTTATCAAAAGTTTGGCATGAGTATAAGTTATTCAAAAAAGAATCTTTTGATAAATTACTATAATCCAATACTCCAAAGCGTAAAAACCTTTGCGATTTCAAATGGGTAAGCTTATGTATTACAAATGGAATTTCATAAACTACATAATAGCAAAGTACTGAACACTAAATAATAGGCTTCCTAAATTAAAACAAAAATAAAAGAATTGTTAAATACTATCGAAATGTAGACATAATAAAATTATAATAAATAAATCGAATTATAATAAGAAAAAAAAAAATACATTGGTTGATGTTTATGTTTCAAAAAAAACAAAAAATAATAAAAAAAAATTAAACAAATAAAAGAACAATATAAAAAAAACAACGCATTAACTAGATCTGTATACCTAATTTTAATTTTAATTATTGTAATAATTCAAACAAAAACAAAAAAAATAAAATAAAAAAACTAAAAAATATAATTTATCTTCTAATAATAAATAAAATTTTAATATTGTAAAATTCTATACGACCAGACAGCTTTGGCTAAGAAAAGAATTAATTAAAAATATAACAAATCAAAAAAATTTGAATGTTAACCAAAATAAAAATGTAAAATACAATAGAAATTCAGCCTTTAATAACGATCTTTCTAACCAAAGGTTTCAAAATAGATCAAATAATAATAATAACGGGCAATTTCAACAAAATAATTATTCATTTAATAATTTTATTAATAACAACTCAAGACCATACAGGTCAAATGATAATTCTTATAAAAATAATTATAACTCCATCAACTTTCGGCATAATCAACAAGAGTCAGGAAACTTTAGGAAAAATTCGGGCCAATATCACCATCAACAGAATTTTCCTAAACAAAGACCAGTTGATCCAAATGCGATGGAAGTAGAGAATATTCGAATTAAAAAACATAAAACGAATAGAAATGAAAATAATAATATAGATTTTTTTATAAACTAGCCTCGGAACTCCCCATTATTAAAATAACAATAGGAAACAAAATATTATATGCTTTTATATTAACTCGTTGCTGTCGGTATATTTATTTATTTATTTGTCATTCTGTCACGATTTTTATTATCTTCGTAATCTGTTAGCAACATTTATAAGTGTTGTATGGTGCAGAGGAAAGTGTACAGGTTTCAAAAGTGGGTGTCATGTTGCTCGAATCCAGTTCACATGCAACTTTTTTTTTTTTAACTATCTATTCATCAACATTTTTTGAATAAAATATGTATATATTTTGTATATATGAATTTGAATCTTAAATTTTTATCTCTAAAATTCATGCATACATTACACACGCAATATATTTTTGATCTTTTCTCCCATAATAGTATATTTTTATGTATGTTGCTAAAATATTAACATTTGTTTAGTATTTAAATCAAAGTATTTGCTGTCAACATTCTTTAATGCATATTGAATATGCATGGTTAAAAATTAAGATTTTATGTCCGTCATATGTTCATTAAATATTTAAGTGTTGTATAGTGCAGAGGAGAGCGTACAGGTTTTGAAAGTAAGAGTAATTTGGTTCGAATCCAATTCGTGTAGGGTACATTTTTTTTTTTTTGTTAACTGTATTCATCAACATTTTTTTAATAAAATTTTATGAATAATATACACATATTATTTGATCTTTGCTCCTATAATAATTTAGTTCAATCAATCTTGACGTGCACATGTAATTTGTATTAGGATTTAGCAAAACACAAAATATTTAAGTACAATATTTTTATGTTGCTAAATTATTTTGTTTTAAAACATTTGTTTAGGATTTAAATCAGAATATTTGTTGTCAACATTCTTTATTGCATATTGAATATGTATGGCGTTAAAAATTAATGTTTTATGTGTTTTATTTAGGAACATTTATTATGTCTATTGTGTATATAGATATACATATAAAATTTCATTCAAAATAATTCCAATTGCCAAATTCAAACTACATACATACATAATATATTTTTGTATGTACATAGTAAAGAATATAAATATATAAAAAGTAAAGATCATTACAAAATTATGCTTTTGCGCATTACGCATTATGATTTACAAACAAAATTTTGTCAACACAAAAAATTAAAACTACGTATGTACGTACGTATGTAAATAATATTATGTTAAACTAATTTCCTAAATTATTTTGTTCCGCTCCATTTGTTTATAATTTAAATCAAGATATTTGTCAACAATTTTTACTGCATGATCTTGTTAAAGGATTAGGTAGGTACTAGGGGTTCAAGGTTAGATGTTTGTTTGGATATACGATATACTACTAATGCTATACTATAGAAATATACAGTAAAATACATTTATGTACAATATATGTATATCATTTTCATACGTGTTAGAAATGTTACTTCAACTAAAATTGTATTGTAATATTTATAATCACAGTATTTTGGTACATATTTTACTCTTCGAGGTACTTTCATTAATTATGAATTATATACTGGAATAAAAAATGTTTACTCTTGCCATATAATAAAAATATCCCATATTTTTTAAATTTAAAGTATGTGCTTCATTTAAAACTAAAAAGTATAAAATAAAATAATAAGTAAAAAAAATAATTTTTAAAATACATATGCTTTTATCGAAACCGAATTCGTCCCCTAAAAAGTAGAAAATAAAATTGATTGCAAAACTTTAGCTTTTTGGACTGTTATAATATAAAAGTGAGTTACTAGTGCAAGCATTTTGGACTGTTATAATATAAAAGTAAATTGCTGGAATAAAAAAGAAACACGAACCTCAAATTTCGCAGATTTTTATTTAACCTTATTCCAGCAATTTACTTTTATATTATAATAGTCAAAAATGCTTGCACTAGCAACTCACTTTTATATTATAACAGTCCAAAAAGCTAAAGTTGTGCAATCAATTTTATGTTCTACTTTTTAGAGGGCGAATTCGGTTTCGATAAAAGCATATGTATTTTAAAAATTATTTTTTTTACTTATTATTTTATTTTTAGCATTAATTGACACAAGATCTAGTTTTAGCATTATTGACGATAGAATAAAAGGTTTTAAAAAATGTTCCTACATCTCCTCCAACCTCCATTGGAGGTATGGATCCTCCAACCATTGATTTATTCAACAATTAGTGAAATAGATAGTATTAATTCCCAAACCCATACACGACCGCCAAAAGTATTTAAAATGCCATCCAATGCATTAGTAAGGTCGAAAGTTAAAAATTTACCAAATAGAAGGTAATAAATGGTAATAGGTTCTGACTTATTAAATAGTTTAGAAAGTATAATAGATTTTAAAAAAGGAAGTATAAACGTAAACGGACAAGATATAAAATTTGAAAGTTCACCGTATAAATTTAATGAAATATGTATGTTAGAAACAGTAGACCCAAAAATATATTTATTAAAATTAGACCATCTAAATTCAGAAGGACGTTCAGAAAATGAAGAACTAGGTAAAAGATTTTCAAAGTTCTTTTTCAAAGACGGTGATATATTGACACAAACGACAGAAATTAGACACGAAATAGTAACAACTGACCAATCCATAAACTCAAAACTGTATAGATATCCACCAAAGCATGAAGAAAAGGTGATATATTGACACAAACGACAGAAATTAAACACGAAATAGTAACAACAACTGACCAATCCATAAACTCAAAACTGTATAGATATCCACCAAAGCACAAAGAAGAGGTGAGAAAACAAACAGCAGAAATGGAGGAAGGAATTATCAGAAAAAGTAATTCTCGGTATTCCAGTCCCTTAATAATAGCACCGAAAAAATCGGACAACTCAGGGCAAAATAAATGTAGGATCGTGATAGACTATAGAAGACTAAACGAAGTGGAACGAAGTGACAGTGGACGGTAAATTTCCATTACCAAACATTGACTCAATATTAAATAAATTAGGTAAAGCACAGTACTTTACCGTTAGATTTGACAAAGGGTTACGACCAAATATCTATAAAGGAGGAAGATAAACAAAAGACAGCATTTGTAATATCACATGGGCTATATGAATTTAACAGAATGCCTTTCGAACTTAAGAATGCTCCGGCGACATTCCAACGACTCATGAGCGACATTTTAAGAGATTATATTAACAAGGTATGTGTAGTATATCTAGACCATATTTTTATATTCAGTACCTCACTTAAAGGAAGTATTAGTGCAATTTATAGTATTTTTAAAGTTTTAGAAAGTAAAAATTTGAAAATCCAAATAGATAAATGCAACTTTATGAAAAAAGATACAGAATTTTTAGGACACATATTAACTAAAGACGGACTGAAACCTAACCCAAATAAAATTAAAACTATCCAAGCATTAACTTTACCAAAAACAGAAAGACAAATCAAAAGTTTCTTAAAATTAACTGGTTATTATAGAAAATTTGTGAAGAATTATGCAAAAATTGCACAACCTATCACAAAATATTTGAAAAAAAATCCTAAAATTAACATTATCGATTCTAACTATATTACGGCATTTGAGAAGTTAAAATCTCTTATAATAAGGCACCCAGTAATCAAATATCCGAATTTTGAAAAATCTTTTGTTCTAACAACTGACGCATCAAACTATGCAATCCGTGCAGTCCTATCACAAGAAGGACACCCAGTCTGTTTCGCTTCGCGAACTTTAAGCATTCACGAACGAAATTATTCCGCGACAGACAAAGAATTTCTCGCGATCATGTGGTCGACCTTACCTTTACGGTAACAAATTTAAAATAATGACCGATCACCAACCTATAAAATATTTGCATGCCAAATATAAAGGAAAAGATTTATCACCTAGGCATCAAAGGTACTTATTAAAATTAGGTAAATATCAATTCGAAATCGAATACCTTAAAGGAAAAGAAAGCCGCTCGCAGACTTTTTAAGTAGATTTAAGAATACGGAGGAAAAAGTAAATGAGGGAAAGGATGATAAAGAATCAATTGAATCCTCAAATATATTTAATGTTGAAGATAACGTCACAATGGGAACAGTACATTCTGCAGAGGAAGAATTACTAGACCATATTGGCATTAAAAAGGGAATAGTTAATGTGTATAAAACACAAATTATTGTCACAAATAATAAAATTTTGGAAATGGAAAATATTTTAGGTAGAAGAATAATATATATAGCTGAATACGATTTCAATAATTTAAATGGTATTTTAAGAAAATATATTAAAAAGGATATAAGTGGTATATATTCAGAATTACCAGACCATAAATATAATATTGTACAAAATAAACTTGTAGAACTATTTTTAAATGACCGATCTATTAAATTTATTAAATGTTCTTATAGAGCACAAGAAATGAAAACTAAAGTAATTTCATTCTATCATGTTAAAGAAAGCTCTCATTCGGGTATACAAGAAACATATAATCAGTTAAAAAATATAATATACTACCCAAAACTGTTAGAAACAATTCAAATAGTTATAAATCAATGTGATATCTGTCAGCTGATTAAATACGATAGAAAACTTATTAAACCTAAGTATAACCTCACAGAAACACCCAGAGATATAAATCAAATTACTCACATCGATATTTTCGTCATAATGAAATGTTCATTTTTAACAGTAATTGACAAATTTTCGAAATTCGGTTCTGCATATTATTTACCAGACAGAACCAATTAACTATTATCGAAGAAATAGAAGAACATTTCGGAAAGTTAGTTAAGCCTAAGAAAGTTATATCGCACAATCATTTCAAAGCTATACAAATAAAAAGCTTTTGAGCAAAATGTAGCATTACAACTGACTAAACCTAACAGCCATACAGGAAATGGTGATATTGAACGTTTTCATAACTCCTTAGCGGGAAAATTTAGAATTTTAAAACAAACCGAAAATAACCTATCGTGTAAACAAATAATTCAAAGAGCCGTTAGATCTTACAACGAACGATTCCATTCAAGCATAAAAGACACACCATTAAACGTACAAAGTAAAGTTTCAGATTATGAAAAAATTAGAAATACTATAACTAAGATTAAGATATATATAGTAGACAAACTTAATAAAAATTGGGAAAATTATAGCGAAACTAGGACGACAGGTTTTGTAAAAAATTATAAAGCGGTTAGGCATAAGGAATAACCTAAATACAAAAAGGTAAAATTAGATAACGTACATTTGACAAATATTAAAAGACCATTAAAATTTTCAGAGACTTATTATATTGACAATACTAACAATAATAATTCAGACCGTGAACGCTAATCTATTTGAAATAAGCAGTATAAACTAAAATACGGGATTTGTAAAAATCCATTTAGGTAAAGAAGAAATAAAAAATTATCAGATAGACTTTTACAAATTGTAATACCTTAAATTAGGTCTCGCTCATTTTAAAGAAAGTTCAATATTACTATGGCAATTAAAATTCCACGACAAGTTAAATCAGTACAATTAGAAGTTATAATCCCTATACCCAATAAAGAAAATAAATCAATCATGTGATAGTAGAAACATAATTGTATCAAATCATGTTCTTATTCATTTTAACATTAAATACAATGGATCATTATTTTTTAAATTTAAAATATATATTTCAAGAAAAAATCCTATTATCCAGAGGCCTCGGTGGCCTAGTGGGTAAGAGCGTATAAATACGCTGTAAACACCGAAAGAGTGTGTGTTCGAATCCCACACACATCGTAAAAGTTACTCCCCCTTCCGACATGTACAGCCACGCCTGCACAGGAAAGGTTGTGTAATTTCCTGTCCACATTTATGTGGCAGAGAAATACATTTAAAAAAAAAAAAATCTATTATCCATTAAATCAAACTTATAATTTTAAAATTAAAAAACATATAATTAATATTAGAAAATGAAAATAATGTAAATATAATCAAAGAATTAAAATTTCATAAACATGTCTCTTATATATTCGACATGATAATTTTTGTAATTGGAATAATTGGAGCAATTGTCTTATTTAAAAAATTTGGATATTTTAAAATTAATAAAAGAATTCTGGAGAATTCTAATTTAGAGGAGGGAGAAGTTATGTATGCACCTTTATGTAATAAAATAAATTATTTACCAGACACTACGTCATCATTTCCTGTTATTATCAAAACAAGTACAAATTCTTCAAATTCTATTCCTACAAAAATAACAGACTCTAAATTTGCATTTTCTGTTATTCCAAAATAATATATTTATTAATCAAATAATTAAAAAGCAATATAATATTTCAATCATGTTTAATCATAATTTGTTCGTGGAATAATTAAAATAAAAGCTTTCCCACTTTTAATTAACATTGCTCGAATTACATCAAAATTAAATATAATTAAGTTAAGTATTGCTGAGATTGCAATTTTTAAATAATGTAAATAGTCATATTTATTTTATTTACAAATAAGAAGAATTTCAATCATTGTTTAGACCTGAAAGTGGTCATAATTAAATCCTTTGTTTAAACTTAAATTAGAAGTGTTGTAAGTTATATTTTAAGATAACTGTTAAATAATAAAGTTTTTTCTTGAAAATAACCAAAAGAAGTTATTTGTTCCAGAAACAAGCAACATCAACCGAAAACGAAATAAAACAAAAACACAAAGAACTTTATTCTAACTAAGTATGTTACAAAGTTATACTTATCTAAATGAACTGGAACATCACAGCAGCATCATCTGGAATTTCATCTAAAACCTACAATGGAAATGAATTAGAAATTGAATACATAAAAAATTAATTTTAAGATTTATAATAATTAAATATGTACTTACTTCAACCAACCTTGTATTTATTTTAGAAATCTCTGTAAATGTCAAAATAATATAAAGCTTTTGGATAGAGATAAATAATTGAATTATAATACACTATTGTTAAAAAGCTTTCTAAGAAATCGAATTATATAATTGTAAGAATAAATTAAAACGAGTATCGAATTAAAATCCACTTACTCACTTTTTTTGTTATATACCATCATTATATACAAAATATATTAAAACATATGATGATAGGTACTTTTTTTTGTACATAACAAGGGTTAATGAACTTAACCGTAGTGGAATTTTAATTTAAGTATACAGTAATATAATTTTAGTTTAAGTTAATATAGTAATTTTAACATTCATTCGTATTTAAGCAGAAGAAGGAAGAGGAGCAAAATTGGATTACAAATTAAATTAGCGTACTATTTTACATGGTCCTTCGAACCGGATAAATAGAGATTGTTGGTTGAAATAATGCAGATTGTTGGTTGAATCAATGCAGATTGTTGGTTGAATTGTAAGTTTAAAAAAAAAAAAACAAAAATAAATTAAATTTTAAAATAATAAAAATTTAAATTTAAAGAAGAAAATTTAAATATATATACAAGTACATCATTTTTAAACTTATTAAAATTCATAATACTATAATTTTGCATTTAATAACGTTAGTTGAAAAATAAAATAAATTTTAAAATATTAAAAAATTTTGCCCACTAACTATAATAAATAAAAAACTAATTGTAAAATAAAGCATTTATTGTCTTTTTAATTAAAATAAAATTTATATAAAAAAAAAGGAGAGAATGGAAGGTTTGATTAGGCAGCAAGGAGAAATTCGTAATTCTTTAATTAGGTTCGAGACTAATTACAAAAAAGATTCGAAAACGCGTAAAACAAAAATTTATTTTAAAAACAAATTAGACCAGTTAGAGGTCAACT
This sequence comes from Poecilobothrus nobilitatus, assembly GCA_947095535.1. NCBI lineage: Eukaryota > Metazoa > Arthropoda > Insecta > Diptera > Dolichopodidae > Poecilobothrus > Poecilobothrus nobilitatus. The sequence continues at coordinate 157,198,645 of OX352774.1, read as the reverse complement.
GGCAGAAGTTCAAATCAAATCACGAGACAATAATTCTTGATGCAGATGAAGCGTGTGCAGAATATTTTAATAAACAAGTCTTTGGTGAAGTTGAAGATTTAGTATTTGACTTCAGAAATATTTTAGAAGAAGACTGTTTCAGCATCCATTCAAAAAAACCGAGTGATCGTAGTGAACAAGAAGAAGAGAAAGTTACTGGAAAGGAAGAAGTAAATTTACCAAAAATAAATGTACCAAAATTTGCTGGAGAGTATAATCTTTCGACCTCATTTCATGACCTATATACAATGTTAATTCACCACAACAAATCAATTTCGAAAGTCCAAAAATTACATTATCTTAAGACTAGTGTCATAGGTGAAGCGGCTCAAGTAATAAGACATTTCAACATAACAGAAAATAATTACGATCCAGCTTGGGATGCATTAAAAAACCGATATGATAACAAAAGAGTTCTTATCAAAACACAACTGAAAATTTTGTTTTCACAACCATACAATTCTACTGATACAGCTTTTAATATTAGGAAATTAATCGACACTACAAATGAGAGTATACAAGCTTTGAACAATTTAGCAGTAAACACAAAGAATTGGGACATAATCTTCACTTATGTGATAAGCGAACGTTTACCATTAGAAACAAAAAAACTTTGGGAAAGAGAAATAGGTAGTACGAAAGATTTTCCCACTTACGAAAAATTAACAGCATTTTTAGAGGGAGAATTTAGAGCGTTAGAGGCGTTAAACATAAAGGAACAGTTCAAACCGTCAACATCCAAGGGAGCTTTCCATGTAAGCACAAGCTACGGTTGTCAAATGTGTGCAGGAGCACATTCCATCAGGCAGTGTTCACAATTTATTAGTTTGAACCACGAGCAGAGAAGGAAAGCTATAATGGATAAAAGGCTGTGTTCAAATTGTTTGTCAAAAGGGCATATAGCTACAAGATGTCCAAGCCGTTCGTCTTGTTTTAAATGTAGGCATCGGCATCATACATTGCTACATAATGACACAATAATTGCAACAAAGCAAAATGAAGGAAGATCAGAGCCTGGTAGCTCACAGGATCTAAATAATGTAACAAAAATACACCACGTCGGAACTAAATGTGTAAACAAAGAGATTTTGTTAGCTACAGCTTTAGTCATCATAAAATCCGCAAATGGACAAGAACATTTAATTCGAGCGTTAATTGATCAAGGATCACAATCAACATTCATTACAGAAGCGCTCGTCAAGAAATTGCATTTGAAAGGTTATCCCAGCTATACAAAGATAATTGGTTTAGGCAATAACGAAGCAGGTACCGCGAAACAAAAGATTTCAGTTCAACTCTCCTCAATTCACAATGAGTCCAAATTGAGTGTAGATGCCCTGGTACTGAAAAAATTAACTGGAATCCTACCGGCAAATCGAATATATCCAAATCAGTCCTGGAAACATTTAGAGGGTTTGGGATTGGCTGATCCCAAGTATTACGAACCCGGTAAGATTGATATGATGTTGGGAGCCGATACATATTGGAAAATTATTTTAAACGGTGTCAAATTTGGAGAACCTGGCAGCCCTATAGCTCAAAATACCGTGCTTGGATGGATTGTGTCGGGGGAAGCTGCGAGCAAGCAAATAAAAACTGCAATATCAGAAGTTTCAACATATCATAGTCATCTCACGATTCAAGATGAATTACAAAAGTTTTGGGAGATAGAAGAAATTACGCCTGTAATAAAATACCTCACCCCAGAAGAAGAATATTACGAAAATTCTTATGTCAAAACAGTGCAGCGTTTGCCCACAGGACGATACGTGGTTCGACTACCGTTCAAGGACACAAGTGATAAACCACAGTTTGGAAAATCTCGGTCATCAGCGTTTTCCAGGTTTAAAAGTTTAGAGACCCAATTTACAAAGCTTCCTGAAATGCACGCAGAATATGACAAATGCATGCAAGAATATTTACACTTGGATCACATGGTTTTAGCTAAATCAACCGAAATCGAAAATATGTGGCAAAACAAAAATGGAAGGACATTCTATAAAACTAATTATCTCCCACATCATGCAGTGTATAAAGATAGCACTACAACGAAACTTCGTGTGGTGTTTGATGCCTCCAATAAAACAATTGATGGGCCATCACTCAACGAGATGCTGTTAAAGGATCCTAAGATACAAGATGATTTATTATGGATTTTATTACGATGGCGGAAATACAAAATTGGTTTTACGGCTGACATCGAAAAAATGTATCGGCAAATTTGGATGAACACTGAAGATGCGGAATACCAAAGAATACTTTGGAGAAGAAATCCAAATGAACAGCTTCGAGATTATACGTTAAAGACAGTAACTTTTGGAACGTCGTCGGCACCTTATTTAGCAGTTCGCACATTACATCAAATAGCAAATGATGAGAAGGATACTTATAAGCTTGCAACCAATATAATAAAAACAGATTTTTATGTAGATGATCTTTTGACAGGTGCTAACACAGTAGAAGAAGCAGTGCAAATAAGAGATGAAATAAATGATCTTTTGAAATCAGGTGGATTTAATCTTCGTAAGTGGACATCAAACATTGAAGAACTATTGGCAGGTATTCCTACCGAAGATAGAGAACTAAGTGGTGTGATTAAATTTGACATAGATGAAAGCATAAAAACTTTGGGCATAAATTGGTTTCCAAAATCAGATAATTTCAAATACAAATTAACAATAAAACTTTGCGAAACACCACTATCAAAACGCAAATTTTTAAGCACAATTTCGCAAATATTTGACCCGTTAGGATTTTTGGCACCATTCACCATAAAATTGAAAATCTTAATGTAATCACTATGGCTAAAAGGATTGGGACTGGATTGGGACCAGAATCTTCCTACAGAGGTTCAAGATATATGGAACAAGATACAAAAGGAAATTTACAACATTGAAAATATCACAATATCTAGATAGATTGAAACTACATCCAATTCGATGGAGATTCATGGTTTATGCGACGGTTCACAACACGCTTATGCAGCAGTATTATACGTTAAAACGCGAAATCGAAAGGGAGATGCAAAAATTAAATTATTAACCTCAAAAGCGAAAGTCACTCCTGTGAAACAGATATCAATACCACGCATTGAATTATGTGGAGCTGTATTACTATGCAAGTTATACCAAACCATAAAAAACGCCATGAAATTCGAAAAAATTAAATTTTATGCATGGACGGATTCAACAATTGTATTGGCATGGTTACGAAGTCATCCCGGTAATCATAAAACTTTTGTAGCAAATCGCATCTCACAAATACAAGATATGAGTGAAATTGAAATGTGGAGCCATGTTCCAACAAACAGTAATTCAGCCGATCTAGCATCTAGAGGACTTTATCCAAATGAATTACTCAAAGCAGATTTATGGTGGAATGGACCTGATTGGCTTTTACATGAAGAACAGGATTGGCCAAAATTACCACAGTTAAACGATACATTATTAGAAACAAAGAAGTTCAAGGTACACTTAAGTGCCAACTCTCAACCAAGCATTATTGACCAATTATTCAATAAGTATTCAACATTACAAAAATTGGTAAGGGTCACAGCATACATTATGCGTGTAAGAAATATTATAAAAAAAATCAAATTGCATTCAAATCATTTGACTATACCGGAATTAGAGGAAGCTGAAAAACTTCTAATTAGTCACATGCAACAAAATACCTTCACACATGAAATAAAAAATTTAAGGGCTGGAGTACCAGCTGGTGAAAGACTAAATAATCTTCATCCTCTCATAGATGCAGATAACATTCTCAAAGTTGGCGGACGGTTGCAGCACGCAAACATTCCATGGGAGGAAAAACATCCGATTACCATAACCGATAAACATCCTTTAACTTCATTAATAATAAATAACATGCACAAAATAACATTACATGGAAGTACTCAATTAATGATCGGTATGATTAGAAGAAAATATTGGTTGCTAAACACGAGAAATCAAGTCAAACGTCACATATATAAATGTGTCATATGTTTTAGGCAAAAGGCTCAACAATCCCAACAATTAATGGGCACTCTACCATCACCACGGTTAAATATGGCAAGACCTTTCCAACATACTGGGGTAGATTATTGTGGCCCTATTGAAATAAAAACATCAAAAATTCGAAATGCCAAAAGCATGAAAGCATTTTTATCAATTTTCATCTGCCTGGTCACTAAAGCGATACACATAGAGGTAGTGTCAGAATTAACATCGCATGCCTTTTTAGCAGCTCTAAAACGCTTTGTAGGAAGACGTGGGCTGTGTACTGACTTATACTCTGACAATGGTACAAACCTTGTGGGATCTAGAAATATTTTAGAAGATGATTATGTAAAATACCTAAAACAAATAATGAGAGAAACCCCAGAGTTAGCAGCAAACGAAAACATAAAGTGGCATTTTATACCACCAATGTCAATTTCGGTCGATAATGGGAGGCAGGCGTAAAATCGGCAAAATACCATTTAAAAAGGATATTACACAACAATAAATTAACTTTTGAAGAACTTGTAACAACAACAGTGCAAATAGAAGCATGCCTCAATTCGCGTCCACTATGTCAGTTAACAGATGACCAGGAAGATTCAACAGCTTTAACTCCAGGTCATTTCTTAATCGGAGGCCCTTTATTATCGGTACCACAACCGACAATATTAGACAATCACGAACATTGTTTGAAAAGATGGCAATTTATGCAACACCTTGTTCAATCATTTTGGAAAAAATGGCACTCGGAATATTTACACACATTACAACATAGACCAAAATGGCAATATCCTTCAAAAAATTTGGAAATAGGAAACTTAGTATTGATAAAAGATGAAAATCTACCACCGTGTAAATGGTTACTGGCAAGAATACTGGACACACATTCTGGAACAGATGAATTAATACGAGTTGTAACGCTTAAAACTAAAGATTCCATATATAAAAGAGCTGTTTCTAAAATTTGTTTACTACCAATTATAGATAACCATTCAAACCTACCATAAAATAATAGGCAACCTAATACAAAAATTAATAATAAACAACTTAACATATAATATAAATGAACCTAATATAAATTGGAAAATAAATTAACTAACTTAATATAAAATAATAAATTCGATAACCTAATACAAATTTGAAAATAAATTAATAACTTAATATAAAATAGTTATATATATGTAAAACTTACAATTCAATTAACAATGGTAAATCCAACAATCAATCCAAATATTGTACATAATCTCTAAGCAAGCAACTTCATAATTCAGCATAAATAATTCACTCACAGTTCAAATTTTATAACCTAAAAATTTCAAATAACATTTAGTACACAGTAATAATATATATACATGTATAAATATTAAAGTGTAAATATTAAATTATAAATATTAAATTATAATGCGAGATATCAACTTTATTTTGGCATCTATGTTATCATATATGCCAAGGCCGGGAGTATGTTCCAGAAACAAGCAACATCAACCTAAAATGAAATAAAACAAAAACACAAAGAACTTTATTCTAACTAAGTATGTTACAAAGTTATACTTATCTAAATGAACTGGAACATCACAGCAGCATCATCTGGAATTTCATCTAAAACCTACAATGGAAATGAATTAGAAATTGAATACATAAAAAATTAATTTTAAGATTTATAATAATTAAATATGTACTTACTTCAACCAACCTTGTATTTATTTTAGAAATCTCTGTAAATGTCAAAATAATATAAAGCTTTTGGATAGAGATAAATAATTGAATTATAATACACTATTGTTAAAAAGCTTTCTAAGAAATCGAATTATATAATTGTAAGAATAAATTAAAACGAGTATCGAATTAAAATCCACTTACTCACTTTTTTTGTTATATACCATCATTATATACAAAATATATTAAAACATATGATGATAGGTACTTTTTTTTGTACATAACAAGGGTTAATGAACTTAACCGTAGTGGAATTTTAATTTAAGTATACAGTAATATAATTTTAGTTTAAGTTAATATAGTAATTTTAACATTCATTCGTATTTAAGCAGAAGAAGGAAGGGGAGCAAAATTGGATTACAAATTAAATTAGCGTACTATTTTACATGGTCCTTCGAACCGGATAAATAGAGATTGTTGGTTGAAATAATGCAGATTGTTGGTTGAATCAATGCAGATTGTTGGTTGAATTGTAAGTTTAAAAAAAAAAAAACAAAAATAAATTAAATTTTAAAATAATAAAAATTTAAATTTAAAGAAGAAAATTTAAATATATATACAAGTACATCATTTTTAAACTTATTAAAATTCATAATACTATAATTTTGCATTTAATAACGTTAGTTGAAAAATAAAATAAATTTTAAAATATTAAAAAATTTTGCCCACTAACTATAATAAATAAAAAACTAATTGTAAAATAAAGCATTTATTGTCTTTTTAATTAAAATAAAATTTATATAAAAAAAAAGGAGAGAATGGAAGGTTTGATTAGGCAGCAAGGAGAAATTCGTAATTCTTTAATTAGGTTCGAGACTAATTACAAAAAAGATTCGAAAATGCGTAAAACAAAAATTTATTTTAAAAACAAATTAGACCAGTTAGAGGTCAACTGGCAGAAGTTCAAATCAAATCACGAGACAATAATTCTTGATGCAGATGAAGCGTGTGCAGAATATTTTAATAAACAAGTCTTTGGTGAAGTTGAAGATTTAGTATTTGACTTCAGAAATATTTTAGAAGAAGACTGTTTCAGCATCCATTCAAAAAAACCGAGTGATCGTAGTGAACAAGAAGAAGAGAAAGTTACTGGAAAGGAAGAAGTAAATTTACCAAAAATAAATGTACCAAAATTTGCTGGAGAGTATAATCTTTCGACCTCATTTCATGACCTATATACAACGTTAATTCACCACAACAAATCAATTTCGAAAGTCCAAAAATTACATTATCTTAAGACTAGTGTCATAGGTGAAGCGGCCCAAGTAATAAGACATTTCAACATAACAGAAAATAATTACGATCCAGCTTGGGATGCATTAAAAAACCGATATGATAACAAAAGAGTTCTTATCAAAACACAACTGAAAATTTTGTTTTCACAACCATACAATTCTACTGATACAGCTTTTAATATTAGGAAATTAATCGACACTACAAATGAGAGTATACAAGCTTTGAACAATTTAGCAGTAAACACAAAGAATTGGGACATAATCTTCACTTATGTGATAAGCGAACGTTTACCATTAGAAACAAAAAAACTTTGGGAAAGAGAAATAGGTAGTACGAAAGATTTTCCCACTTACGAAAAATTAACAGCATTTTTAGAGGGAGAATTTAGAGCGTTAGAGGCGTTAAACATAAAGGAACAGTTCAAACCGTCAACATCCAAGGGAGCTTTCCATGTAAGCACAAGCTACGGTTGTCAAATGTGTGCAGGAGCACATTCCATCAGGCAGTGTTCACAATTTATTAGTTTGAACCACGAGCAGAGAAGGAAAGCTATAATGGATAAAAGGCTGTGTTCAAATTGTTTGTCAAAAGGGCATATAGCTACAAGATGTCCAAGCCGTTCGTCTTGTTTTAAATGTAGGCATCGGCATCATACATTGCTACATAATGACACAATAATTGCAACAAAGCAAAATGAAGGAAGATCAGAGCCTGGTAGCTCACAGGATCTAAATAATGTAACAAAAATACACCACGTCGGAACTAAATGTGTAAACAAAGAGATTTTGTTAGCTACAGCTTTAGTCATCATAAAATCCGCAAATGGACAAGAACTATTACGCAGGGCCTGAGATATATACATCTGAAAATTAGACTTTTTCGCAATTTTGAAGAGCTGCAACTTTGGAACCCTTTACAACTAAAACAAACCTTTAACATACATTAAAATATATTACTGTAGCTTTGAATTTTATATCTTGCAGAAGTAAAATGTGTACAGGTTCCTAAGTTACAGATGTTTAAAAATAGCAAATTTTCAATTTTTAAGCCCGAGTAGCTCATAAACAGGGGGTGGTCCAAAAAAATTTTCTGAGGAAACTTATACTAATTCTAAAAGTTCTTTCTTGTCTCAAAATTTCAAGCCTCTATCTAAAAGTGTGCCGGAGTTATGAAAGTAGAAAAATCATGCAAAATTTGGTTTTCACATAACGGTAAATTTAAATACTAAATTTTAGAAAATTGTATAATTTTGATATTAATTTACAAGGATAAAAGAAATACCTGTCGAATGACGTCTTCAGATTGAAAAAATCTTAAGCAGAACATATATATGCATTTAAAAATAGGGCTTTTTCAAAGTTTGACGGGGCGTAGCTCCGTAATGGGAGGGGCTACATGAAAAAGTTGTTCCACAAAATTATTTTTTTTATGAGACCTACCCATGGTTTAAATTTTTTTTCTCTATCTTTAACGGTGTAGAAGTTTTGTAAACAGACGGACGGACGGACGGACAGAGGGAAATTAATAAGCACATTTTTTCAAAATTTTTTTGGAAATGTGCTAAAAACTATTTACAAAATTATTTACAAAATTATAACTAAGCATAATAAACTACTTTAACATTTAAAAAAATTTAACATAAAAACATAATTAATCATTTTAACAATATATATAGGTATTTAACTTAAATTAATAATCTCATGCATTGATCTTGGATTCCTTAGCTTTTTGTTCTTCCTCAATTATTAATTTTTCCTTTAATCATTTGGTTTCTTTTTTTAATAACAAATCGATTAGTAATTGTAAAAACTTAATTTTATGCGTAAAGCATTTTTCATTTTCGTTGAACCACGTAGAATATTTATTCGATTTATTAGTAGCTTCCAAACAACAATATAAAATGTTTTTTTTAAGTTCTTTTGATGAAAGTTTTGAGAAAAAAGTGATCAAATACATTGATTTGAAATTGGGTCAATTCAAAAAAATTTTCTGTTGGCACTTTTAAATGGACAATATCTGAGTAATTTTTGTAGATTTTTTGAAAAATAAATTGTTCCGACTCAAGTAATAAAGGGCTTTCAGAAGTCTTAAAAAATAAATCGTTACATGACACAAAAGAAATTTTTTTCATCATTTTAAAAATGATATAACCACATATATACCTTTGTGCGTTATTCGAAACAACATTCCTTTCCATTATAACGAATTAATGAAAACAAATTTTCTAAAGCATCTTGATTAAGGCGAGACAACAGCAAATAAGAACACTCGTTTGTATTATAAATTGAAAATATATTTGAACTTAACTCTATAATGCCTGTTAAAGTTTAAACCATACCTTCAATACAATAAATTTTTGGATAAGAGATTGGTTTTATATTTTTAAAATACTCTATCATTTCTATTATGTACTGAAATATTTGATTGTAAAGCTACACGGTATGGGTTTTTATCATATATTTTTTTGCTATTAAGACAATCGAGAATATCATATATTTTTTTGCTATTAAGAACAAAAAGCTAAGGAATCCAAGAGGGAAAGACAAAAAAATAGTCAAAAATAATTCAAAACTAAATATATATAGTAGAAATTTTGTCTCACATGGTCTGCAATTTTTGAATAAATATTGTTTTGAAACTTTTTCTTGATTTGTAATGGATTAATAACTTTAATTTTTATTTTTTTTTTTCATGAAAATTTTGTTGAAAATCAATGCATGAGATTATTAATTTAAGTTAAATACCTATATATATTGTTAAAATGATTAATTATGTTTTTATGTTAAATTTTTAAGTAGTTTATTATGCTTAGTTATAATTTTGTAAATAATTTTGTAAATAGTTTTTTATATTTTCTTGTAAAATTTGTTTACATAAATTTTGAATTTTTATTTTTTTGTAAATGTACTAATAAAAAGGGTTTTTTATGCCATTTGGAAAATTAATACTAACAGACTATATTTCAGAACTTTCCATGTGGCTTTTTCCCTTCTTATGTTTTCCTTCTATTCTTTCATTTTAAGCAATAAAACATTTTTTTTAATTAATTTTATGTGCTTTTGTTATTTTTTGATTCCCTATTTAGGTACTGTACTAATATTCCTATTCTAATATTAGCTATACTAACATTTAGGTACTAATATTAAAAAGAAAATTGTTAAATAAAATTTAATTTTTTTATTAATTTTTGCAAAAGTTTTAAAAATTATTTACTTTTACTAGTACTAGGTATATCATGACTATATATTTACTCTAAGTAGGAAAAGAAACTTTTATTTCAGTGAATCTGTAATTTAACATTGATTTGTTCCCTTATTACCTTAAGTTTATTTATTAAAACAAAATATTTAATAAAAGTCACTTATTATCACTTATCTAATTTTTTATTTATTTACCTACTTCAATACGTTATGTTCTTATACATGTATAATAAAATCATTTTTAATTTTACTAAACACACACATACGCTATTTAATACGCTTTATATATGCCAGCAAAAAATTATTAAACATTCAAATTCTAATAATTTCAAATCTAATAAACATACGTACAAACAAATAAGAATGAAACGAATAAAAAAAAATATTACCACTACCATACCACTACAATTATAAAATAGTATAAATATGAAAAGAATACATTTCATTTTTTTATAAGCTGCAAATACATATTATTTCTGTATAAATTTTTTGTTCAAAATATGTTAATCTGCTACAAAACAGAATTTCGGGGTTCTATATTTTGTGCAGAAATGGTTTAAAAAATTTGTTCGGTGTAAATACTCTATGTATATGATTTATGATTATGGTCATACTCTAAGTTATATATCGTGCTTTATGTTGACGTTGCGTTTTCGCAACATTAAAATTGACTTCTAAAAAATGCTATTTTCACATTCTGGGGTCGATTTTTAAAAAGTATATATTTTTCGAATGTACTTCAATCTGTCTTTTAGCTGTTCAAATTATTAGAATATGTGTAAATGTTTGTGAGATTGTACATAAAAATGCAACCTATATTTTAAATTAAAAAAAACCTGAATTTCAAAATGAAACCTCACTTTATTTTAATTCAACTAGACCACTTGAAAATATTTCTTTACAATGTTTGGTCTGTTAACTTTAAATTTCATACACTGCTTTTATAAAAATAATTTACAATGGAAAATTCAACAAATATACATAATGTTGCATTAATGCCTTCTCAGCACAAAATGGGTTAAGGTTACTTAGTACAAAAGTTTTCAGTTTTTTTGAAAATTTTTTGCTTCCCTCATATACACAATATTTCAAGGGTTTTTTAGTTACTGATTTACATAAAAGAAATTTCGTATTTATATTTTTATATTTTTTTACTTACAAATGATTTATGTATACTTCAAAAAAATTTTTTGCGTCTAAAGCAATAAATATGGCCATAAATAAAAGCAGGTAACACTTTTGAAGCTTTTCTGGTTCAAAAAAGTGTTACCTGTTAAAAAGTGTTAAGTTTTAAAAAAGATTCAAAACTCTTAATTAAGACCAAATTAGTAATTAAAATAAGTTTTTTAGTACTCTTTCTTGTTCACATTAATAACACCAAGGGGTCTTAACAAAAGCCAAATGGTTGTGAAGAAGTTGTTTTTTATTTCAATATGGTTTTAAGAAAGATATAAACATAGGTTTTATAGCATTCTTGCCAACTCACAATGATAATACTTTCACAAGATGATGATACTAGTTTTATTATGGCTTTATAAATAGTTTTAACAAACATCGCAAGTGTACTATAAAACTGTAAAGCCGTCATCAAATGGTTGACGGCTTTAAATTTAAATAAATTTAGATCAAATGGTTTGATGAGAAAAATACAAATATTATGAAATCTCCAAGGGTTCTATAAAACCGTATTATAAAACTTTTTAACCTTAAAGTCATTAGATAAACTAAAAGACCTGCATAAATTAATTTGGCAGAATATAAGTTATTATAAAACATTTATAAAACTTGCGCAAGGCTATTTGGCTATTTTCAATTGTTACTTCGGCAGTAAGTAGGTCAGACAGGAAGTAGGTTAACGAAATAAAAGTAGGTTACATAAGCGGCGGCGAGCGTCAGACAAGTCTTGTTCTTTATAAAGATTGTATACTTGTTTTAAGTAATAGGTAAACATGGAAATAGATAAATTTATTTCTTGTTTTTTTTTTTCGTTTTTTTTAAGTATTTAAAGAAGAGGAAAGAAAAACTATTAATTAATTTTTATGTAATAATGTTGAGAAAAAATACGAATATAAAGGAGAAAAAAACAAGAAATCAAAAATATCTAACGTGTTACAGGTTTACTTCTTATTGATGTATACTTTGCTTAAGTAATAGGCGTATATGAAAAGTAGAAAGCAAAAATGGTTGATCAATGTAAAAACAAAAAAAAAGTTTAAACGTACAAGATACAACAATTTTAAAAGGTACAACGCATCTTTAAAATTCATAAAGAAAAAGTGCAAACCTGTTTTTCTGTCTACATAATGATCAAACTATGAAAAAAATTATGCGTTTTTAGATGTACCTAACTATTTGTGTTGTTTTTTTCTACTTCAAGTATTTAAAGAAGAGGAAAGAATAAACTAATAATTATTGTCAGTATGTCGTGTAAGTATTTTTTATTTGTAAGAATGTTCAAAAAACATGAATGAAAAGAAGACAAACAGGAAATTAAAGCTAGGGAGTACTTAACGATTCACATGTTGCTTAGATGTATTGTATGTTGCATAATCTGCGAAAAATAAAAAAAGAAAAAAAATTCAAGTCAGGATAATAGGAATTGCATTTGGTACCTATTTTGAAAACAAAAATATGGAAATAAAACAGATTTATTTACATGTTCAAAAAAATTTTATTCAACTAAAAATATTTTACAATTTTAAAGAAATCTGAGTTGAAAAATTTTTTACGCTGATCAAATGTTAAGATTGCAGAAATATTGAGATCCAATTTTTCTATACGTCTGTGTATAAATTCTGTATATAAATTTGAAAAGTCTTAATTTAATATTTTTTCTTTTAAGAAATACATATGAAAATTAAAACAATTTTTTACAGCACATCTGAAACTTGTGTTTGTATAGTGTATAGAACATGTTGATTTAAAATTTTCAATCTTTGATTATGACGTTAAGTCTCTGCTTAGATCTTTTATTTTAACACAGTTAATGTACTTTTCAAGAAAATGTTTTTTTTTTGCTCTCTTTTAACATAAATTCAGCTGATTCTAAATCATAATATTTAATCTGTAAATGATAGACATTTAAAACCCTTTTACTCAATGATTTACCAACCGAATTTAATTTTTTTTTTAAATAATAAATATTCAGTACAGCCATCTTACAATATCAACTTTTTTCCAAAATTTTCTGATTTTCATTATTAATTTTCTATTTTTATAAAAAACCCATGTAAATAATATACATACATATGTATGTATCATATATAGGGTGTTGAGGTATCATTTTAATTTCAATAAAAAAAGACTTTCTTTTTGAAATATTAAATATATTTTAATTTATTACAAATAGGTTCCGGTTAATAATGAAAAATTATGTCGGCCAAGTGGCCCCCTCTACTACTTCGGCAGGCTTCCAATCTTTTACCAAAATTCTGAATCACGTTGTTCAATAAACTGTTCTCAATGGTTGAAATTTGCTCGATAATGTTGTTTTTAAGCTCTTGAATTGTTGTGGGATTATTGCTGTACACTTTCGATTTCACAAAACCCCACAATATATTAGTTTAGCAAACATTTGTAAATATGAGCTATATGTCTTGGCTTTCAAGATTGTAAATAATGATAAAAAGCATAATTTTATCTTGAATAGATTGATTGACATTCATAACCACAATACACGTAACAAAGCGAACTATTATTTATCATTGTTTCGTACAAATAACCAAAGTAATAATGGGCTGTATAATTGTTTAAAAGCATATAATGAACTACCGGAAAGTCTTAAACTGATTGCGAATCTACCTACGTTTAAAACCCGAATTAAAGCATTTGTGTTAGAAAGTTAAAAATAAATAAAATAAAGAAAATAAGGGGAAGGTCGAGGGAATGTTATCTGTTATATTAGTTGTATTCTATTTATGCATGTAGTCATATGTGGATTAAATTTAAATTTACAGTCTTAGATTATTTAAAAAAAAAAAAATAAAAAAATAAAGTAAATAAAAAACGTGTTTTTATTTGAAAAAAAAAAAAAAAAAGTAAAAAATAAAAAAAATGTAAAAAGTTTTCATGTACATATATAGATAATAGGTATTATTATTTTTATTTATTTTATTACGTTTAATATTACTTTTTAATGAACTTTATTATTTTTAATGAATATTATTTATATGAACTTTATCAGACCAGATAGCTCAGGCTACGGTCAAATAAATAAACTTGTATTACTAAACACTTTATATAAAATAATAATTAATGTAATCTAAATTATAAAATACGATAATAAAGAAAAAAAAAGAATGTTTCTATATTATTTGAAGCTATTAGAAAACTTATTGTATTATTTTTTGAATTCAATTTCTTCTCATATATATAAGCACTTAAATTTTAGTATACAGCAGTTCTTACAACCAAAATTAAATTTGAATAAATATTTTGCGTGTCAATTTTATGCAGGGTTACCATTTGTAGAATTGTGGTAATATTTGTACGGTTTTCTCGCCCTCTGTACCATGTACAATCTTAAACAAGGATTGTACGAAAAATATACCGTCTTTTTCAGATTTTAAATTTTTTACATTAGGGCAAGGTAAAACGAACAACGGCAATATTGTTACAGACAAAAACAAATTTAACTGAATTTTGCTCCAAACTTTTTTTGAGCATTTTACGAATGTTTTACGGATACCTATTCTGTTTTCCCCACGTACCTTGAAACATTTATTTCGAACTCGATAAATAAATAGACATAATAGTCCTCACTCACAATAGCAAATAATATAAATATAAGTACACCAACTACAGGCTCTTTATACAATTTAATTCTGATTGTAAATATTCTGTTTTGGCGTTATTTTAAAAATAATTTCAGTTACTGTTTTGACGAATTTTGGTTTTGCTTTCGGATTTTTTACGGATTGTACTTTTTCCATAAATTCTATTTTTCTAAACTGCAACTGTCTATTATATGAATTGGGATTCAACATAGAATTTGACTGCATATTAACAGGAGCCTCTAGTTATAGTATAGTATAGTATAGTAACATAGATTTTTGTAAATAATAAGAATTTATTTTATTTTTTAATAAAAAGATTTCACTGCCAATCAGTTATTGTAACATAATATTAACGCAAAAATGCAGTTGATTTATGAGATAAATAAAATGCAAATATTGACTTTGTATATTGTATAAATTGCAAACATTGACTTTGTATATTGCAAATATTGTATCTTAGTTTTAAAGTAATTTAAAGTAAAGAATGTATGTATAAAATCGTAAGGAATAAAGAGTTGTATTTAGTGATTAATATTCTTATGTTTAATTGAAAAATATTTTGAAAATTTTTTTTTAATTAGAACCACATATTTTTTATATTCTTGCAAATTACTTAGTATTATGTAAATTAGAAGTATGTTAAAAAAAATAAAAAATTTGATAAATAATTGTAAAAATAAAAAAAACATTTAAATTAAGTTTCACATAATATAGTTTTTATTTACTCAAGAATTGTGATCTTTATCAAAATTAATCATCTTTGAAAAAATTTGGATAAAAAAAAAAGAAAAATTTTGAAAAAGAATACATGTTTATTGATTTATTGAGAACTATATATAGAAACTATATAAAAAATAAAGTAGTTTAAAAAATAGATAAAATTTTTAATAAAAACCAAAATAACTTTAAACTTTACATTTTTTTTTTTTTTTTATAAAACCAAAAGGTACAGAAGAATAATCTTTATTAAATTTTAGTTTTTCATATTTTATTTTATATGTTTTTATTGTATGTATGTTATTGAATCAGTTCTTTTGATTTTGCAATTGTAAATATTTCGGTTGACCAGTTGGGTTGATAACCTTTGCAAAAATACCTTTAAATTTGTTTATACGAACATAATCTCCAGCTTTATATTTTGCTTTACGAAACACTTTTAATTTATTGTAAACAGTTTTTAATAGTAATTTTTTTTAGGTTGAAATTTAATTGCACGATGATATGTTGAGTTGTATTTCTCAATAACTGACGGTAAAACATGATATCCATTTATAATTACCCTGAAAACTAAACTGCTTCCACATTGAATTTTTTAAAGTGCGGTTAAAATGTTCTACTATGGAAGCTTTCATTTCAGAATATGTATGTATGCGCATCGCATCGGTGGATGGATGGCAAAGCGATGGCTGCCTCTGGTTCTTAGAAAAACGAAGATCGTGGTCCTCACTAGGAGGAGGATGGCCACTGTTTTTCCGCTGCAGGTTGGGAAGGTGACAGTCATATCGAAGCCGGCGGTAAAATGCCTCGGAGTGCTAGTGGACTGTAGCCTTAGGTTCTTCGAGCAGATTCGAGCGATGATGGAAAAGGCGGCAGCGGGCGTCACATCACTCAGCCGGCGGATGACCAACGTATGAGGACCCAGGGCCGGGAAGAGGAAGTTCCTCATGTCATCGGTTCAGTCAGTCTTGCTGTACGGATCCGAGCTGTAGGCACTTGCTCTAGCCAAGCAAATGTACAGGAAGAGGCTGGGCCAAGTACAAAGGAGGGCAACCCTGAGGATGGCGTCTTCCTACACGACAGTCTCCGAGCTGGCTGTCCTGGTCATTGCTGGGACTAGGCAATTGCGTTAGTGGTGCAGGAGCGGCAATCTGTTTACACCAGGCGGGGGGAGGTGACCTGGCAATAATCAAGGCAAAAGAGAAGTCACGCATGTTGGAAACGTGGTAGGCTCAGTGGGAGCAGGAGGCGAGGGGCCGGTGGATGAGGACGTTGAAAGAAGCGATCGGGCCATGGACGGAGCGGCGACATAGGGAGGTGGACTATTACTTTGCGCAGTTTTTTTCCGGGCACGGCTACTTCAGATCCTACCTGAACAGAATGGGTAGGGTGAGCTCGGCGGATTGTCTGTATTGCCCAGGTGTGCATGATGAAGCTGGGCACACCTTTTCCATATGTGAAAGGTGGACTCCGGAGAGGACGGAGCTGGAGCGAGAGGTGGGAGTCCATTTCTCACCCGATGTCGCTGTGAAAGTGATGACGGCTGGGGAGGGAGCTTGGAACCGTGTATCACATTAGGTGCAAAGGGCTCCTCGCTCTAGGAAGCTAGACCTGGACGAGGCGGAGGCAGTAGCTATCTAGGATGAAGGACCTGTCATGAAGTAATGTGATAAACGGTTCCGGGCCAGCGTTCAGGCGGAACGCAAGGATGTAGGTTTA
This sequence comes from Poecilobothrus nobilitatus, assembly GCA_947095535.1. Lineage (NCBI taxonomy): Eukaryota > Metazoa > Arthropoda > Insecta > Diptera > Dolichopodidae > Poecilobothrus > Poecilobothrus nobilitatus. The sequence continues at coordinate 157,181,257 of OX352774.1, read as the reverse complement.
GTGGGTATGCAATAAATGGGTGAATTTTAACGAAGTCCCACACACGCCGGGAAGAAAGAGAGAGTAAGAGCGAAATTTCCGGTACGGTCTATAAAAGATTCCAACCTTTTTCGTAGAAAAAAAAAAATTATTATTATTATTTCCCCCGCGGCAAAGGGGTATAGAATATTTCAGTAATGAGGTATGCTTGTCGTAAAAAGCGACTAAAATTCAACCGCCTAATCCAGTGGTGTCATGCGAACCGTGCCCAGTGGACTAGTTTGTAGCAAGGGGATATAATACTTAGCTATCGCAAACTGAGCCTTCCTGATACCAGGTTATCTCACAAGGAGCGGGAATACGCCAAGACGGCTGCCGGTGGAGATTTACTCTGATTCAGGAGAGACGACTACGGTGGAATCAGATGTGGTGGACAGACCCGCCTTAGAAAGTTCGTCGCGGCGGGCTTTCATGAATAAAATGAGCGCGGACGAAGAAAGTTCGGTACAGTGATGTATGGAGATAGTTCAGGCGATGGAGGGTGCGTTGGATATCCAAAAAAACATCTCCAACAAAATAAAATTGGGAATACCTGAGCTTGAGGAGCGGCTGCAAGTTATCTCGCATTGCAGATCTAGCTTGAAGAAGGTGGAGGCTGAAGTTGCTGAAGCCGAGACAAAGGCCAATTTACTGACCAACTCAGCGAATACGAAGCGCCCAGCTATTAATCCAGTGGAGCGGGTGGATGATAAGCTGCAGAGGGCTGGTGGGAAGACCCCGGCCGAAACCCAGGACAAAGGCGGGGACTGGAAGCAGGCCCATCGCAAAAAGAAGCGGAAAAGACTGCAGTCGGCGAAGACCAAGACTGATTAGAAAATTATTATTATTATTATTTATTTTTTATTTTATTAATTTATTTATTTCTCCTAGTGAGCCCAATCGCTCGTACAGAGTATATGGATATATTAAATTTATTTTAACAAATTTTTACAATTTGGTATTAAAAAGAATTATCCAAACAGTGCAATTTAACTAACTTAAAGATTACGATTATTTCAATATTTACTTTAAGACTAAATGAATTAAAAATTGAAATAAGATAAGAAACAAAATAAGATGAGCAAAGTGAAAAAATCAAAATAAATAAACAAGATTAAGAGAGAAAAAAAAGAAAGAAATTCAAATAACTAGATTAAAAACCAAATTAAATTTTTACCTAATATTGGAAAACTATTTTGAATTATATTAGGTCCAAAAAGTGCTTATTTACTTCTCTTTTAAATTTATTCATACTATTTAATTGTTTTAATTGTGCAGGTAGTTCATTATAAATTTTATATCCAATATTATAAATTATATCATGACCGTCGAATCTTTTGTTGGTAGAAATATATCTAATGGTTTCAGCTGTTCTTGTATTATAAGTATGATATTCATTGTTTAAAGTTGGCGTTGTATTTGTATTGATATTATTTGTGATGACTGAATTTAGCTCTTTCTTGTAACTATTTCCCGATAGTTGAATTGAGTATGTAACGCTGCGCTAGCTCCACGCTCCTTGCCTCAACAAGCAGTGCCACGTAGTCTGGCCATCCAACGAGGATTGTGTCGCAGTAACCGCCATGCTCGTTGCCCCTGCGAAGTATGGTACATACGAGTCCCGTCGGCCAGGTAATCAGTCATCATCTGGTGAAGATATTCCGGAACCCGGAAGTCGTCCTCCAGTGCTCTGATGAAGTCCACCCAACTAAAGGGTTAAAGTATTTCTCTCATCGAGCGTGACCAGGGGGACCTGTCGACTTGAAAAATGGTTGTAACTCTCCGCCCGCTTTACAGCATTCTCGGCCACCGTTGTCCACCGTTGTCCTACCGGACCTGCAGCCGCACTGCCGCGGAAAATTTCCCCTGTGTCCACCATAGCGGAATGGAGCCTCGCCCTCAGCAGATTCTCTAAGATCTTCTCCGCCGTATCCAGTATGCACAGCGGCCTGTAGAAAGAGTGAAGCTCTGCGCAGAAAGACGGAAGCCGATCAGCACAAGGCGCGGCGTCCGCCAGCGAGCACGGACGACTCCCGCTGAAAAACAGGCATTGTAAATATTCAGCGAGGGCTCAAGCCCGTAACACTAGTTTCGAAAGAGGCGACTCCGGTCTGCACCCTTACATGTCCGCGCTATATGGCATATTGCAAGACGCCTTAACCAACTCCGCCTCTGTAGAAAAGCAGTACAGCCCACGAATCTCCAGTTAGCATCTAGGCAAAAGACTGCGTACAGAGGCCTTATCACCCAAGACTCCCGGAACTGCTTTCCAGAAGGCTGCTCTTTCCGTGATCCCAGGACCAAGCTCTGTGAGAACCCCTTCAGTCTTCGTCTGCCGTATCGCCTCGACGTTTGTCCCCGAATGCTCTTGCTTCACAGTGGCCTGTATATCCGGTAGGACATCGGCTTATGAACGATTGTCGCTGGACATAACCAGTACTAGCTCGGACTTGATTTTTGGCCCCCGATTCCGTACTCTTCTATAGTCCGCCACCTTAATGCCTTCTACAGCCTTGGCTCGGGTTACGGTTTCGGTGCCCCCTGCCGCTTTGGAACTGACTGCAGTCTTGGCCTTCGCCGACTTCTGTTGTTTCCCTTTCTTTTTGTGGTGGGCTTGCTTCCACTCCCTGCCCTTGTACAGGGTTCCGGCCGGGGTCTCCCATCAGCCCTCTGCCGCTTATCATCCGCCCGCTCTACTGGACTAGAAACCGAGCGCTTCGTATTCGCCCACCTGCCAATACTTTAGCTGTTACCTCTGCATCGGCAACTTCGGCCTCCACCTTCTTCCAGCTTGATCTGCGCGATAACAGACAGCCGCTCCTCAAGCTCAGGTATTCCCAATTTTATTTTGTTGGAGATGTTTTTTTTGATATCCAACACACCCTTTATCGCCTGAACTATCTCGATGTAGATCGATGTACCGAACTTTCTCCGTCCGCCTTCATTTTATTCATGGTAGCCCGCCGAGGCGAACTGAGGGTCTGTCCCCCAAATCTGACTCCACCGTAGTCGTCCTCAGTCAGAGTTAATCTCCACCGGCAGACGTTTTAGCGTCTGAATTCCCGGTTTCATCACCGGCGGCCTTGTCATCTTCCCACTCCTTGTGAATGGGTGCATGCCCAATTCTCCTCTCTCCACCCACTGACCATTATATTTTTTTTTGTTGTTTCATTTTTTGGTCCTACGAGTATAGCGACAAGGGAATGTTCACCACAGCAGAAATCCGATACTGTGGCAACGTTAAATACTTCCTTAGCTAAGTATTATACCCCCTTGTTACCAACTAGTCCAATAGACACGGGTCGCATGACACCACTGGATTAGGGGGTTGGATTTTAGTTGCCTATTACGTCAAGCATACCTTACTGCGGGAATATTCTATACCCCTTTTCCACGGGGGAAATAATAATAATAATAATAACAATAATAATATTAATAATAATAATAATAATAACAATAATAATAATTATAATAATTATAATAATAATAATTAAAAAATAATAAGAATAATAATAATACAAATAATAATAATAATAATAATAATAATAATAACAATAATAATAATAATAATAATAATAATAAAAACAATAATAATAATAATAAAAATAATAATAATAATAGTAATGATAATAATAATCATAATAATAATAATAATTTTATGTTCTGTTTTATGTTATGTTATGTTTTAATTTTCCAATAACTTTTCAACTTCATATATAATGATTTTCACTTTCATAATTATAACTCAAAGATACAATTTTCAATAACAATTTCTGAATTCCCAAATAATAACCACTTCATATAAGATTTTCACTTCATACATACAGTTCACAGACACAACTATCAGTAACAATTTTCAACTTCAATAAGAACCATCTCATTTAAGATCTTTACTCCATACATATAACTCACAGTTAATAATAATAATAATAGTAATAATATATAGTACTAATATAACAACCAATATTGAATATGCCTAGCAAAAAAAAAAAAAAACACTAGGATCGGTCTGCAGTAGGCTAATCTCCTGCTCAAACTTAAAATCTAAGAGGATTCAAGAAACTTCAACAAGCCTCGGATACAATAGAAACGGAAATATAGGCACAACATTTGGCACGAAAATAAGGACACGAATCGCACAATGGAATGTAAGAACTCTTAGGGAAGCATCAAGACTTGCACAGCTAGAACAACAAGTGGCTGCGTATAAAATAAGTATTCTAGGCATTAGCGAGCTAAGATGGAACAAGCAAGGCGAACTAAAATCTGACAATGGCAACATAATCCTATTCAGTGGCAAAGATTCAAGAAGTGAGGGCGGAGTAGGAATACTAATCGCGAAAAATATAAGCCAATCACTAGTCTCTTGGAAAGCAATCTCTGATAGAATTATCATTGCACGATTTAAAGGTAGAATTAGACACACAACAATCATTCAATGCTATGCACCAACGGAAAACGCAGAAACAGAAGAGAAAGATGATTTCTACAACCAAATAAGCAGCGCACTTAATGGGCGACTTCAATGCTCAGGTCGGCAATAACAACTTAAATCTAGAAGATGTCATAGGTAAACATGGCTTAGGATCAAGGAATAACAATGGGGACAGATTAATAGAAATATGTCAAACAAACAATCTGGTAATAGGTGGTACTATATTCCCGCACAAAAACATTCACAAATATACATGGACTTCACCAGGCGGTAGAGTAAGAAATCAGATAGACCACATATGTGTGAGTAAGAATTGGAGGAACACCCTCATGGACGTAAGGAATAAAAGAGGTGCAGACATACATAGCGACCATGAATTAATAACTGCAGACCTCCAGATCAAATTAAGGAGAAACACAAGTAATAACACACAGCGGCCCCCAGCCAAATTAAACCTAACGCCACTTAGGGACCCAATTGTAAGAGCAAGCACCACTGCAGCCATACAAGACACCATGCGGCAAAACATCCAGCAAGCGTGGGAAGAAACATCCAGGAATCTGAGACAAACAGCTACAAATATTCTGGGCACCAACCTAAATAATAACAGGAAGCCATGGATCTCAGGCCAAACATGGGACCTAATCAAGCAAAGGCAACATCTTAAAAACCAGCTAAACACTGACAGCTCGGCCGTTATAAGAGAACAATACCTTAGCACCTCGAAACTGGTTAAGAAAGCGGCGAGAACAGACAAAAGGAAGCATCTTGGAAGAATTGCTAGAGAAGCTGAAACCGCAGCAAACAAATACGACATGAGGGCAGTATGTAACACCATTCATAGGCTCACAAATCAAACATGCAGAGTCAATCAGCCAGTTAAAAGTCGTAACGGTGTACTAATAACAAGTGTAAATGAACAGACGCAAAGGTGGAAAGAACACTTCCAAGAAATTAGCAATATACAACAACCAAATGAGCAACCGCAAAGGGATACTATCCAACACAGCAACATAATCAACAACATAAGCGACTCTACCCCGTCCATACTGGAAATCAAAGACACCATCCTGAGGCTGAAAAGCAACAGGGCAGCCGGAAGTGACGGTC